>CM067359.1:164971847-165536847 GCA_034401795.1 Chaetoderma sp. LZ-2023a
TTTATCTGCTTCCTTTATCTGCTTCCTTTATCTGCTACCTTTATCTGCTTCCTTTATCTGCTTCCTTTATCTGCTTCCTTTATCTGCTTCCTTTATCTGCTACCTTTATCTGCTTCCTTTATCTGCTACCTTTATCTGCTTCCTTTATCTGCTTCCTTTATCTGCTACCTTTATCTGCTTCCTTTATCTGCTTCCTTTATCTGCTTCCTTTATCTGCTTCCTTTATCTGCTTCCTTTATCTGCTTCCTTTATCTGCTACCTTTATCTGCTTCCTTTATCTGCTTCCTTTATCTGCTACCTTTATCTGCTTCCTTTATCTGCTACCTTTACCTGCTTCCTTTATATCTGCTTCCTTTATCTGCTTCCTTTATCTGCTTCCTTTATCTGCTACCTTTATCTGCTTCCTTTATCTGCTTCCTTTATCTGCTTCCTTTATCTGCTACCTTTATCTGCTTCCTTTATCTGCTTCCTTTATCTGCTACCTTTATCTGCTACCTTTATCTGCTACCTTTATCTGCTACCTTTATCTGCTACCTTTATCTGCTACCTTTATCTGCTACCTTTATCTGCTTCCTTTATCTGCTACAGTCACCTGTTTCCTTTATCTGCTTCCTTCACCTGTTTGCTTGGTTTCACACCTGCGATGGTCCATGGTCATAGAGATAGCCAAACAAATGAACCAAATTAACCATTTGATGGCTAAATTTAGTTTAAAATATCAAAACATTTGCTTATGCAATGCCTATTAATGCATCCAGCCAGTCACGTGACCTGAACCCAACATGGACATGAGAGACACTAGCTCACTTACTAGATTATTTCGTGTTGTGTTAGAACACGACGTCATAGTCTCGCCGTGCACATAGAGAACGAAAGAGCGAGAGGGGAGACGGAGATGAAGATGGAGGGAGGGAAGGAGGGTGAAGGGGCCGAGGCAGGGATGTGGAGTCAGGGAGTGGTGGGAGGGGGGAATGGAGGGAGAGAGGGAGGGAGAGAAAGAGGAAGTGGTGAGTGAGGGGAGCGGATAGGGAGAGCATGATTGGAGAGTGGAGGGGGAAGGGAGACAGGCTAGCGAGACTTGGATGAGTGAACGATAATAAGGAGGAGAAAACCCGATAACACATTGGTCTATACGTCTATTCATTGGGAACTGAGAACCCCTCTTTCATCCCCAACTAAACCAATATCACCGCCACCGCCACCTCAGACACCACAGGCCTTACTTAGTACGATAACCATTATTGCCAAGTCACCGTGTCGCGAGGGTAACATATGGAAGCCCTGTGAACAGGGTGGTTAAATGAATGTGTCTAAATCAACTTCCAAGTGTTAGGTGAAGAGCTCCATTTTGTCAAATTTATCCCATAAGATCCACTCCTTCATTACAGAGACAAACATGACAGCCTTTATCTTCCCCGTGAGTGGATGAAATGAGCACTCGGCGTCATCTATGAGTGGCCGGAGATAATATTTGCTGATGACCAAATACCGCTATTGTTACAACAAGGGAATGGTGAATTAATGTAAGTTGTCCAGGTCACCAGAGGCGGGATGGTGGGGGGGGGGGGGGTGCGTGCGTGCGTGCGTGTGTGCGTGCGTGCGTGCGAGAGAAATTGGAGTTGGGTCGGGAGGGATGTAGAGGGGATGAGGTGGGGGTGGGTGGGTGGGGGGGAGAGAGAGCACGTCGCTAACTTATTCTACAATTTTCTGGTAATAACAGAGTGATCCAGTTCTATAGTTATGGCCGCCCGTTTCTAGCTAAGCTCCACGCACATGATGTTACGCGTGTTGGAATCGATGTCAAACTTTGAAACATGTCTTCCCAGAATATAAATTTCACTGTAAATATACAGGTGAGCACTAATCTGACTGGAGATATTGTCGCCCAACAACAGCTCGCAGTCAAATTAATTTCCGAATATTCACCATACAATTCGTACACTAGTGACGAACTTTTCGATTTTCATGACGGATTATTATTATAATTGTCATTATAATTGTGAGGTCAGAACGCACGTGACGTAATTGATGATGACGTCAGATATTTAATTGACAGACTGGATCCCTCCATTCAGTTTCAGTATTATGAACACTCTAAAAAGCAACATCTCTCGTTTTCTAAGACACTACAAACATCGCAAGATGCTCCCTGTTCTATCGGTTTCAAAACAGTGTTTGTATCGAGATTTCAAAGTCCATATCAGCCACATTTGGACAAGAAGTCGGTGTCTCATGCCGTTTCTGGTGGTAGCTATGACCCATCTTTTGGCATTAGAGATTGGGGAGAGGCGTATATCAGCAGGCGTGCGTGCGTGCGTGCGTGCGTGCGTGCGTGCGTGCGTGCGTGCGTGCGTGCGTGCGTGCGTGCGTGCGTGCGTGCGTGCGTGCGTGCGTGCGTGCGTGCGTGCGTGCGTGCGTGCGTGCGTGCGTGCGTGCGTGCGTGCGTGCGTGCGTGCGTGCGTGCGTGCGTGCGTGCGTGCGTGCGTGCGTGCGTGCGTGCGTGCGTGCGTGCGTGCGTGCGTGCGTGCGTGCGTGCGTGCGTGCGTGCGTGCGTGCGTGCGTGCGTGCGTGCGTGCGTGCGTGCGTGCGTATTAGGGGTGTTTATGTCAGCCTGTAGGTTTACGTGTACATGTATCTATATAATTACGTTTATGACCAGTAAGGCTTACTATAGGCCTAAAGGTTGCTGCTCTACATATTTTCGAGAATATGGTCTCAAAACAGTGTATCCTAGAAACATGTCTACATTGCGCGATTTTTATCCTACAGTCAAACCTGTCTATAACGGACACTGTATGGACCACAAAAAGAGGTGGTCGCTTTATACAGATCATCGGCTATGATAAATAGGTTTTGGCGTTATAATGTGGTGGTTCTTTACCACCCGTCTTAAAGAACTACCATATGTTGGTCCTAAATGCAGTGTCCGCTATAGACAGGATCACCCGTTGTTATAAGTGCCTCCTAATAGACATCCTCTTACGCGTAGGGTCAAGCAGTGAAATCTTAGGTGTACCTGGTAATGGCGTAATCTCCTCGGCCTGTATATTACTCTCTATCGGGTTATGTTTTAACCCCTCTTGTGTCAACTTAACCCTTTAATGGTCAAACTGACCAAAAAAACAACTTTGCAGTGGCTTCAGACATGGCTATTTGAAAGGCCTAGAGAAGAGTATTTTTTAATATATGCCACTAGAATGACTGGCTCGGTAGCCGAGCCAGTCATTCTAGTGGTAAATTTTCAAAAATACTCTTCTCTAGGCCTGCAGATAGAAACTGACTAAGTAAAAACTTAAATTTTCTTTGCCATTACCCGTTGCCATTAATGGACAAGCCGGCGAACAAAAATTCAGTGGTAAATTTACAAAAATAGTTTTCTAAAATTAAAATATCTTGAAAAATATTGACCATCAAAATGTTTAATTGATATATCACGTAGTATTTTGAGCGCTTCGAGGCGTTGTTGACACAAGGGGGGTTAACGGGTTGGTATTGATAACTGGTCCTTATTTTGAAAACTGGGTTGCTGCTATTTGCTGCTGTTATCGTTTTAAAAATCACTATTACTTTAAAACATATGCTCGTGCTGAACGCCACCAGACAATAATTTCAATGGGCATTAGCTTTCGAAATATTTTGAAAACTATTTGACTGAAAGTTGTTGGTGGCTACGATCAGTCAGATTGTTTTGAGACTATACAGTAGATCCATAGTTAAACTCCATGGAAACTGTAGTCTGCAGTGAAGTTCAGCAGGCAGATAGTTAAGAAATTATGCTAACTATTAATTCGGTCAAAGAAGAAATAATAAAATGTTTTACTGAATATGAAGAAGCTACCGTTGAATAGATCGATTCTCCCATGGAAATGACGTGTATACAACGGTGATTGATATAAGATTCAAACACGGTTTGCAACACATGATATTTAGATATCTCTCCGGGATGTAGAAATTATTCGAGAGTAGCTTTTTTCGTTATTTTAACTCATTTTTCCGTATTATGAATCATCCTGAGATCGGTCCAAGATTTTTGGACGTAGTTTAAATTAGTTTCGAAATACAACATACAACACTCAACGCTTTAATTTCTAACTCGCAGTCATAGTCTATCTCTGGTTCACGTACTAGATGCGTGTTTGATTTTAATGCATCTGTGTATATGTGTATATAATCATCATAAGCATGTGTTGTGTAATTTATTTGTTTAATAATTTAAGTTTGCATGTTATTTTATTCCTATGTATCGTGTCCTAGTGCTCTCCCCGACTAGAAGTTTTTAGTACTGTTTTTACCGTTATTGTGTGTGCTCTAGATCATTGAAGGAGTATTCAACAATAATGACTATCTCTTGTATTGTGTCCGGTAAGCTTAGGATGATTCACGTTCGCTCAGTGATGTAATGTAATGAGAGCGGATGGATATAATGAGAGTTGATGTTGAATTTCATATGTGAATGAGTGCACGAAAGATGAAGACTCGCATGACAGGCATGTCGTCATTTTGAATCACGTGCCCACTTCAGATGGCCAATATTGACGGACAGGTAATATTACATGGCTCTAAACTGGAACGACAAGCGAATGAGGGCCTTTTTTTCCTTCTTTTTTTTTTACAGAAATCAGCATGTCTATCGGATAACGCGTATTCATATCGCCAGACCGACGCCATTGACAGATTACTAATATTAAGTCTAGTACAGGTTAGTAAATAGTATGTTATATATGACGCATTTGAAATCTTCTAAAGAAACATGAGCAATTGTGAGCTGTCTGGAGATTATGAATCATGTCCACGTCATGGATCAGACTACGGTAGCCTTAAGAAGAACATAGTTTGGTCAGCATTGGCCGTTCTTTGGTTTGAATTGTTTCACGGGAGCCGTGTTAGTCCAGTAGTATCAATAACAGTAGCCAAAGTTGGCACCTTATAAAACTAACTGTAGGTTGGACAAGCTTTCGCACATAAACGCACCGTAACAAATGCTGATGAAGCGCATTTATAACATGCAAAAGCTCGTTGATTGTTATTTAAGCGCGTCGTACAAGGTGCTAGCTTTGAATTCTGATAGATGTGTTCAAGCAGAAGAGCCGAGCTCAGCATACTATACTTGTGTACCACCTTTCTACGAGACGCAAATGTGGGAATCCAGTTTTAGCCATGTCCCGCCCATCTCTAGATAAGCTCCACACAAGCTTTGACGGTTTTGGGAGCGATCGATACCGGTACTCTCTGAATCTCAGTTTCCAGAACACTGCAGGATTACAGGTATAAGCTGTTGAATATTTCGAAACTAATTTGACTGGGTGCTCTGTACAGTCTACCTAGCGTCTGCCGCTATCAATTTCCCAGTCAACCGTTGAAATACTTGAGAGTAAACACAAAAGTGAGAGCTTAGAAGACCACATGGTACTGTAAGGATTGGACCAGGAGTGTGTCAAAAATATTGTACAAAATACATGAACTGGTGCTGAATAATAAGCGAATCTCCATACATGAACTGGAGGGGGTGGGGCGTGGGTGGGTGACGGGGGGGGGGGGGGGGGGGGTTATCACATAGATTAATGGGTCTTTCCAGTTTATCCATCCATCATATGGCGTAATAATCAACTACGTTCATGTATGCTGACGTCATAATCAATTATGGCATAAATGACTTGATTTAGTCCGTCTTAAACGTGTTATAGTCCGATGTGTTGTACGAATTGTATGTCTTTACTATTTAATTAACATTTTGCAGAATATTTTGAAGCTAATGTGACCTGGCGCTGTTGATGCCATAGTAATTTTTTGTTTCAAAATAGTGAACATCTTACCTGTATAGTTTTCTTCAAAGTAATAGTCATGGAGTTCAGGGATCGATCGCAACACGAACGGGGTGTGGGTGGAGCTTAGCTAGAGATGAGTGGGACATAGCTAAAACTGGAAAGGTACATTGTTTGATTATTACACCATCATTTGCACATGCCAATATTATGTGCTGGATGGGTAGCAAGAATGCTCACACCAGAAATGAAGATAACCAGAATGACTATCAGCAGGGCTCTTCTTAGTAGGTACAATGCAAACGTTGGTAACTTTCACTCAAGATTAATAACATATAATGATACCTTGATCGACCACTACGTCCACAACCCCGGCCCTCCCCCCCCCCCCCCTCCCCCCTACCCCAGCCCATCCCGATCAACACCCCCTCCCACCCCACCACCATCCACCCACCCCCACCCCACCCCTGAATCTAAGCAAGAGCCCATTGCGTGCAAAAAGAGACCCCAGAAGAATTCAAAGCAACCAGCTCAACTAAGAATATCATCGCTACATATTTCTGGTACTGCAGAGGAATCATTCCTATTAGCTCTTACATATCCGAATGGCAGCTTATCTGATCAGTATATGTAAACTGGTAGGATACTAATACCGGTTAATATTTATGATTTTTTTTATGCCAGCTTAGCTTTAATAACAACGGTCAATGTTTAATTGTTTAGTGACCAAATTTGTTCAAGAAAATAAATATATTTGCTTATCGAATGCCCATTCACAGGCCAAGCGAAGACTATTTTTGAAAGTTTACTACTGGAATGACTAGCTCGGTTACCGAGTCTGTTATTCCAATGGTAAATCTTCAAAAAATACTTTTCTCGTTGTCTACAAATGGATATTCTTCAAGACCCCTCCACAGGCTGGTCTTTGGCCGTCTTCACCGTGAACGGGCTAATCAATAATTAGTATTAGTATTACTGGTATTATGTCGGCCAAAGGTTAGCTAATGTAATCCTATGTAGGCTTCGCAATGGCTGTAGTAATTTAAATCGGCATCTATTTGAAAATTTTCTGTCAGACTCAGCTAGCTGCCCATGTGGATACACTGATGAATCCACAAATCACTATCTCCTCCACTGCCCTCTTTTTAACGACCAAAGAGTCTCTCTCCAAAATCAGCTCGTCCTAAAGAATATCTCTCTTGCCACACTGACAGCTAATCAACTTCTATACGGCATTAACAATGTCGACGTGGAAAAGAATATTACAATATGTAACGCCGTATGCCAATATATAGTCAATACCAACCGCTTTAAGTAACTTCCTATTTGTTAGATTCGCAACTATAAGAGCGAAATGCAAACAGCCCAACATATCCAAGCATGGTGAACGCAGCATTAAGAGCTCCTCACCTTACCTTTCTCACTTTTGTCAAATTCTTAGTTTATACCCTGTTTCTCATATTATCCTCTCCTCTCTTTTGTCTCTCTTTCCCTAACTCTCCCCCACCCCACACGCACATACACACTCCATCCCAACCTCTCGCTCTCTACTTCCCTCCCTCCCCACCCCCCTCTCCCTCCCCCGCTCTCTCCTTCTCTCTCTCTCCCGCTCTCCCCCTCTCTCCCACTCTCTCTCTCTCTCTCGCATTGTGCACATACGCACGCCAATACGTACGCACACACGCACATATTCACGTACACATACGTAAGCGTGCGAACTACCTAGACAATTGTAATCAGTGGTTGATATAAATTATCATTTAACTAGTTATACATACGTTACTATTTAATTATGTTTTATTATACCCCATCTTGATGTATTTATTAATGTATTGTATTTGTATGTATGGGAGACACGTGTATAAGACTTATGTCTTACTGTGCTCCAATTGAACAAAATAAAATTCTGTTTAAACCAATAATTAGCCACAATATCTGACCCGCCGCCATCATATTACCGGCAACAAACGAAAGCTAATAAAATACCAATGCTCCATATATTTCTGTTCGCGTTATTCTCCGTGACATTAGCAAGTTCGTAAACAAATGAAATTTAATAAGATTGCAAACGTTCTACTATTTGCAAATAATACCGACTACTTGTTGTTTATAGAGCTATTGTTTCATATTTACATTAAACTCGAAGCTATAAATTCTATCTTTATTTGATATTCGGTAGGGTAAACAGATAAAATGGATTTTATTTTATATTTTAACAGTAATTTTATATGTAAACGTATATTTCTTTTAAGTAAATGAATTCGTTTACCCATTAAACCCCTGAATTCACAAAGTTTGAATTGCAAAAACACCGCTACAGGTAGGTTAAGTTGTTGAATATTTTGAAACTAATTTGACAGCGAGTTGTCTCCGCCATCCTGTGCACATTGTATTGATGTTGGCTACCTTATGGAATGGCGGTCACCTTCGGGGTGGGGGTGGGGTGGGGTGGGGGGGGGTACACTTGGATCAAAAGTGAGTTTAAAATTATTAAGAAAAAATGGTCGATTTCCCACAGCTATAGAATTACGACTACAGTCGACGTATGTGTGACTCGTCAACTTTGATGGACATCAAAAGGTAGTTATAGGTGGTCCCTAAAGACAGATGGTCACTAAAGACCAGTGTTCACTAAAGACAGGTTGTCACTAAAGCCTGATGGGTCATCAATGACCTGTGGTCACAAAGGACAGGTTGTCACTAAGGATAGATGATCACTAAACTAGATGACCACTAAAGACAGGTGGACACAAAAGACACATGACCAATAAGATAGATGGTCACCAAAGGTGGGTGGTCACAAAAGACAGGCGGTCACAAAATACATATGGTGAGACCGATGGTCACTAAAGACAGATGGTCACAAAAGACACGTAAGATACAATAATAAGTACATCTTCAATGCCACAACCCCAATAGAATTACTACATCGGGCTAACTTCGGGTTGTGACAGGCCACAGCTATAGAATTATAGTTGCCAAAGTTGGCAAGTGTTTGGCACTGTCGCAATTGGTGATATAAAGACTTGGACCAACGGTGGCCTAACAGTGGCAAAATTACAGTTGGGTTACAGTTGTTGGGAATGTTAACAAATGTTATATAAGCGGGTTGGGTCAACGTTAGTAAAGCGGTGGTAAAATTACAGTTGGGTTGCAGTTGTTGGGCCAATGCAGACCCAACAACATATAGCCAATGTATCTAATAAGGATATACACATGCGCTGGGCCAACATCGGTATAACAGTGGCAAAATTACAGTTGGGTTATAGTTCGTGGGCCAACATATACCTAACAGCTTATAGCCAATGTATATGATAGGTCTTATATACATGGGTTGAGCCAATGTTGTCATAACATTGGTGAAATTGTAAGTTGGATTACAGTCATTTTGGCCAATGAAAGTCAAATAGCTTATAGCCAATGTATTTAATAAATATCATGCACGTGTTAGAGCAATGTTTAGCCTACTCTTTGTTATCTAACACCAGTAAGCCATTGTATTCGATAATTGGGTTGCACGATCACAGTTTTAGGGATAATTATTCACTTCTCAAGGGAGGTAACTCGGCAACTCCACATTGCATTATTAAACTTTAATTACGTCCGTGTTGGAAGAAAACGATTGTGCTTATTGTTCAGTAAGCAGTTCTATATCTGAAAACAACTATATGGTTTAAATATTATCCTCCGTCTAAATACCTCAATGCTGTAATAGAATTCCAATATGTCGTATGATGAACCATCTTGGGTAATTCACCTTTCCAGAGAATCCATCTATCCAGTCTTCTCGGATGGGACTTTAAACTGAGGTCCCGTCATACAGTGCCCATCACTGTGTGAACGTGAGCTAGGGTTAGGTAGGCAAGAAATTTCGGCATAGTCAAAGTAAACCGGATGCTGAATGGATCCCTCCTCGGATGGAACCACGCAACATACGGATTACAAAACCAAAACCAAATTGCTAGAATTAGAATCTTTCGGAATTTTCGAGGGGACTATGGAGGGATGTAACCCGGATGACTGATCGAGTTCGTCCTCGAACGGACACAGTCACCATACGGGCTACCTAACCAATCAAAATCAAACAAGTGCGCGCTGGTGCCTGCTCGGATGATGGCCAGAAGACCAAATGGGTCCCAGGACCCGAAAGACCCCACACCCCAACCTCCCCACTCCCCCCAAAGGGGCCGGGAGGTCTCTGACCTAAAGCCCCCCCCCCCCCCTTGGGTGCATCAGGTCATAAGACCGTACGCACCTCCCCCGACCCAACACCTACCCCATCCCTTCCCCACCCCCGTTAGGTCCAGGTTAGGCCATCCCCATTACACACGCCCAAGCATGAGGAGCAACAAAAAAAAAGCCATGGAAAAGAACAGCAACATGAGACAAAATCGAGAGACAACGATCAACACACACACACACACAGAGAGAGACACAAGCTAATGCACAAACCGACGTCACAAGAATTCACAAGAATTCAACAGAAACCATAAAGGCCAGGCGTGAGTCTAGACCCTAGCATTGGGAACTAGCATATAAACGCCTCAAATATTACAACACACACACACACACGACGTGATAATCTGCTAAGCGACGTGTAGGATGACGTCATAAACATTTAGTCATAAACAATTCTATTTGGCGTGTATTAACTCTTAATAGTCCGACACGATGTATGAATTATGTCTTTACTATTCAATAAACATGCTGCTAATAATTTTGAAACTAATTTGGCTGGACGCTGTTTCTGCCATAGGCAGCAACAGCGCCCAGTCAACTTAGTTCCAAAATATTCAATAGCTACCCTGTATAGTTTTCTGGAAATTGATAGTCAGGGAGTTCAGAGATCGATCGATCCCAACACGAGCGTGGTTTGGGTGGGGCTTAGCTAGAGATGGGAGTGGCATAGCTAAGACTGAACAGGTCCATTGTCAATGTTCTATGAATAAGGACAATATGTTGGTCCAGCATTAGGTGGCTGCGTTGGACCCACTATTTTGGGCCAACGTCAGCCGAATGAGCAAAATGATGTTAGGCCACCTTAAACAGGCAATGTTGGGCTAATGTAGTCTTGTTATCTGAGACGTCTATGTGTCTCTATGAGGGGCAATCCTTGTACACAGATTTGAATGGACCGACTTCTGACATGTTCAATGGAGCGAGCGAAATGCAGATTATACGTGACACTAGTGTTTATTTTGAAATGAGTTTACTGAAACTGTTTCGGTTTAAGACGATAGCAACATCACCATCAGCATTTCCGAACGTAGGCCACCGTTCGGCACAAACCCGACACTAATTCATGACGTCAGCATGGTGAAACCGAATTTTCAGATAATTGTAAATATTTACCATTATTTACAGTCAAGTTTACATTCAATATTTCACGAATATCACACAATTTCGTTGTTAGCTATACAAAAGATTACAATCATAAAACCTATTTAATGCGGCCAGCCTTATGTGTATCCAACAAGTGGTCAGTTAAAGCAGGTTGTCGTGGTATATGAGTAACATGTCATATTGGCTGCAGTTTAGGGCAGCAAGATTGTGGTTCTTTAAGACAGCTGTTCTATCGACCACCTCTTTTAAAGAACCACAACCGTTTGACAAAAAAATCTCAAGGGTCCGCATTCGTGAAACTTGGCTATATATCATCTTTTCGCCTGTAAGATAAGTGTTTTATTCCCGGAAACTACGTTTTCTCAAAACGGGGTTTAAAATTCATATTTGATCAGCGTATTAGCATTTCGCAAGCTGACACCAGTTTTCGTGAAAACTCAAACAAATGAATGGCCACCTGCTCGGGTTACGGACACGTATGTACAAATCACGAGCATAGGACAAATATGATAAATAAACTCTTTAAATCCCCATGGTAACAGATAATTTGATTTTCCCAAAATGCAAACCAGCAAATTGACCGAAACATGCATTTTGTAGGAAAGTAAATTGTACAAAAGATATGATATCGTTATTCATGAATTTTGCTTTAAATGTCAACATAGAGATAACGGGCCTAATCACTGGTGTCAATTTCTGACGTATCTTAAAAATCGTTAGCACGTAGGACAGATTGAATAGCTGGTGAGTAACATAAGAAAATATTAAATATTTCACGATTTATTCAAGAGAAATATTAACGACGATCGTAACTCAAAAGGTCATCTTGCCATCAGGTGTGTTTGCGGCATGCCTCATACAATAGATGGTGTAGAGATAGTTAGACAGATAACTATAACGCCATCTTAACCCACTGGAAAAGACACTCCTAATGCGAAAATGCTATTCTGTTATTTTGGTCAAAAAGCCAGTAACCATAGTAAATGAGTGGTTTCCACGTGTCTATAACGACCACCTTATGTGGCCCATAAAGGGTCTGTTATCGATAGATTTTGCTGTAGATAGGTTTAACCATTTTATGGCGAAGCCATCCCAATCCATCATCTCCAGTGGTCTTGAAGAATGTCCATTTGCAGGCCAAGAGAATACTACTTTTGAAATTGTATCTTTGGAATGACTGGCTCGATAACAGTGGTAAATCTTCAGAAATAGTATTCACTTGGCCTGCAAACATACATTCAGTAAGCAATGGAGGAATCTAGTTTTTGCTTTGCCCCGCCCATCTCTAGCTAAGCTCCACCCACACTTCGCCCGTTTTGGGTTCGATCGATCCCTGAACTGCCTGACTATTCATTTCCAGAAGACTACGGGTAAGCCCGTTCAACTCCAAATTCCCTATCTCATCCACATCAGAGCCAACATGCTACGAATATCAATCTAGGCAAAGCAGGAATTGGTCGGCATTCGCTAGAGCAGAATTTATTTCATCCACAAATCAATCAAACTCAAGATCCGTAACAATTACAAAATTCCAAAGACTCAGATTTGGTACAGAACACTAGTCCCATAGCGAGAATAAAGATAATTCGACAGACCTGGCCGATCTTCATTCCTTAGAATAACGCTACCCAAGAAAGTGGCGGATGAAGTAAACCAGCCTATGCCAGCTGCCAGTTACATTACTATATTCACATATAATTGCCATAATGACAAAGGAAATTTAGAGACCTGAATTAAACCTTTGCAAAATCATCAGGCAATCCTTTCTCATGAATACTAGATTTCCAATATTGAGAAAGATTTCCTGGCTGGCTTTCACAACAATACTAATACAGCTGTGAAGGTGGTAGATGATAACAGTCACATTCCACCTACACACAGACCATGAGGATATACAGCAACATCCCTATTATCGACCAAAGTGATTGACGATCTTTTGAGCCCATTACCAGATGGAAGCGCTGTGTGCAGGTAGCAGAAATGATAACACATGATGAGACGTTGCTACTTATTCCAGTATATATGCCAAGTATGGGCTCAGTTAAGACTTTACTACTTATTCCAGTATATATGGCAAGTATGGACTCAGTTGAGAGGCATGCTACTTATTCCAGTATATATGCCAATTATGGGCTCAGTTGAGACGCTGTTACTTATTCCAGTATATATGCCAATTATGGGCTCAGTTGAGACGCTGCTACTTATTCCAGTATATATGCCAATTATGGGCTCAGTTGAGACGCTGCTACTTATCCCAGTATATATGCCAAGTATGGGCTCAGTTGAGACACTGCTACTTATTCCAGTATATATGCCAGTTATGGGCTCAGTCGAGACGCTGCTACTTATTCCAGTAAATATGCCAATTATGTGCTCAGTTGAGACGCTGCTACTTATTCCAATATATATATGCCAATTATGGGCTCAGTTGAGAGGGCTGCAATCAGTCCTTCTTCACTTTTGCCCACTGTGTTTTGTCCTCAGCCAAAATCCTTAGCTTCCTCAGGTCCATTCTTGACTTGAGTGTACCTAACCATGCTTTCTTGAGGTCACCTCGTAGCACCCTTAGCAGATTTATGCAATGACGTCCTCCCATGGCTTTGTATTTGCTGGCTCCGAGTAGGGCGAATTCCAAGGCTCTCTGTACTGGTGTGTCTTCCTGCATCCTTAGCACATAGCCAAACATGGACCATCTTTGCTGGGTGACTTTTACAGACAGCGGCGGCGTATTACACATCTTGTATAGTGCATCGTTGGAAATTATACTCTCTGGCCATCGATGTCCAGTGATGGTGCGTAGGTGTTTGCGGTGGCAGGAGTCAAGTTTGTCTAGAGCTGCCTTTGGAGCTGCCCAGCTGTTACAGTTATACATCATCAAGGATACGCAGGTTGCATTGTATAAACGTAGTCTTTTTACCAAGGGCATCTTTGATCTACGAATCCATAGCTTCCAGAAGGACTGGAAAGCTATGTTCCCCATGTAAATGTGTACAATCAAGTCTTCTATGTTAGTCATTGTCACTTTTCAAGATGGCGGCCATATACAAATTGAAACTGCATCTTTTAACCGACATTGGAATAGATTGATGACCATCTTTCTGATATTTTAATCACACAAATACCCAGTGAAAGCATACTTAAACGTGTAGGATATAGAATCAATATAGAAACAATCCAATTGTTGTTAATTGACAATAAAATGTTTAAAACAAAAAAAACATTTACGTCTTAGTCAACAAATAAGTTCTCTTATTGGATATGCAGATGATCGTTAGACATGGCTTTTAGGTTAATAGTGTTAAAGATGTATGATGCAATATGGGAACAGGTCATGTGATCAGCCATTAGGTATGTAACTTTTGGACACCCTTTTTGGTCGCTAGTCTGGGGCTTTTCCAGGCACCACCGTTATGGCTGCGGGTTTTGTCTCTGGTGCTTTCGCAGCACCAGATTCATAAAGTACACACTGATTTCCTTAATAAAATAAAAAGAGGAATGGTCACCTTATTTGCCGAGATGGCAATATAGAAAGACCCAAATGTATCTTTGGTCCTGTTTCACACACGCAGCTGTAGGTCAAAACAAAGTGTTTTAGTACACATTCTGTATAATACAGAATTTGGCGTTATGTTTTCTTGAACAATATCGCCTCGCTTTGTCTGCTGTGGTAACACGAGGAACATTGTAGATGTTACATATATATGACTAACCATTAGCCATTGCTTCCTCAGTAAGTCGTGGTCCTGGAGCAATTCTCTGTGGTCCACAAAGACGTTGAGAGCTGCTTTCTTGCCATGACCAGACAGGCATAGCGCTGTGTCACAAACTGGCAGCGCACGGAATGGTAGAAGAAACTCTGCAACGGCATGATCTAAATTGCTTGCATCAATTACCTCTCTCATGGGCACACAATGTGGCTTTTCCTGCCTTTAGCCACAGATGTGTGTTCTCCATTGTTCCATAAGGTGTAATAAGCAACAGGAAACATATATGGTGTCAGCCCTTACTTTGACACAATAAAACACAATGGACCTTTCCAATTCATCCATCCATCATATGACGTCATAATCAACTGTGTGACGTGTAAAATGACATCATAATCAATGACGTAATTATGACGTCATGAATGACGTAGATAAGAACGTCATGAACGCATAATTGAAGACGGACTATGGGTTGTTGTACGAATTGTATGTATTTACTATTTAATAAATATTATGTTGAATAGTTTGAAACTAATTTGACTTGGCGCTGTTGCTGCCATAGGCAGCAACAGCACCCAGACAAATTAGTTACAAAATATTCAACAGCTTGCCTGTATAGTTTTCAGGAAATTGATAGTCAGGGCATGCTGGGATCGATCAATCGCAACACGGTGAAGTGTGGGTAAAGCTTAGCTAGAGGTGAGCGGAGCATAGTTAAAACTGGAACGGTTCATTCGAGTATCTTCCTCCTTGTGACAGCTTTTAAGTTGTTTGATGTCAATGTCTGGCGTGTTACTCGTGCCATTTGTTGCTTCTGTGAACTCGCCTGCAACCTTGATGATCTTGTCTGATGGTGAATTGCTGCATTACTCATCTGAATAAATGTCACACTAAATCAGCTGTGTTGCCTTGGTGTGATAGGAAACCATTCCAATCTTGTGGTAAGGGAATTTCCCTTGAGCCCATCTTTCTATTAATATGTGCATGCTTCTTGTCGTCATCTAGTTATAGTCCCTGATTTGATTTAAAAAACTGGCGATATCTATTTTCTCTTTTTGGTAAGCTGTTTTTGGAATAGCATAGATATTTGAAAATGTCTGTGCTTTGTTCTTGGAGACCATCTCTGAACTTTTTTGATAAATGTCCATCATCAGTGGTCGCCAACTTCCTCGTGTCCTTGATCTATTGCATGAGTCAGGGAATGAGTGACACCCTCAGGGTTAGAAATTAACCACTGATCTCGTGATCCCTAGGCCTTTTTGGCATACGGACCAGTAACGGATCCCTGCTTTAGCACATTAACTGATCCGGCTGGATGATTGTGTTTCAGACGTCCACGACACAATTCAAACACGATTTGCTGCTTACTTCATCAACCAGCTGCTGAAATCTTGTGTATTCTAAGCCGTTAATGGTCAGGTCGACCAAAATAGCCTCTACACTCGTCTTGAGAAATGTTCATTTGCAAGCCACGAGAAGACTATTTTTGAAAATGTACCACTGGAATGACTGGCTCCATTAACGAGGCAGTCAGTCCAATGGCAGTTTCAAAAATAGCCTTGTCTTCGCCTGCAAATGGACATTAACTAAGCTAACATTTTGAGTTCATGATGATTAAACGACTGATTATCCTAATACTATGTTGTAAATGATGCATTCAAAACATTTGATTAATTTTATTTTCTGCGCAGTACTACGGTACGGATCAGTACAAAATGCCAGGGATCTGCAAAGTTCCAGGTGTATTGATCCGTATGGATAACCATTTAAAATGTTAATTTCTAGCCGTTCATGGTCCTCTGTAGCTTGATCCTTTATTGCAATGCTCTGCAGTGTCTCACCGGCATTCTGTCTGCTACCATGTGAACACTGTCGTCGAGTCTCCAATTGTCTGTTATGAGGTACTATCCCAGAATGCAATACACATATAATTAGAAAACGCGTCTGATTTTATGGGACTACCTGTCTGCCACAACTGCAGATCGCCTTTAACCGGTTCCAGATATTCCGGGAACATAAAATTGGATATTCTACAAGCTCAGCAAAACGCAGATCGCCTACGGATGGTGACAGATCTTATGGGTACCATGTTCTAAGTTTCATGCGTATAACAAAAGCTAACCACAGCATTGTGGACAGGAGGATATCTTCAGCTGGATCTATCTGGAATTAGGAATGCGATATGATTATTTTTAAATTGTCGTCATATTGACGGCCGCCATCTTGGAAATTAGGCACGGCATTAGCATGAAAACACAGGAAAAATGAACACTACACATTTAAGATTGACATATTCAGAATGAGCAAATCCAAATTATATAAAAGCCATTAATTCTAACCAAAAATACGGCAGAAATTATTGTCCAGACCTTTTTTTCTGGATATGGGTGCAGTCTAAATTACAGCGAAGTGTCTCTGAGCCATGGCTTTGATAAAGCGTACCGTACCATAAAGGAATTCAAAACTGCATTTGTTTTATTGACCTGCTCGTTATGAACGAAATGAAAGCTCAAAGTTAGATAACTCGCGGTGTGTTCTTGGTAGGTTAACCATACAAGAGTTATCTCCCATGTTCAAGCGTTACATATCGCGGGCGACAGAGGGTGGTAGAGGAGTGCGCGTGCGTGTGATAAATAGAGGGACGGAGGGAGAGAGAGAGAGAGACTGATAGAGGGATGGAGAGAGGGAGAGAGAGAGTGGGCGCCGGGACAGAGAGAGAGAGAGAGAGAGAGAGAGAGAGAGAGAGAGAGATGGAGAGGGTGAGAGAGAGAGTGGGCCGAGAGAGAGAGAGAGAGAGAGAGAGAGAGCGAGGGGGGAGGGAGGGAGAGAGAGAGAGAGGAGAGGGGAGGGAGGGATGGAGAGAGAGGGGGGACGGACGGAGAAAGAGAGAGAGAGAGGGAGAGGGAGGGAGGGGAGGGGAGGGGAGGGGAGGGGAGGGAGGGAGAGAGAGAGAGCGGGAGGGGGTGGGGAGAAAGGGAGAGATGGAGTTTGTTTGTGACCTATTGTCCTTGATTAAGAGAATGGACGCATGTAAAGGAAACTGACCTAAGTAGTCTTAGTTATGCGAACCATCAGTCATCTAAAACCAATATCTCGTGTACTTGAAGTTGTCAATTGTACACATTGATTCATGCATATTGATTCCTAAGCCTCGTTTAACCATTTGAACGCTGAGCATTCATTATACCTATTCCATTGAGCAGCGCGAAACTATACAGGTACACCGCTGAATAATTTGAAACTAACTTGTCAAGAATCTGTTGCTGTCACAGTCAGCTTAGTTTCAAAATAGTCAACATAATCATTATTAATTTGTAAATGGTTTTTGGTGTTTGGTCTTTTGGGTTCAATCACCTCAATGAGTTATATTCACTTAGGGTTTACTATTACTTTTCTAAGTAGCACGTGGCTTATGTCCTCACTACTGGCATGCCCCGTACTGCTATCTAGAACAGAAATACAACCGGTCGGTTTACAAGGTCTTTCGTTGTCTTTTTTATTCACGATTTCGGCCGGTTTAAAATATCTCTCTGGTCTCTTTCGATTCACGAATCCGATCAGTTTATGCGATCTCTCCTTTTGTCTTTTAATTCACGAATGCAGCCGGTTTATAAGACCTCTACGATCTTTCGTTGTCTCTTTCGGTTCACGAATTAAACCGGTCTATAAGATCTCCACGATCTCTCTTCGTCTCTTCGGATTCAGAAATGCAACCGGTTTATAAGATCTTTTCGTTGTTGTTTTCTTTAGTTCCATCTTCTGTCAATCAAGCATATGGTACTATGTTGGGTCTAGAGCAGCTAACATTAATTTAAGCAGGCTTCGTAATGGTTGCAGTCGTCTAAATAGGCATCTGTTTGACAATCATCTGACGGACTCGACAAGTTGTTCTTGTGGATATCCTGATGACACCGTTGAACATTATGTCTTCTACTGTCCCCTTTATAGGGAGCAAAGACGTGCTTTTCATAACGCACTGTAACAAATGATATTACCCATACACTCACCCACGTTAAGAAACATCTTGTACGGCGACACTAATGTAAATATAAAAAGGAATCTCAAGACATCAGAAATTATTTGCCGCTTACTTATCCAACTACCAAACAAAGTATATTAGAACACGTATTTATAGAACTGACTATTTAAATAAAACAAATATAAATGATTGAGCCAACAATGTACATATGTGGATATATTCAGTACAGCGCAGCTCGTGAAAGACTAGACGTGTCTCCAGGGCAAGATAAAAAGTACTTTCTAATGTCTTGGAGGCAATTGGATTGGAGTATTTTGCTGCCTACGAGTACATCAAGCATATTTTCATTATCCAGTTTGCGTCACGATCTGATGTCACAATGAAACGTCCGGGCTTTGAAGACTGGCTAACGAGATGAAGACGAAAATGAAGCTAAAAGAGTCTGACAAGAGCAATCAGAGCTTACAACGTTGTGCCATTTCTGAGGGTTTTCGGATTCTAACCTACGGTAACAACGTATCTTGTAAAATTTGAACCAAATCAAATTAGTAGTCTGTAATGCCCATAGATCCGGATATTGATTCGATATGAGTCCGTTACGGGCAACGTCTGAAAATAGGCTGTCTGTTTAAAATTAGCCTAACAGTCTTTCACGTGTTAAAATTGGATCAAATAAAACGGTCCAGCAGCAGTAGCATAGATACAGCTCCAGAGGCGCACACACGCACGCACGCACGCACAGGGAGCGGGTAATTAAAAGAAACTAACTCAAATAAACAGCATAGGCCTAGTTGCAGCCTCTGCAATCTAATACTCCCCCCCCCCCCCTCTCTACCCCACTCCCACGGTACTACCCGCGCGCTCACTTCTTACTGTCGCTATGAGCCTGTGATCTAAGTTGCTATGGGTTTGTGATCTACGTCCCACCCAGTTAGATACTGTTGCTAGGAGTGTGTGAGTGTGATCTAAGTCCCGCCCAGTTAGATACCGTTGCTAGGTGTGTGAATGTGATCTACACATTTACGTCGCGCAAGTTAGATACAGTTGCTATTAGTTACCGTTTCTATGAGTGTCCCGTACACTTGGTTGGCATTGGTCGTTGCTATGGATTTGTGATGAATAACTCTCTAGCTATACCACGGCCATTTCTATCTATACCCCGCTCATTCCTACGTATACCACGCCCATTTCTATCTATACCCCGCTCATTCCTACGTATACCGCGGCCATTTCTATCTATACCCCGCTCATTCCTACGTATACCACGCCCATTTCTATCTATACCCCGCTCATGCCTACGTATACCACGCCCATTTCTATCTATACCCCGCTCATTCCTACGTATACCACGCCCATTTCTATCTATACCCCGCTCATTCCTACGTATACCACGCCCATTTCTATCTATACCCCGCTCATTCCTACGTATACCACGCCCATTTCTATCTATACCCCGCTCATTCCTACGTATACCACGGCCATTTCTATCTATACCCCGCTCATTCCTACGTATACCACGGCCATTTCTAGCTAAGCTCCTCCCCTTTGTATGCCGTTTGAACATTGAATTCCCAGAATGCCAATATCAAGGTAACAATACAGGTAAGCTGCTGAATATATTGGAAATAATCTGACATGAACATGTGCTGCCATATCCTGCAACAGTTCAGTTAAATTCGTTTCAAAATAGTCAAGAGAATATAAACAGAATGTTTCTCAGTCAATCATATGACGTCATAATCAACTACGTGACGTGTAGACTGGCGTCACAATCAATGACGTCATGAATGAAAGTTCGGCAAGGGATAAGTATTGATGATGAGGACGACGACACAACGTTCAAAATAAATTAAGCCTGTGAAATAAAATAAAAATCATTTAAAGATATATATTTTGTTGACTATTTTTGACATGAATAGTCTTAAGCAGCAGCACCATCTGGTGGAGCTTAACTAGTGATGGGCGAGCAGTGTAAATTAGCTTCAAATTATTTAGCAACTTGATTATGAGATTGTCTTAGAGTTGAGATTATGTAAGTTCAATGTTGTTGTTGACATATAATATGGTAACATCTCGGCCTACGCAATACAGATTAATGGGAGAAAACTTGTATATGACACATTGAATAGGCATATTCCAGAGTAAGCCCCCTTATCTTGTATCTCAGTTTTGACGCGGCCGAACCAAGGCATAGTTAGAGCTGTGAGCTGCGTTATTGAGATATATTGTGGTTGAAGGCAGTCCGTGAAATAACACCAAGATTTATCCCAAATGTGCCCGTGAATATTAAGGCAAAACGCATGAATGAACAAACATATGAATGAATGAACGCGTACACCTAACCCGCACATAATTCACGATATTAGATGTTAGAGTTAGCGCCGATGTAACTGACGATGTTTTGAGTGAGAATTCTTCATCCTCAGACGCTCTCTTTAATGCTCACGATGGGTCGAGTACATATATTTTCCTATTAAATGTCCATTTGCAGGCCAAGATAAAGCTTTTTTTTAGAAATGTACCTCTGGAATGACTGTCTCGGTTATCGACCCAGTCATTCCAGCGGTAAATCCTAAAATAAAATCTCTTGGCCGCGACAGTTCTCCATCATTGCACAAAGAATTTTGGTCGGCTTTGCAATAATGGAGAAATCCAGTTTTAGCTATGCCCCGCCAATCTCTAGCTAAGCTCAACTCACACGTCGTCTGTGTTGGGATCGATCGATCACTGAACTGCCTGACTATCAATTTCCAGAAAACTACAGGTAAGCCTATGGCAGCAACAGCGCCCAGTCAAATTAGTTTCAAAATATTCAACAGCATGTCTGTTAAATAGTAAAGACACAATTCCTACAACAACGCCTAGTCCGTCATCAATTAAGCGTTCGTGACGCACTTATCTACGTCATTCATGACGTGATTGGTTATGACGTCAGCCTACACGTCACGTAATTGATTATGACGTCATATGATTGATGGAAAACCTGGAAAGGTGGATTAATGTGTGACTTACGGTACTCTAACTGGCGGCAATAACAACCTGATAGAGATGTCATAGCATATAAACTATATTGTAGGCAACCACCCCTACACCCCACCAATCCACCCCTACACCCAAACCGCATCACAATCCCACCCACCCTCCTCCACCCTCAGCAAATCTAAAGCAGAATTTCATGTACCTGTCTATAGCGAACACTGCCTTGGTTATTAGAAAGTGGTCCTTAAAGATGGGTGGTCATTTGATACAATAACAGCTCCTGTTGTCAAGTGAGGATGGTTCAATAAGGCCTTACAGGAATTCCCTCACGCGGTGCACAAACACAGGTGGTCGTCATATAGAGGTTTAAATGCATCTGATACTTTGTAACATTTAAACCGTTAAATTGGTCAAGTCGGCCAAAACTGGCCTGAGTAGTGGCCGTGAGGAATGTCCATTTGCGGGCCAAGAGAAGACTTTTTCTAAATTTACCACTGGAAGGACTGGTTCGATAACCAAGCTATTCATTTCAGTGGTAAATTCTTGGGGAAAAATACAATCCTCTTGGCCTGCAAATGGTCAGTGAAAAGCAAATATTTTTTGATATTGTTGACCAACTGTTACCATTAAAAAGTTTAAAATATTTCAGGAACGTAAATATGGTGGTAAGACCCTATTTATATTTCCCCCGTTCAATTAAATCCCTTTAACAGTCATATCAGTGAAAACGGCTTCGGCAGCTGTCTTGTGAAATGTCCATTTGCAGACCAAGAGAAGAGTATTTTTTTAGATTTTACCGCTGAAATAATTGGCTCGATAAACGCACCAGTCATTCCAGTAGTAAATTTTCAAAAATAGTCTTCTCTTGGTCAGCAGATGGACATTTTCTATGAGAAAATTTGAATTTTCTTAAACAAATTCTATGGTTAAATGTTTAAAAGCCATTCAATGGTATAGGCCTACGTGTAAAAGACTTGTATATAAGCTATATAATTTTCACAAACAAAAAAGCATATAATTATTTTTTATGAATAATTGCTAAATGATGATTGTTTGTTTTGCGTTCAGCTATGAAAGCGTTTATTTTGCGTGTTGTTCAGCTTTGAAAGCGTTTATTCTGCATTTGTCAGGAGACTCAATACTGTTTAACCAGTTCATAGCGAATCCGACCAATACTGACCTCTGTAAGGGTCATGGAAAATGTACATCTGCAAGCCAAAAGAAGACCGTTTTTGAAAATTTACCACTGGAATGACTGGCTCGGTTATCGAGCCAGTCCTTCCAGTGATAAAATTTTCAAAATGAATCTTCTCTTGGTCGGCAAAGGGACCTTGTCTATGAGAAAATTTAAATTTTCTTGAACAAATTTGAGGGTTAGGGTTAAAGCACAGATTCAGTTCGAATCTGAATAATTTTACAGTATTCAGTTCGAGGTAGCTAAATATTACGAAACGAATATTTTGAAAATAATTAAACAGAAAATCGTTATTGACGAAGACAGAATTGACTTTTCCTTAAATTATTTTCAGACTATTCAAAATGAGTGTAAATACAACTTGTCTTTCACGATGCGTATAAGTAAGTGGATGCTCGGCCTTACTGGCTGTGAAAGAGCTAAAACAGGTTGAATGTGTGGCTACGGTTAGGAGGGTTAAATCTAGGCCAATTGTAGGTATTCAATTTTAAAGCTTTTAAATTTATTCAGTTTTAAGATGTTTGCTTTTATGGGCGAGTATAGGACGTCTTTTTCTCTTAAGAAGTAGTTTCACAACATGATTTTGACAGGCTTACATTACTGTATAGATGTTTGTTCAAGTAAATTATCAACCCCCATCCCCACCCCCACCCCCACCCCCACCCCCACTCCTTTACTTTGCGAAGTGAATTAGCCTACGCGGAAGTATTTCATAAAAGATGATGAATTATGAGGTGCATAAAATGAAAACGACAAGATTAGGGCATAGGGCATGTTTGCCGATATAACCTTTATGTACTACTGCTGCCATTAACGGTTACAAATGTGGGCCGCTTCAGTCACGCGCATTCTCTTTCACCCCTCTTGCCGTCCCCAGTATGAATGAATATTCGTATATCTATGAAAAATTACAAACTTAAATTGGATAGAAAATAAAAATTTTGTTTGGTCAGATCAATGTAAAACTTGATCAATTTCTAGGTCCTATATTGACGCAAAAGTTGTCCAGCAAAGATGGCCCATGTTCGGCCATGTGCTAAGGATGCCAGCAGAGACACCAGCACAGAGAGCCTTGGAATTCGCCCTACTCGGAGCCAGCAAACACAAAGCCAGGAGAGCACGCCATTGCATAAATCCGCTAAGCGTGCTACGAGGTGACCTCAAGAAAGCAGGACTCGGTACACTCAAGTCAAGAATGGACCTGAGGAAGCTAAGGATTTCGGCTGAGGAAAAAAACACAGTGGACAAAAACAAAGGACTGATTGCAGCTGTAGCATGTTTCTACTACTACAGCCGCAGAATACATACACATTGACTTGATTTGGTGTTAATTTCCAATTGTATCCAATGCTTTTCGAGATACTCATGACATGTATAGGAATTAGCATGGATATTTCAATCGCGACTACGCGTACCGTTTTTATACGATCACCACTACATTGGAATATGTCTGCTGATTTGGGGGAGGGGGTATAAAAGGTCAAGGTTACCCGTAAGGTCAAATTTACCTGTTTTGCTTTTTGCTAGAAACGGTTGCCAGTTGGCCGGAACAGATCAATGGACATATGAGAAGTTACCCCGTGACATACAAGGTCACCCCTTTAAGGAAAGTGTTCGGACTGCGACTGAGCCCAGGTTTTCTATCCCAAAGAAGCAGGTTGACTTTTGGGTCAAAGGTCAGGTTCATTTTTTAGTGTCAAGACAAAGATTCATGTCATCATTGTCAGAAGTTTCAATTTTAACTCCCCTTAATAACACAAGTCTAATGACCATATAAGAAGAAACCCTACCTATATCGGTACCCTGACAGAAATCTGCACCCTTGTCAGATCGACAAGAACCGTGATAAACTCTGAATTGCTATAATCTCTTGATAACGTATAAATTTATTATTGGATCCCTCCCAATAGTTTTCTAGACTTCAGTTTTTCTTTACCCAAGGTATCTCCCATGAAACATAGGAAATGCATGATAGCAATATATAAACTGCATTTTCTCATTGAGTTTTAAACTGAATGACTGGAAACTTGCCCGATATCTAGCACATACTGGGCCCTATGATGTCAATGTGCCAATCGAGTTTTCTCTAACAAAACATTCGACGTTTTCCAAGTTCAATTTCACTTCATTACACTCAGGCCCCTCAAGGGCATATGAGGATAGATAGTTACTAACTAATGGTGGCGGTAGTGATTACATTATATTTTAAATACAGATCATGCAGTTATTTTAAAATTTAAAACATTAGTTGAGTTCATTACCTTATTTGAGTTCTCTGCTATAATTATTCTATTGTATTTTTATTTCACAGGCTATACTTATTTTATTGTGCGATGTGTTTCTTAGCAAATTTAAGCAATTTGCATAAATTTCTGAGGATAGATCCATTGCATATTCTTAGACGTTCCTTTGTGTTTTCTGCATTTGTACTTGTGATATAGTACTGTGGCATATATTTTGTCCTTACGTCATTGTATTTGCTGCAGTCGCAGAGAAAGTGTTTTTCGCCATCCAGTTTATTACAAATCTTACATAGTCTGTCATTGCTGTCTGTTCTTGTCCATCGTCCAGTAGTCTCAATTGTCAATTTATGGTTCAGGGTCCTAAAAGAAGTGAAAAAGTATAATGATGTTCTTAACAGGTAATGCAATCTGATATTTTTCAAACTGAAGCTCCTCCTTGACTTCCTTATAGACAGCTAACTTGGTCGATGCCTGAAGCTGAGTTTTCCAGGCTTGGACATACTGCGTTTGCAACTTTTGCTTTGTCAGTTTCACTAAGCGATTTTTTAAGATAAAGTCTGCATTAATTAAGTCTTCTATCTCCCGAAGTATCGATTTTATTTTCTGAAGCCCTTTGAAATTGAAGTTTTGGTCATTTTCCAGTTCTCGGCAGGCAAAATAAAGGATTGATGACAATTTCCATAACCTGCGTTAACCAGATCTGCGCAGAACCGTAACACATTCGTTTTGACCATTATACTCAACGGATAGCGACCAGTTTCGCCATATATCATCACAATCGGAGTGCTTTTCTTTGCATGTAGCGCATATTTTAAAAATTGAATTTGGCAAGCTTCGAACATACATAGATTTTCGAACCCCCCATACTTCGGACCCATGTTAGAAAACTGTCGTTATCATGCTGTCGAATAGGCTGCATTGGAGATCAATCGGTATATCGAGTTCGATGATTTTTCTGAGTAATTGGATCACAACTTTATTTCCCTGTTTAATATTTCGCTTTCTCAATGAGTAATAACCGCTGTTACTTTTGAAAAGTGTTTCTAATAATAAATACGCATCTACAGTTTCAATCTGTTCATCTCCTAGGTAATATGTCCCTTGTTTTAATCGTTTATTTTTGGAGAAGACCACCACTTTTGTTTTGCTTAAATTTACTACTAATTTCCACTGATTACAATATTCATTAAAACTATTTAATTTACTCTGTATGTTGTTTGCAGAATCTGCCGTAATGTCCGTGTCGTCTGCATACAGTAATATTGTTAAGTAAAGTAGGAGATGTAATTTGGTGTCTGCTATGCGCTAATTGTGTGCAGGTCTAAAATAGTATTGTCATGTAACCATTCTTCTAAGTCATTTATAAAGATTGAAAATAAAAACGGGGAGAGGTTTTCTCCCTGCCTCACTCCAGTTATACGGGGGGAATGGCAGAAACTAGATTATTGTGTGTTATCAATTTCCAGAAAATTATACAGGGAAGCTGTTGAATATTTTGTAACTAATTTGACTTGGCGCTGTTGCTGCCTATGGCAGCAACAGCGCCAAGTCAAATTAGTTTCAAAATATTCAACAGAATATTTATTAAATAGTAAAAGCAAACAATTTGTACAACAACGCATAGCCCGTCTTCAAATATGCGTTCGTGACGTACTTATCGACGTCATTTATGACGTCATTCATTATGATGTCATTGTACACATCACGCTGTTCATTATGACGTCATATGATGGGTGGGTACTCTGGAAAGGTGAATTAGACGAGTTTGTTGGATCACCTTTGTTTTTATAGATCAGGATTATTTTGCCAATTGTCCATGACTCGGGTATGCATACTGTGTTAAATACGATATTAAATAACATTTCGTAAATAGGTAGCATTATTTCCTTGGAGGTTTTTATGCGTTCATTTAATATTCCATCATTCCCACTCGCTTTTTCATTGTTCATTCTGTTGATGGCATCTCGTATTTCTTCTTGTGTTATCCGAATATCAAGCTCAGGGCACGGAGTTATAGAACCATCTGTGTTTAGACCTATGTTGCCATTTTCTTCGTCTTCTTTCTCAATTATTAATTTGAAATGTTCAAACAGACTTGATATTTCAATTTGTGTGTTCTTCTCCCGATGTTTTCCATTTATTGTTTTCCAGGATTGTTTTGTGTTCGAGTTTTTTAAATCATTTAATTTTGAATGAGGTTTTATTTGTGATTGCTCTGTATGTTTCTGTATTGATTCCTTATAGGTCTTGCTGGCATCTTTTAATAATTGCATGTTGTTCTCAGTTCTATTAAGATGGTATTGTTTTTAGCTTTATGATATCACTTCCGTTTCTGAGCTCAATCTTTACCAAACCATTGCTTATTATGTGTCTATGTTTTACCCTGATATTTCTTTTTAGTGCCGAATGTATTTCCCGCACCGTTCATGAAGAGGTCATAGATCATGTTTACTGATTTGTTTATATAGGCAAAAGGTTCTTTGCCATCTGTGTTGTTTATGCATTCTTTAAATTTTTCGATCAATGTCGAATCTAGATTTATTACAAAATCACTTTGTCTTGAGTGTATCCATTTAATTACAGTGGGTTTATTCGTTGTACTTCGGCCAGATTGATTTGAATATTCACCATTTGTTTGTATTTTCAGGAATTTATTTCGTTTTATGACAAGGTGGATACTGCAGTGTAAATCGGAAATTAATGGGTCAAACTCCTTAATTCTGAGATCTTGCACATTTTCAATAAAACGGGTTTTGCTTTGCGTATCGACAAATGGTTCTCATTTTTACCAGCTAATTAATTACTGAGGCCTTCGTTTTGACGTTCTGTCAGTAAAGTTTTATTTTACAATACATATTTTATACATTTCGTGAATTTTATTTCCCTCGTAACTTCACCGAATGCATAATGCTATGTCCACTCTCCCTCTAATGCCTCTATCCATTCAATCTCATGTTATACGGTCTCAAGCAATGCTGCAATTGTGAATCTTGGCATTGCTGTATTCATGATACAATTACAACTGTACAAATACATAACATTGTTTAATTGTCTCAAATAATGATGGCCATTTGGCCTTGCCAAATTATGGGTGGAACCCTGGAAAAGGAAGGGCGTGTGATTAAATTACTTTTATGCACATGTGTTTATTACTCTCGCCCCACTGATGAAAGTCTTTTGTTAATTACAGATCTACTCGCTTCAAAGTAAATCAAACCTGTCTATAGGTTCGTAGATAGCGTTTGCCTCCAAATGCTGGGCAACTCAAACAATATCTCTGTAATGCTCGTTGCTCCAAATGGAACTGACCTTTAATAATAACCAGGTTTGATTGCATACAATTATAACGAATTCTTTATAATTTTATTTGATGATTGTCATTTATTCCATTACTTCTAAGCATTATTTTCATTATCTTGGATTTCAGTTTTAAATTTGAAATACGTTTACACTTTAACACTCATATCAACCCATTTGAACCCAAAACCGCTTCTCTGTAGACGTAGTGGTTTTGAGAACTTGCAGACTAGGAGAATACTATGTTTGAAATTGTACCACTAGAATGACTGGCTCGATGACTGAACCAGTCATTCCAGTGGTAATTTTTCAAGAAACAACATTCTTTGGTCTGCGAATGCACATTTTTTTTTAGAGAAAGGTGGAATGCTCTAGAAGGAGTTTAAGTGTTGAAGAGGTAATAGAAATGTTTCCGCCAAACTTCCCCCTCACCCCCCCCCCCCCCAACCGTCATCTCTCTCGTTATCTCCGGTAATACCCTAAAGTTATAAATGAGCTGTGGACACCTAGGGCAAGCCGCTCACTATTACTCGTTCTATGCTATGGTAAAAGAATGACAGCGATATGCGCTCATAACACATCGACCCATATCAGTGTAATTATTAAAACAAGACAAATAGGCTTAAATCAAAACTTGAGTTTAATCGCATCCTTGGGGAGATTTGCACCGGTAGGACCCATCTATATTTTATGGCATTAAAATACAAGTATCTCTCACGCTCTGAACACCAGAGTTTAGTGGGCCGTCGTCATTCATGAACGAAAACGATTTATTAACTGTCTCGCTGCTACAAGCCACCAGACAAAACTTTCAATAGGCCATAACCCTGGACTTGCTGAATATTTTGAAAATAATTTGAATGAAAGTTGCTGAAAGCCACCATAATTTCGTTCAAATTGTTTTCAACGTATTCAGCATATCTAGAGTTAAACCCCATAGAAAATGTCGTCTGCAAAATATTCAGCAGAGAAACAGTTAATGCTTTCTTAATATTTCGCAAACAGTTAAAACCGCTGATTTCATTTTTCGACGTAAACTTAAAAATAACTTTGGTCACTATTATTAAAGATTAGTTTGACGGAAAGCTGTCCTCTGGCCATACGAAGCAACATCTTTAAATCAAGTTTTTACAGAACATTAGCATAACCTAAAGCATAGCGAATCTACGTCGATGTGTTTGTGTTAGTAGTACGCGGTTCGCGTCACACACACACACCCTTTATTGCGCGTAGGGATATATTTAACGCTGAATATAGGGTTAAGTCTCAAATTGGTTGACGTACTATATTTAGCTCTGAAGGTAGGACTAAGTCTCTGATTGGTTGACGTACTATATTTAGCTCTGAATGTAGGACTACGGCTCCGATTGGTTGACGTACTAAATATTAAATTAATAATTAACATATATTAACATTGACAGACCGGATCCACCAAATACCATAGGTGATGTTTTAAGCGTCATTTGAAGACCTCTCCGACACCCACACACACCACATAAGTCCTCTTTTTTCATCCTCCCTTCCAGATAACAAGACCACGTTGGCACAAATTTGGTCCAACGTATATTTGGCCTAGCATGACTCTGCTCATGAGTGTATTGTTGGTCCAACATTTTGGTGCCAAATGTATCCACCTAACATTGGTCCATCGTATCCTCATATTGTTTGTCCAACATTGCCAATGTTTATTTCCTCAGCTTTATTTTAATACATGTACCACATTGACAAATACGGTACACGTGTAAAATATGCCAAGTCTGTGCCAGGTATGTTGTCAAGCCAGAAAGGGGCGTTAGACATATCATAGTTTTGTCAAGTTTATAGTTATTGGTTTACTTGTCCTTTATCAGTTCCCTATTTTAGATCCCATTTATAACATATTTCAATCAGGCTACTAATCGACAACTAGCACAGTCAGACAGACAGACAGCGAGCCAACCAGCCATGCTGACAGACAGACAGACAGACAGACAACGTGTGACATATGGATTTTTGTGTACATTGACTATAAGGTCTTGTTCCTACGTTGGCCCAGCGTTAATCCAACCTTAATTGTGCGCGGTGCGGTGTTGGTAAGGTTGGCACAGACCGTGACCGTGCAAGGTAATTGGCAGCATTGGCCTCTCTATGCCTCTTTCCATATTTCCCTTTGATCCCGTTTTTCTTTGCCATCTCTCTATCCACTCTCCCCACTCTCCCCTCCCCACTCTCCCCACTCCTCTTTCTCATCTCTACTAATTAAGTAGTGTTTATTTATTTATATAGGGCCTATAGTTGTTTTATATATCTTGTTTATTTATACGATTGTACTTGTATTGCCGTATCCTTATGTTGGATTTTTGCAATAATCTATCTATGTATCTATCTATCTACCTACCTACCTACCTACCTACCTACCTACCTACCTATCTACCTACCTATATATCCTCTCCCATCAATCTCTACAATTCTAAGACCTATCGTTAACAGCCTTTAAGTGATCTTTTATTAATCCTATGGAATACTTGTATTACAGCATATTTACATTAGCTTGTTTACTGTTTATTGCCACCTATACACATCGTCTACATCACCATATGTGTATTTGGCGTCAATAAATATTGCACTTAAATGTCAAATCGAATATTCATTTCTCTATTTCTGAAAAGCGACCCTCTGACGTGTTGAATTCAATAGGCATATTAGTTTAGTGGTTGTGTTGACTTTCACGAAACATTTTATGTAACTTTAATCCCAAAAAAATAATGACATATAATCTTGACAGCGGTTACATTCACATGTTTCCCGGGTGTCAATAAAAATGTTAGATTTAGCCAATTTTTTACATTTTGCATTTTAATATGAACGCCTTATTGTTTGATTGTTATTGGCGTCACGCCACAAAACTGTTTTCATTGTTGAGAATCTCAGGTAACGGTAAAAAATAATCTAAGTGCACGCGCATAACACCTCTTGATTGTAAATGAGACGTGCCTGTAGAACATACAGATACGGTAATGGCTTCTCATCAAACAATTTGATGCATAAAAATCCAGATAGTGATTATATACTGAAGTAGGCATCTGAACATATGTGCACGTAAGTGGACTGTCGACACATTTCTGGTCTCGCATCGCTTTATTGGGGAACGGATGGAATGGTAGAATGTGTCAGGCTGGAGAAGAATCTGATCACAAGTGTTACAAGTAGGAATGAATCCTTCCAGTTTTAGCTATGACCAGCCCACCTCTAGTTAAGCTCCACCCACACTGCCCCCAAACCACCCCAACCCCCACCCACCCCCACCCCCGCCGTGTTGGGATCGACCGATCCATGAACTCCATTACTATCAATTTCCAGAAAACTATACAGGTAAGCCGTTGAATATTTTGAAACTAATTTGAATGAGTGCTGTTGCTGCCGATATCCAACAGCATGTTTATTAAATAGTAAACCCATGCAATTCATACAACAACGCAATAGGCCGTCACCAATTATGCGTTCGTGACGTACTTATCTACGTCATTCATGACGTCATCAGACACGTCACACAGTTGATTATGACGTCATATAATGGATGGATAAACTGGAAATGTTCATTCGTATGTCAGTGCTGTTAAGTGACACGCATATCAGACGCGCATAATCATGTGCTAGCTTTGGGATAAAGATAGATTCAGATTCACATTCCTTATTGCAATAACCCACACACGCATATTAGACGCGCATAATCATGTTCTAGCTTTGGGATAAAGATAGATTCAGATTCACATTCCTTATTGCAATAACCCACACACGCATATTAGACGCGCATAATCATGTTCTAGCTTTGGGATAAAGATAGATTCAGATTCACATTCCTTATTGCAATAACCCACACACGCATATTAGACGCGCATAATCATGTTCTAGCTTTGGGATAAAGATAGATTCAGATTCACATTCCTTATTGCAATAACCCACACACGCATATTAGACGGGCATAATCATGTTCTAGCTTTGGGATAAAGATAGATTCAGATTCATATTCCTTATTGCCATAACCCACACACGCATATTAGATGCGCATAATCATGTTCTAGCTTTGGGATAAATTAAAATTCAGATTCACATTCCTTATTGCAATTAAGAGGAGTGACAGTATTCACGAAACATGTAGCAAATTTCACGATATCCCAGTTACCTTGGCAAGAGGACATTAACAATTCAAATTGTGCAATGTCAGATAGTGTGTCAAATGGTGTATATTGTGATAGATTATTGAACCATTTTACTCTCACGACAAGAAAAGCGCCACAGTCTAACATAGAATAATTTTCATCCTCTCCCTTGCCAGAATTGCGTAACTTACATAATCGAGCATCAGCTGGAACGTTGGGTCGGGAATATCTGTTGGCTTGAATGCGCGGGGAATGCGCACTTAACCTGAGTTCGAGAACTCGCGACGTTTACTTACTATAGGATAAGCCAAAACGTAACTTGCTATAGAAAATGGCGTCTTATAAAGTGTATAGGAATGTAGTTTGGGGTTGTTATCAGAGTCATTTATATGAGACATTGGACACACCAAAATGGGAAAGAAGTCATTTTATACAGGTACACCAATTGATAATTCTTTCAGAAGTCTCACATGACTCTAAATAAGCAATCCTTATGTATAAGCGCCATACCAGGCAGGAGGGTAGAGTCACCTACAACCTACCAAGCTCATCAGCGACACTGACACTCAAATGTCATAAAAGGCCCTCGGGGAGAAGAGAGCTATCGTCGACATCAGCTCCGATCCAAACGAAGCCGTAACCAAAACACTGAAATCTATGGAATCATCAGCTACCATCACCAAGGGAGTTCTAAAAAACAACCGAACTATGTATACTGATGACCCTCTAGTAGTAAAGCTGTCAGCAGAGCAGAAAGCATTACGGCTGCACATCTATCAAGGAGGCCAAAGTCAAGACCGCACCAAACTATGACGGGAACGCGACAGCCTTCTGCGCCACATCAGCGAACATCGGCGAAGGCTTAAAAGATCTTACTATTCAACAAGCAGACTCCCTGGCAGATGAAATCACTGCCACGGATGACTGTCACAAAACGTTCCAGGCAGCCAGAGCCCTAAGAGTTACTGACTACACACCACCACTCACTGCACACAACTATGAGGGACACTTTATCGGGACTGACCAGGGTAAAGCCGAGGCAATTCGAGAATGGTTCAAGGAACAGGTCACTGACCACGATGATGAGTCCTTGCCTCCGTTCTCAGGAGACACGGGGCCATTACTAACACCAATTAAAACAGCAGAAGTTGAGAAGGCAACCAAATCCCCGAAAAATGAACGTGTATCTGGGCTTGATAGCATAAGCAATGAACTATTTAAATGTGCAAGTGATATTATCTCAAAATCGATCACACACCTAATTAATTCAGCTTTTATGCACAACCTTCCCATCGATACTGTAGGTAAGCGCACCCTTATTACACCCAAGCCCAAGAAGCCAGCCAATCTGCGCACATTGTGCTCCTCAACAGCATACGGAAAATCATATCCAATGTTATTCTATGCTGCAGCAGAGACAAGATCCTAGATGTAATACGCCAGGCCAGTTGCAATGAAAATGAGCTACAACTATTCAGACTACTACTTGCTGAGACTACGAGACAAATCAGTGAATTCTGTAGCGATTGAGACATCAATCGCCTCCCCACATGGAGATGGTCTGTCCCCTGGTCTTTTCACCTGTTACCTTGTTGCTGCATTGAAATCTGTGCGGGAAAATTCCACAAGACCATACCCCCAGTGTCCATGCTGGGTATGTCGCTAGAGATGGAATATGCCGACGATGTGGACTTCATAGACAAGGAAAAGAAAACCCTCGACGAATTTCTCCCAATAGCTACAAGCAAACTAAAGTTTTAGAATCTCTTTATGAATCAATCCAAAACAGAGTTTACAGATATACCTATCCATTAAGCATGAACCGTGGCGGCGAACCATGGAGGAAAAGTACAATCCTGAGCTCACTGCTTTGCAGTACTGCTGACATTGCTGCACGCTGCGTGATGGAGAACATAGCTTTCCAGGCCTTCTGGAAGCTATGGATTCATAGATCACATATGCCCATGACAAAAAGACTACGTTTATACAATGCAACCTGCTTAGCCTTGGTGCTGTTTAACTGTAACAGCTGGGCAGCTCACAAGGCAGCTCTAGACAAGCTCGATGCCTGCCACCGCAAACACCTACGCACCATCACTGGACATCGATTGCCAGACAGCGTAATTTCCAACGATGCACTATACAAGATGTGCAATAAGTCGCCGCTGTCTGTAAAATCGTCCAGCAAATTTGGTCCATGGCTGGCTATGTGTTAAGGATGTCAGAAGACACACCAGCACAGAGAACCTTGGAATTCTCCCTACTCGGAGCCAGCAAATACAAAGCCAGGAGAGGACGTCACTGCAAAAATCTGGTAGGCGTGCAACGAGGCGACCTCAAGAAAGCAGGACTCGGTAGTCAAGAACGGATCTGAGGAAGCCAAGCATTTCGACTGAGGATAAGACACAGAGGGCAAAAGCGAAGAACGACTGAATACAGCTGTAGGATGTTTCTACTACTACAGCCGCAGAATACAGTAATCACCATCATCAAGCCTTTTCTTATTAATGAACGCTGGTCTACCGAGGATATTCGGAGCCAATATGTGATATGTCCCCTCGGCCACAAGTGTTTGTGTTCTGGTTTCAACTCATTCAAATGCTGATCATTCTATGAACATTAATTAGAGCATAACGCTTATTAACGTTACATCTGTATCCGCCATCCTCGTGGTGTCATGCTTCTTTGCATCTGACAGACTATTAGCTATTTGCCATAAAATCTGCTACACTCCATTTACACTAATGCTGGCTATAGAGCATACGGCTCTAGATATGCACGAGAACTTGTGACGTCAGAGATGCACGGCCTTGTGAAAGCTGTAAATGGTTACAAGTTATCCTAGCCTTGATGAGCTGGCAATGTACTGGCGAACGAAATGCATGCAAGAGCTTGAGAAAAGTCCTGTCAATAGTCTGCCTGCTTTACAGAAAGCAAACATCCCTCACATAAAGGCCACTCACAAGACACGATGGACTGACGTTGTACCTCCACCAACTCTCAGGTGTCAAAGAAACGGAGGAAACATAAGAAAATTTACTCCATGGCTGTTTGATATACAGAGACATAATGGACAACTGTGGTCGACTCCAGCAAGCGCAAACTGCATAGCGTTGGGGTCGTGCAACTTCTAGTAGTGGCATAGCCCGAGTGTTGATATTGGTTGAAATACCAGGGGCAGAATGGGTGTCCCGTCTCCCAAATGATGTGGATTCATATTTTGCCGTTGAAGTAAAACTGAAATAATGCATCACACCCACCTGCTCATACGATCTCCCTAATTCGTTGTAACGTTTCACCTAACTATTAGAACCACTGTGTTTGTGACCCAGTAACATTTCACCTGACTCTTACAACCACCATGTTTGTGAACCAGTAACATTCTACCTGTCTATTAGAACCAACGTGTATGCGAACCAGTAACATTTCAACTGTCTTTAAGGACCACTGCATTTCGAACCAGTAATATTTCACCTGTCTATAAGAACCACCGTGTTTGGGAACCAGTAAGATTTACCTGTACTTAAGAGCCATTGAGTTGGAGAACCATCATAGAGCGCCACATCTTCGTGAGGATGGTGGGATCTATTTTGTCATAAATTGGAGTATAGGTTTACTACGTCACATCGGGTCTTAAGCTCCGCTTCCAATTGGATTACTGCGTATTAAGCCATACTGTGCCCTATGTTTCGTGTTCCATTGGATTAGGCGTTTATTACGTCACGTCGAGTTCTTTGTTCCTCTTTCAATTGGATTATGTATTTATTAAGCCATACTGTGTGCCAGGTACTAGTTCCATTTGGATTACCGTATTAGTGCTTATTTCCACGCATATATACCGCCCTCGTATCATATTGTTCTGTTAAAAACAGTGGCTTTTCATACGCATATCATACATGCACACACATTCTATTGCATAATATTCACTCTTGAATAAATTCTCAATACCATTTAAATAAGTATTGCTTTGTGGTCTATCAGTAACTCGTGATTAACTCATATTGATCATACAGCAGATATATTCCTGTTAGTGGATATTTGAACTCTGGGGACAACCCAAATCTTAGGACTGTAAACTGTTGGCGAATATTCCCTTAGATACCTGCCCAGGTTATTAACGTTTGGTCATATGAAGTAATCATGGTCATTTCTGCTTTGTGCAGATGGAGGCTCGTGAGCTGTATTTAGTATTTGTTTGTGAAAAGGTCAGAGAGAGAGAGAGAGAGAGAGAGAGGGAGAGAGAGAGGGAGAAGGGGAGGGAAAGAGGGAGGGAGGGAGGGAGAGAGAGAGGTTACACTAACCATCTCCTCATCCCGCCCACCCAAATCCCTGGCTATAACACTGACTTCTAGAGCAACGTTGAACTTCTTCCTTCGCTATCCAGTCCCTGGGAGATGATTTTGATTGCATTTATCATGCACTGAAGAATGCGCAGAAAAGAAAAGAAGAAATTGTAAAACAACAACTGAATAGCGACAGAGGCAAGTCCGTGATAACGCGTGTTACTGGGCCTATACTGGACCAAGACCGGACCAATATGTCCCAGTACCGGCCCAGTAGGCTACGTTATCGTTATCAGCCATAGGGCCTAGGTTCAAATGTGACAAGATTTTCAAACACGTAATCTTAAAGGATGGACTATTCTGTTGACGCTACAGGCCTATTTATCAAACAAACCTGTCTTGGTTAAATGTTGTCTTATGACAGCAGAGCCTTGAGCATTGAGCCTCCCTCTCCCTAGCCTCAGAATTGTATTAACGCAAAGGATAAAGAAATCTTCAGCTTGCGCCCTCCGGGGAATATTCCGTGCCTAATGTTGCAGATATTACGCATCCTAGTTGCGTACCTTTTTTACTTATTATTTACGATAATGTTTATATTTTCATCCACACAATCACACCTAAAACCGTCTGGCAATAGGATCCACATGTCTATACCGCATCCCATCCGACAAGTGTCCTGTTTATGAGGTAATGTGGCTTAAGATTGCACTTCATGACGCACCATAAGGTGGCCGTTATACACAGACCAAATTGCTGTTATGAGATATTGAGAAATTTTGTGGGGAAAAGGATGAAATTATGTCAGGTGAACAATCTCTTTTAGTGAATTAATGAATGCCCTCGGGATGAGTGTTTGCTATATATGGATCACACCTCCCTCTCTCTAGCCTACTCTTCCTACATCTCCCTCTCCCGAGCCTCCTCCTACACCTCCCTCTCCATAGCCTCCTCCTACGCCTCCCTCTCCATAGCCTCCTCCTACGCCTCCCTCTCCATAGCCTCCTCCTACGCCTCCCTCTCCATAGCCTCCTCCTACGCCTCCCTCTCCCGAGCGTCATCCTCCTCCTACACCTCATTCTTCCTAGCCGCCTCTTCCTACACCTCCCTCTCCCTAGACCCCTCCTACACCTCCCTCTCCATAGCCTCCTCCTACACCTCCCTCTCCATAGCCTCCTCCTACATCTCCCTCTCCATAGCCTCCTCCTACGCCTCCCTCTCCATAGCCTCCTCCTACATCTCCCTCTCCCTAGCGTCATCCTCCTCCTACACCTCATTCTTCCTAGCCGCCTCTTCCTACACCTCCCGCTTCCTAGCCTCCTCCTACACCTCCCTCTCGCTAGACCCCTCCTACACCTCCCTCTCCATAGCCTCCTCCTACATCTCCCTCTCCATAGCCTCCTCCTACGCCTCCCTCTCCATAGCCTCCTCCTACATCTCCCTCTCCCGAGCGTCATCCTCCTCCTACACCTCATTCTTCCTAGCCGCCTCTTCCTACACCTCCCGCTTCCTAGCCTCCTCCTACACCTCCCTCTCCCTAGACCCCTCCTACACCTCCCTCTCCATAGCCTCCTCCTACATCTCCCTCTCCCTAGACCCCTCCTACGCCTCCCTCTCCATAGCCTCCTCCTACACCTCCCTCTCCATAGCCTCCTCCTACACCTCCCTATCCATAGCCTCCTCCTACACCTCCCTCTCCATAGCCTCCTCCTACGCCTCCCTCTCCATAGCCGCCTCTTACACATGCCTCTTCCTAGCCTCCGCCTCCCCCTCCTCATCCTACACCTCCCTCTCCCTAGCCTCCTCTTACACCTCCCTCTCCCTAGCCTCATCCTCCTCTTCCTCCCCCTCCTCCTACACCTCCCCTCCCTATCTCATCCTCCTCGTCCTCCTACACCTCCCTCTCCCTCCCTCCTCCTCCTCCTCGTCCTCCTACACCTCGCTCTCCCTAGCCTGCTCCTCCTACACACCCCTCTCCCTAGTCTCCTACACCTCCCTCTCCCTAGCCTCCTCCTCCTACACCTCCCTCTCCCTAACCTCCTCCTTCACCTCGCTCTTCGCAGTCGCGATTTCCTACACCTCCCTCTCCCTAGCCTCCTTTTAAACCTCCCTCTCCCTAGCCTCCTCCTACACCTCCTCTCCCTAGCCTCCTCCTACACCTCCCTCTCCCTAGCCTGCTACACCTCCCTCTCTCTCCCTAGCCTCCTCATACACCTCCCTCTCCTTAGCCTCCTCCTACACCTTCCTCCCCTTAGCTTCGTCCTACACATCCTTCTCCCTAGCCACCCCCTCCCCCTCCTCCCTCCTCCTCCCTCTCCCTAGTCTCCAGTTACACAGCCGTCTCTCTAGTCTCCCCCTACACCTCCATCTCCATAGCCTCCTCCTATACTTTCCTCTCACTATGTCACGTATTGTACCGAGTTATAAGAGATGGATGAAACTATAATGATTTTAATGACACCGCCACCACCGCCGCCACCACCTCCGCCACCACTACCGCCGTTGTCGACGACGACGACGACGACGGAGGCGTGGCGACGACGACGACAGCAAAAGGCGGCGGAGGCGAGGACGACGACGATATATGACTGTTTTCTGTGGCTTCTTTCAGCTCCATGCAGTTTACTTCTACATTCTCCACTGTGCCTTGTCCTTTGCGAGCATTCTAAGCGACGTTAGGTTCTATTCCATCGTTCGTGGTCTTAGCTCAGGTTTTCTGAAGTGTAATCGCAAAATGCTTTGAAAACAAGTTGGTGTTGTTATGGCTTCCTGTGCCTGCCTTATACACGTTGATGTTCAGTACTGAATACACCAATGCTTTCTGAGCTGCCATCTTTTCCGGCATTCCAAGAACGCCCAAACATTGACCATAGAGGGTGCGCTATCCTCACAGACAATGGACCTCTGTTACACAGTTTTTGCAACGCTGAGATTGAGATTAGGACGTGTACCCAGCGCTGGTTCCTGGTGTCTCGCAGATGTAAGCGGTGACACGTGATCAGTGGTGGTTCTTGATGGCTCGCAGGTGTTAGCGGCGACACGTGGTCAGCGGTGGTTCCTGGTGGCTCGCTAGTGGTAACGGTGACACGTTGTCAGTGGTGGTTCCTGGTGGCTCGCTGGTGTTAACGGTGACACGTGGTCAGCGGTGGTTCCTGGTGGCTCTCATGCAGGTATTAGCGGTGACCCGTGTCTAGTCTCTTAACGTAGTATCGCATATGTGCATGTTGACTTTCAGGGAAACTTTAGAGCCTCGAATCTACAGCTTCCAGAAGGTCTGGAAAGCAATGTTTCATTTGCAGCGATGCTGAAAGGTGTTGCTACCTTTGACACCAACAGCTTGGACAGTCAAACAGCAGTATGTATTTTATATAAAAGCACTCGACCTTTATGGCGTGTCCCTGGATCCCTGGTATAATTGAGAGTGGCCTCGGGATGTTGTCTAATTGGGAGTCAGATATTGGGGATCGTAAATACACACAAATCATCAGCATAACTGTTTGTAGGCGACGTATAAAACAACATTAGCCAGACATATTTTTAATTAATCACATAATTATGCAATATTCTATGTGAGAGCCAGCTACACTATAGGAACAAAAATGCGCACATATTTAGACCGGTGCAGTGTGTTAAAGGTGCATATTCACAGCAGAATGGTTCATAATAAAATTGGTAAAATTGTATACTTTTAGAGGCTTAAATTGTGTGCCTAGATGTAATGAAACGAAATAAATCTGAGCATATAAAGATGTCATTACGTATAAATTAATATAATTTTTCATTAATATTAAATTAGTTGCTTATTGAATTTGAAGGTTTAGAGAATGCCATTTTTGAAAATTTACGAACGGAATGACTGGCTCGGTTCGGTTATCTTTATCTATGATTTCTTTGATGAGCCTTTCCATTTTATCCATCCATCATCTGATGTCATATGACGGAAGAATCATCCGCGTGACGTGTGGGATGACGTCATGAATGACTCGATTTAGTCCGTTTTAAACGCTTAATAGTCCGACACGTTGTATGAATTGTATGTCTTTGCTATTTAATAAACATGTTGAATATTTTGAAACTAATTTGACTGCAATATCAGCAGTATTCATCAGTTGTCTGGAAATTGATAATCAGGGAGTTCAGAGATCGATCGATCCCAACACAAGCGAGGTGTGGATGGAGCTTAGCTAGAGATGGGCGGGGAATTCCTAAAACTGGAACGGTCAATTACATGTTTGTTTCAGCATAAGCGATCAAGGTATCTAAGTCTTTGCTACAGTATGATTGGGTGAAATATAGCAAATCTAAACTGATGGTATCTTGCTCGGCTCAAATCATGCTTGTACAGACCCATCTGCATTCTGAGCATGCCATTGAATAATCAAGCCAGTGACGCCTGCATTGACACCAAGTGATGCTACAACCGCATTGACACCTAACAAGCTCTAGTAGTGCATTTGTTGCAGTAGCCTGGTCCGTATGAATAGGAACCAGCCAGGATTCATAGATTTCCCATCTCCATACTTCTGGGGTGCGCAATGTTCCAGATAGGCATCAGTCACAGCAATTTTTTATAACTTTACACTGCATCACCAGATTCAAGAACGGATGGGCAATGGACCGTTCCAGTTTTCGCTATGCGCTGCCCAATTCTAGCTAAGCTCCACCCACACTTCGCCGTGTTGGGATTGATCGATCCCCGAATAGGCTGACTATCAATTTCCTGAAAACTATGCAGGCAAGCTGTTGAATATTTTGCAACTAATTTGACTGGGTGCTGTTGCTGCCTATGGCAGCAACAGCGCCCAGTCAAATTAGTTGCAAAATATTCAACAGAATATTTATTAAATAGTAAAGCCATACAATTCGTACAACAAAACATAGTCCGTCTTCAGATATGCGTTCGTGACGTACTTATCTACGCCATTCATGACGTCATAAGGACGTCATTCGTTATGATGTCATTGTACACGTCACGTAGTTGATTATGACGTCATATTATGGATGGATAAAGTGGAAAGGTCCATTGCTTAATCCAGGTGTGTGGAGTTGAGCAATATACAGATCCAGGCTGATTCCTATTCAGGTAAACTACGCAGGGTCTTCCACCAACGTCAGTCCCAGAACGTGTTAGGCGTCAAGTCGTAAATCCGGCTGTTGATGGGGTATGTGAAATGTTAAAGATCCGAGAAAATCCGTAATATTCAACAAAGTGACACAAACGGGGGGGGGGGGGAGGAGGGGGGAGGGTAGGGGTTTGCAATCCCTGGTTGCTCTTGTTTAACATTTATTCCGGTTAATTTCGTGACTCAGATAATTAACTACGCGTACTCTATGAAGGGCAAATATGAAATTAATTTAGTGTAAACACTTGTGTGTATAAAATGTTCGCGCTTAAATTTCATTGTAAATACGAACTACGATAAGCAATAAACATAATTCTTAAAAGTTAGGGCGACATATTTCAGCATACGTATGTTATGTTATTTGATTTAATGACTACGTTGTTTTGAAAAATCTAGAGATCAGCCGAAAACGAGTTCAAGAAATTCGAGGAATTTTGTGTTTTATATATTACTCTAACAATTGAGGGATCCATTTCTAGCCACGCTCCGCCCCTTTCTAGCTAAGCCCCGCCCATTTCTAGCTATGTCCCGCTCACATTTTGCGTGTGTTGGGATCGATTTATATAGTTTGTACCCTGACTTACTAAAATCCCAGTTTCAAGGAGCTATTAAGCATTTAGAAACTGTGGCAGCAACATCGCCCAGTTAAATTAGTTTCAAAATATTCAAAATAGTAAATCCATCAAAGACATACAATTAGTACATTTGTGTGACGTTTAAATGTTCATGACGCAGCTAGATACGTCATTCATTATGGCGTCATATACTTAACTGGTAGATTTGGATTTCTCTATTGCTCCTGCCTCATAAGGTGTCCGTATTAGACGCCATGTACAGTATGTCACGTATATAGGGCCTACACATGGCATGCATTTGGTTACAGGTAGTTTAATGGTTAATGCTTTTGCCGCTATAACCGCCAGATTCCAGCTTTGGATGTCCATAGTAAGGGTGGGGGTGTGTGTGTCAAAGAACCACCATGCTATAGACTGGTTTGGTGCATGGTGGAGTAGGTGAGCTAATCATAATATTTCTAGTAAACATTGAGATAGTGTTTGATTGATGGTCCAGCCAACAGGCAGGCCTAGCAGGAACACAAAGGACCACGCAACATCAACTTGCTGAGTGTTTTGCGATCAGACCTCAGAGAACGTAATCTATTAGCGCTAAGGACGACAAAATAACCTAAGGGATCGTAGGACGCTCGCAGTGGACAAAACACAATGGAGAATGTTAAAAAAAAAGGATTGCAGCTGAAAGAAGCTTTCACTTCTTCAGCTGCAGAACTCATCACTCATCATCATCATCATCATACCTAGTTAACGATAAAATACTCGAATTCGATTCCTATGAGTGTGTAAATGACATTAAAGTCATTATTCAAGTCAACTGCCCTGCTTCAAGTAGACTTTAGCCCGTTGCACAGACTCCACTTCAGAGACTTATTGGCTCGGGAACCAGTCTGTCTCTTTAGTGTGACAGTAAACAGCCACCAGTCTAAGCCATTATATTCGCACTTTGAACGAGAAAGAAGTTATTTATGTTTCAGTCTATTATTGGTAACTTCCCCAGTTACACTGGTACCGATTTATACTCCTGGGTGGAAAGAGGCAACGATGAGTGAAGGACATTGCCTATGTTTCTACCGATTGCTCGTCCGCCACCTGATCGCCTGATAATCGAGCGGGATTTGGACTCAGTCCGGCTGATTACCAGTCGACCACGATAACACCACGGCCAATTACTTTGAACGAGAAATAAAATGGGCATCGTCCGTTTACTGTGTAACGTCATATCTGATTAGTTGTCACCCGGCAGCCAATCACAGCCATTCACACAACTCGGCTGCCAGCCAATCATAGCCATTCACGCAACGCAGCTTATCACCCGCCAGCCAATCACAGCCATTCCCACGACAGAACTTGTCATCTGCTAGCCAATCATAGCTATTCACCCAACACGGGTTGTGACCCACCAGCCAATCACAGCCATTCGCACAACAGGGATTGAACAGAACATGCATGTACAGATTATATCGACTTTCGACTTTAAATTTACTTTCGGCTTAGCCGAATTCAATTTGAAATAAACAGCTCAATCGGGCTTAACACGGCTGTATCAAGACTTGTAATCAGCAATGAGTAAATGATCGTCCATATCACTGTAAATAAACATCTCTCTGATCTACATATTGTGGGGTGGGTATGGTGGGGGTAGGGTGTGGTGTCCATTAGAATCTCAACTGCTGGTATCATTTTCACGGTGTATGTAGACACCATACAGGTAATACATTCCAATTGTAAATGTGTAACCTGTGTTCATACCTGGGTCACTATGACCGCGCATTGTGTGTATATCAATGTGACAGAATGTGCTCTATCGTAAGTCAGAAGCCATGTTGTTTTGCCGTTACAATATGACGAGATTCTAAGACAAGTGATCGTTCCTTTTCTAGCTACGCCATGCCCATTTCTAGCCACGTCACACCCATTTCTAGCCACGTCGCGCCCATTTCTAGCCACGTCACGCCAATTTCTAGCCACGTCTCCCATTTATAGCTACGTCACACCCATTTATAGCCACGTCACGACCATTCCTAGCCACGTCACGCCCATTTATAGATACGTCACACCCATTTATAGCCACGTCACGACCATTTATAGCTACGCCACACCCATTTATAGCCACGCCACGCCCATTTATAGCTACGCCACGGTCATTTCTAGCAACGTCACGCTCATTTCTAGCTACGTCACGCCTAGTTCGCGGTACGTCATGCCCATTTATAGCTAAATCATGCTCATTTATAGCTACGATTCTTTCACGTTTTACGAGTGTGAGAATAGATCTATGCTATATAGGTTACGGTGAGCACATAATTCCGAGAATTTCAATTTTAAGGTACTAGGCAGCAACAGCTCCCAAGTAAAATGGATTCAAAATATATAATAAAATATTTATTAAATTGTTAATTCTCCAACTTAAAGACATACAATTCGTGCACTTTCGCCACTTACTTATCGATTCTTCATAACGGAGCCATGCCATTCTGTCTTTATGCGTGTTACGTCACCTAACTAGTGTCGTGATTGATCATGACGTCAGATACATGAGTGACAGATCGGATCCATCCTTTGTTATAGCAACCACTTTATATAATCACCATCTTGTGGACATGGGCGTCCAGTGTCGACTGTGGAGAAGGATCATGAACGCCGAATGGGGTCCAAGAGCTCTGCCAGGGAACTATTCTGAAGCATAGATAACATCTCCTATATTTCTTGAAGTATGGAAAGTCTATTGCTGGGCCAGATTGACTGCACTTGTATATGTAACGTGTGTGCAAATAATGACAGAGTTAAACAAACTGTTTTTGCGGAACTTAACTTTTTTTCTTCTATCGCGACATAGATTTTTGCCACGAATATTGAACCATTAGGACATGATACAGGCTACCTATAGGCTTCGTGATACTTTATCAACACAATACAAACATACCTGGTAGTAAAGCCACTCGCATTTTGGGGCCAAAAGGCCGTGGTTCTTTAAGACAGGGGTCAACTGGTCACATACCTGTCTTATAGAACCATCGGTTTTTTGGTCCAAACGGCATATTTTATATTGTCACTTATCCTAAGGGACCACCTGTCTATTGTTAGTAGCTATTTGTACACAACAAGGCGGTCGCATAAGACGAGGGCTTGATGTATTTGTATAGCTAAGCATTGTAGGTCAAACACGTGAGTATTCCAAGATCGGTAGGTAGGTCGGTTGGTAGGTCACTAGGTATGTACACTTTAGGTATATATGATATCCTTTGGGCAAATAGACCACCATCTACACTACTTCAAGTGCTTATATAGTTGTCAGTATACACAAGATTAAGGCGGCATTAACTTTTACCTAGGGATAATTTGAAAAACTACCAGATAGGATTACTGGGAAATAATATATTGAATCCTAGAACGAGCAAGGCGATAACAGTTGTCAATATGCCCACACAACTATTTCACCCCAGCTTGTTCATTCAACAAGTTAGGTGCAACATCTTGACAGGCATGTGTGTGTGTAGGGGGGTGTGGGGTGTGTGGGGTGTGTGTGTGTACTCGTGAACGCGCGTGAGTATGTCGATTTTAGGCAACTTTTCTCAGGACCCTCCGCAAATTGGTTCCAATGGGTACCTTAGAGGGGGTCTTTTTCGCAGTTCATATGGGGTTGTACTGAGCTCGGTGTTTCTCCTGGCATCTACATTTTGGAGGTACCAAGGACCCCACACATTGAGATATGAGGGTGCCAAGCTGAAATCTGCGGCTCCCAAACCGAAATCTGTTCTTCTTAAGCAGTATTTCTCATCCATGCTAAAGTTAGAGAGTAACCAATGGCTCACAAATATGAATTATGGTAGTCCCATGCTCGATTTGCTAGACATTCTTGTGCAAAACCTATAAAACTATTTAGGATTTCACAATCATACAATATTTCCAGTGGTCCCATGGAACCCACTACCACTACGTTTGGGGGAACACAAGCTGCATTTTGGGGTATATACCTTCGAAAGGACCCGTATGCAAATCTCTGGCCGAGCTGTCAGTCCAGTTCAGTTTACTTTATTATGCCCTGCGCCCTTCAACGGCATAATATGAGGCTAGAATAACTGTTGTACCAATGTATGATTACTGTATTCTGGGGCTGTAGTAGTAGAAACATCCTACAGCTGCAATCAGTCCTTCTTCGCTTTTGCCCACTGTGTCTTGTCCTCAGCCAAAATCCTTAGCATCCTCACGTCCATTCTTGACTTGAGTGTACCGAGTCCTGCTTTCTTGAGGTCACCTCGCAGCATGCTTAGCAGATGTATGCCATGACATCATCTCCGGCTTTAAATTTACTGGCTCCGAGTAGGGCGAATTCCAAGGCTCTCTATGCTGGTGTCTCTTCTGGCATCCTTAGCACATGGCCAAACATGGGCCATCTTTGCTGGGCGACTTTTACAGACAGTGGCAACGTATTACACATCTTGCATAGTGAATCGGTGGAAATTATGCTGTCTGGCCATCGGTGCCCAGTGATGTGCGTAGGTGTTTGCGGTGGCAGGCATCGAGTTTATCTAGAGCTGCCTTTGGAGCTGGCCAGCTGTTACAGTTATACAGCATCAAGGATATGAATGTTGCATTGTATCAACGTAGCCTCTTTATCAAGGGCATCTTTGATCTACGAATCCATAGCTTCCAGAAGGACTGGAAAGCTATGTTCCCCTTGACGCAGCATGCAGAAATGTCAGCAGCAATGCAAAGCAGTGAGCCCATGATTTTACTTTTCGTCGAAGTGGGTCGTCATTTTCTATAGTTTCATGCTTTGTCGATAGGTATATGTGGGTGAACTCTGTTTTGGATTCATTCATAGAGATTCTCATTTTTCAGTTTGCTTGCAGCTATTGGGAGAAGTTCGTCAAGGGATTTCTTTTCCTTGTGTATAAAGTCCACATCGTCGGCATATTCCATCTCTAGCGGCATGCCCAGTATTAACACTGGGTGGTTTGGCCTTGTGGAACTTTCCCGCGCAGATTTCAATGCGGCAGCAAGGTAGCAGGTGAAAAGCACCGGAGATAGACCATCTCCCTGTGGGGAGCCGATTGATGTCTCAAACTCTACTGACTTCACTGACTTGACTCGTACTCTCAGCTTGGTGTCTGCAAGCAGTAGTCAAACTAGTCGTAGCTCATCTTCATTGCAACTGGCCTGGTGTAGTACATCTAGGATCTTAGAGCGTTTAATTGTGTCGAAGGCTCGTGACATGTCAATGCTCATTTTGTGGAAGTCCCAGTGTTTGGACATAGCTAACGACACAAGCATGCGTTGAGCTCATACAATGTCTGCGCAGCTGCGTCCACGTTTGAAGCCACTTTGACATGATCCGGTGAAGTAATCGATCTTGTCTCGGATGTGGCATAGAGTAACATTGGATAGGATTTTCCGTATGCTGTTGAGGAGCACAATGAGCCGCAGATTGGCTGGGGCCCAGATGACTTCTTGGGCTTGGGTAGCGCGATAAGGGTGCCTTGGCCTACAGCGTCGATGGGAAGGTGGTGCAAAAAAGCTGAGTTGATTAAGTGCGTGATCGGTTTTGAGATAATGTCACTTGCATATTTGAATAGTTCATTGCTCATGCCATCAGGCCCAGATGCACGTTCATTTTTCAGGGCTTTAAGTTTAAGTGCCTTCTCAACTTCTGCTGTTTTAATTGGTGTTAGTAATGGCCTGGGGTTTCCAGAGAACGAGTGCAAGGGCTCATCATTGTTGTAAGTGATCTGTTCCTTGAACCATTCTCGGATCGCCTCGGCTTTTCCCTGGTCAGTCCTGATAAAGTGTCCTTCAGAGTTGTGTACAGTGACTGGTGGTGTGTAGTCTGTAACTCTCAGGGCTCGGGCTGCCCGAAACATTTTGTGACAGTCATCCATGGCAGTGATTTCATCTGCTAGGGAGTCTGCCTGTTGAATAGCACGATCTTTTAACCATTGGCTAATGTGGCGCAGAATAATATTGCGGTCCCTGCGTAGTTTGGTGCGGTATTCACTTTGGCCACTTTGATAGATGCGCAGCCGTAACGCTTTCTGCTCTGCTGACAGTTTTACTACTAGAGGGTCGTCAGTATACCTAGTTTGGTTGCTTTTAAGAACACCTCTGGTGCTGGTAGCGAATGATTCCATAGATTTCAGTATTTTGGTTAGGGCTTCGTTTAGATCGGAGCTGACATCGATGTTACCTATCTGCTCCCCGAGGGCTTTTTTGTATGACATTTGAGTGGCAGTGTCGCTGATGAGCTTGGGAGGTTGTAGGTGACTCTACCCTCTTGCCTGGTATGGTGTTTATATATTAGGTAGAGATCATTCATCTGGAGGCGTGTAGTGACTAGTTTATGGTCAGAATTGAGGTCTGTGCCTCCATACGAACGAGCGTTCTGGAGTAAGGGTTTTGTTTCTGCCTTGCATAGTATGAAGTCTATTTGGTTGAAGACAGCTGCTGTAGCCTTAGAACCTTTTGGGGATTTGCGATCAGTAATGTCTCCAGTCCATGTTGTACGGTGACGGCACGGGTTCTTGAAAGCCGTATTTGTGACAAATAGGCCATTAGAACTAAGGAATGCCACCAGTGCATCTCCATTGCTGTTGTGTGTGCCCTCTCCAGAGGATCCCATGCATAAGCCAAATCCTGTTGTACCAATCACCTATAGCTATACACTACTCGTGGACAGTAGTATACATAAGTGGATAGGCCCATAGATGACTAAATACGCACACGTTATTTTACTACAAATAATTCAACCATAGTAAAGTTTATTTGACCATTTTAATTGCAGACCATGTGAGATTTTAATAATATTTAAACATGTTAATGATATCTTTATATTTAATAGCGTCGTAAATATCACGATGGCCGAATGATAAATTATAAATTTCACTTCAAGTGTATAAAGTAGTGACATAAGCGCAGTAACACAAAATAATGACGGCTAGAATGCGCTTCACTTTAGTGGCCGACATTATGGTTAATTTAGTGTGGCGCGATATTAGGCTACCCATGACCATTTCGCGATATATATCGTGCATAGAATCCACGATATATCGATATGTTAATTAATTAAATAGCCTACGTCACCTGTTAGCTAACGTCACAAACAATCAAAATAACATAGTTCAATAAAATGTACGAATTGTCGTTGATTGACTTAGACCTATAATTTAATCAATATTCTATTGAATAACTTGAAATGAATTATACGTGGAGCTGTACAGTCGCAAACAACAAACACCGCAACCCTCCACACGCACGCACGCACGCCCGCCCGCCCCGCCCGCACGCACGAACACATAGCTAGAAATGGGAGGGGCATAGCTAGAAATGGGCAGGGCATGGCTAGAAATGGGCAGGGCACGGCTAGAAATTGATCACGCTATTTAAATAGCCACAATTTTAAAGCACGCAGCGTAGGGATGCTAAGCCACATTGAGCCCGCTATCATAAAATGATCGGATCTAGATGTGAACGATATTGCCGTAACCATATCACGATAAATCACGGAGTAACGATATCTTGATAAATTGATATATCACGGTTGTCGTTAATTTATAAAGACCCAGTATTAAAGTTCACAACATGGTCACCATTGTAAGACGGCTATCACCCAACGATCCATGGTGGATAATACACAGAGTTTTCAAAATTGAATGCTATGGCTCAACATTAATCACCCGGAGTGGAAACGATCAAGCCATGCACCTGATAACGTATATGTAGAGGACATACTCGTCTCGACAAATAATAAATTACATAGTTTATAACCTGTCTAATACGAACACTGTATGGGCCATCAAAAACAGGTGGTCGCTTAATACAACTCGCTGACTACTATATAGCCTGTGTGGTCAGATGATGGTGGTTCCTTAACCCGATAACAATCATATCAGCAAAATACGGCGTCTGCAGTGGTCTTCATAAATGTCCATTTACACACCAAGAGAAGACTATTTTTGAAAAGTTATCACTGGAATGACTGGCTCGATAACCGAGCCAGTCATTCCAGTAATAAATTTTCAAAAATAATCTTCTCTTAATCTGCAAATGGACATATTCTATGAGAAAAATTTAAGAAATGGAAAAATTTAAGGGTTAAAGGGTTACGACGGGTGGTCTTATCATCACATGTCACGGAGGAAAATGATGTTTGGTGCCAAAATTATATATTGTATTGTCTTGGGCGACAGAGAAAGAAAGAGAGGGGTGTGGAGAGAGGATGAGAGTGCGTGAGAGTTGGAGTGTGAGAGAAGGGAGGAGGGAGAGACGGAGGGGCGGAGGGGGAGGGAGGGAGTGAGAGAGAGAGGGAGAGAGAGAGTGGGGTGGAGGGGAGTGAGTGAGTGAGTGAGTGAGTGAGTGTGAGTGAGTGAGTGAGTGAGTGAGTGAGTGAGTGAGTGAGTGAGTGAGTGAGTGAGTGAGTGAACGAGCGAGTGATTGAGCGAGCGAGCGAGTGAGAACGAGAGAGAGAGAGAGGGGGTGGAGAGAGAGAGAGAGAGAGAGAGAGAGAGAGAGAGAGAGAGAGAGAGAGAGAGAAAGAGAGAGAGAGAGAGAAAGAGAGTGAGAGAGAGAGATGAGATGAGATCAAAGAGGTAGTGGGTATGGCCAGAGAAGTATGGGCATGGGATGGAGTGGGCTGGAGGAATGGAGACGAGCTGGACAGTGGAAGACAGATTGGAGGGATGTATGTGGTGTGGCTGGTGGGAGGGACGAGGACGGTCAAGGGGTGCTGGCGGACAGAGAAACAGATGTAAATATGTACCTTAAATAACAAAATTCCGTTTAAAATAAGGGATTTTCGTTTCTTTGAAATTTCGTTTCTATATCGTCTTTCGCATGGAGTTAAAATATAGGAATACGTTTGTGAAAATGCAAACCCATGCATAGCCCTAAACTTACTGCCATTTCTTAAACACAACTTTATTCGCACACGTGACCTGTATTTTATTAATTATACTCAATCGTATTCTGTTCCAAATACATCCGTGATCGAACACAAATTTAAATACATTAATACGCCTTTCTATCGCGCGAGGGCGCTCCTAAGTCATAATATTAATACCTACATAATGATATAGACACATAGAGCTCTGTGACGGTGAATAATGTAGAGCGTGTTGTAATAGTGTAGGGTAGTTAGTAAACCATACACCAACTCGCTATATCTCGCCCACTTCTAGCTATATCCCGCCCATTTATAGCTATATCGTGCCAATTTCTAGGTATATCCCGCCCATTTCTAACTATATCCTGCACATTTTAGCTATATCGTGTACATTTATAGCTATATCCTATCGATTTATATCTTATCCTGCCCATTTCTAGCTAGATCCTGTCAACTTCTAGCTATATCCTGCCCATTTCTATCTATCCTGCCCATTTCTAGTTATATCCTGCCCATTTCTATCTATCATGCCCATTTCTATCTATCCCGCCCATTTCTAGCTATATCTTGCCCATTTCTAGTTATATCCCGCCCATTTCTATCTATCATGCCCATTTCTATCTATCCCGCCCATTTCTAGCTATATCTTGCCCATTTCTAGTTATATCCCGCCCATTTCTATCTATATCCCGCCCATTTCTATCTATATCCTGTCCATTTCTATCTATATCCTGTCCATTTCTATCTATCCCGCCCATTTCTATCTATATCCAGCCCATTTCGATCTATATCCTGTCCATTTCTATCTATCCCGCCCATTTCTATCTATCCCGCCCATTTCTAGCTATATCCTGCGCATTTCTAGTTATATCCCGCCCATTTCTATCTATATCCTGCCCATTTCTATCTATATCCTGCCCATTTCTATCTATCCCGCCCATTTCTAGCTATATCCTGCGCATTTCTAGTTATATCCCGCCCATTTCTATCTATATTCAGCCCATTTCTATCTATATCCTGCCCATTTCTATCTATCCCGCCCATTTCTATCTATCCCGCCCATTTCTATCTATATCCTGCCCATTTCTATCTATATCCCACCCATTTCTATCTATCCCACCCATTTCTATCTATCCCACCCATTTCTATCTATCCTGCCCATTTCTAGTTATATCCCGCCCATTTCTATCTATATCCTGCCCATTTCTATCTATATCCCGCCAATTTCTATCTATATCCCGCCCATTTCTATCTATCATGCCCATTTCTAGCTATATCCTGCCCATTTCTAGTTATATCCCGCCCATTTCTATCTATATCCTTCCCATTTCTATCTATATCCTGCCCATTTCTATCGATATCCCGGCCATTTCTATCTATATCCTGCCCATTTCTATCTATATCCTGCCCATTTCTATCTATCCTGCCTATTTCTATCTATATCCTGCCCATTTCTAGTTATATCCTGCCCATTTCTATCTATCCTGCCCATTTCTATCTATATCCTGCCCATTTCTATCTATATCCTGCCCATTTCTATCTATATCCTGCCCATTTCTATCTATATCCCGCCCATTTCTATCTATATCCTGCCCATTTCTATCTACAGTCTGCCCATTTCTAGCTACATTCTGCCAATTTCTAGGTTTATCCTGTCAATTTCTATTATCCCACCAATTTCTAGCTACATCATGCCCATTTTAGCCACATCCTGCCCATTTCTAGTTACATTCTGCCCATTTCTATCTACAGGCTGCCCATTTCTAGCTATATCATGTCCACGTCTAGCTATATCATGTCCATGTCTAGCTATATCCCGCCCATTTCTAGCTCTATCCCGCCAATTTATAGCTACATCCCGCCCATTTATAGCTAGATCCTGCAAATTTCTAGTTATATTCCGCCCATTTCTATTCTACCCTGCCCATTTCTAACTATATCCTGCCCATTTCTAGCTATATCCTGTCCATTTCTAGTTACATTCTGCCCATCTCTATCTATCCCGTCCATTTCTATCTATCCAGCCCATTTCTAGCTATATCCTGCCCATTTCTAACTATATCCTTCCCATTTCTAGGTATATCCCGCCCATTTCTATCTGCCCATTTCTAGCTATATCCTGCGCATTTCTAACCATATCCTGCCCATTTCTAGTTATATCCCGCCCATTTCTATCTGCCCATCTCTAGCTATATCCTGCCCATTTCTAGCTATCCTGCCCATTTCTAGTTATATCCCGCCCATTTCTATCTATCCTGCCCATTTCTAGCTATATCCTGCCCATTTCTATCTATCCTGCCCATTTCTAGCTATATCCTGCCCATTTCTATCTATCCTGCCCATTTCTATCTATCCTGCCCATTTCTAGCTATATCCCGCCCATTTCTAGCTCTATCCCGCCCATTTCTAGCTCTATCCCGCCAATTTATAGCTACATCCCGCCCATTTATAGCTAGATCCTGCAAATTTCTAGTTATATTCCGCCCATTTCTATTCTACCCTGCCCATTTCTAACTATATCCTGCCCATTTCTAGCTATATCCTATCCCTTTCTAGTTACATTCTGCCCATTTCTATCTATCCTGCCCATTTCTATCTACCATGCCCTTTTCTAGTTATATCCTGCCCATTTCTATCTATATCCTGCCCATTTCTATCTATATCCTGCCCATTTCTATCTATATCCTGCCCATTTCTATCTATATCCTGCCCATTTCTATCTATATCCCGCCCATTTCTATCTGTCCTGCCCATTTCTAGTTATATCCTGCCCATTTCTATCTATATCCCGCCCATTTCTATCTATCCTGCCCATTTCTAGTTATATCCCGCCCTTTTCTAGTTATATCCTGCCCATTTCTATCTATATCCTGCCCATTTCTATCTATATCCTGCCCATTTCTATCTATATCCTGCCCATTTCTATCTATATCCTGCCCATTTCTATCTATATCCTGCCCATTTCTATCTATATCCCGCCCATTTCTATCTGTCCTGCCCATTTCTAGCTATATCCTGCCCATTTCTATCTATATCCCGCCCATTTCTATCTATATCCCGCCCATTTCTATCTGTCCTGCCCATTTCTATCTATCCTGCCCATTTCTATCTATATCCTTCCCATTTCTATCTATATCCCGCCCATTTCTATCTGTCCTGCCCACTTCTATCTATATCCTGCCCATTTCTATCTATATCCCGCCCATTTCTATCTGTCCTGCCCATTTCTATCTATATCCCGCCCATTTCTATCTATATCCCGCCCATTTCTAGCTATATCCTGCCCATTTCTAGCTATATCCCGCCCATTTCTATCTATCCTGCCCACTTCTATCTATATCCTGCCCATTTCTAGCTATATCCCGCCCATTTCTATCTATCCTGCCCATTTCTATCTATATCCCGCCCATATCTATCTATATCCCGCCCCATTTCTAGCTATATCCTGCCCATTTCTAGCTATATCCCGCCCATTTCTATCTATCCTGCCCATTTTCTATCTATCCTGCCCATTTCTAGCTATATCCTGCCCATTTCTATCTATATCCCGCCCATTTCTATCTGTCCCGCCCATTTCTATCTATATCCTGCCCATTTCTAGCTATATCCCGCCCATTTCTATCTATCCTGCCCATTTCTATCTATATCCCGCCCATATCTATCTATATCCCGCCCATTTCTAGCTATATCCTGCCCATTTCTAGCTATATCCCGCCCATTTCTATCTATCCTGCCCATTTCTATCTATCCTGCCCATTTCTAGCTATATCCCGCCCATTTCTATCTATCCTGCCCATTTCTATCTATATCCCGCCCATTTCTATCTATATCCCGCCCATTTCTAGCTATATCCCGCCCATTTCTATCTATCCTGCCCATTTCTATCTATCCTGCCCATTTCTAGCTATATCCCGCCCATTTCTATCTATCCTGCCCATTTCTATCTATCCTGCCCATTTCTAGCTATATCCCGCCCATTTCTATCTATATCCCGCCCATTTCTATCTATGTCCCGCCCATTTCTATCTATCCTGCCCATTTCTATCTATCCTGCCCATTTCTATCTATATCCCGCCCATTTCTATCTATATTCCGCCCATTTCTATCTATCCTGCCCATTTCTAACCATATCCTGCCCATTTCTAGCTATATCCTGCCCATTTCTAGCTATATCTTGCCCATTTCTAGCTATATCCTGCCCGTTTCTAGCTATATCCCGCCCATTTCTATCTATCCTGCCTATTGCTGGCTATATCCCGCCCATTTCTAGCCATATCCTGCCCATTTCTAGCTATATCCTGCCCATTTCTAGCTATATCCTTCCCATATATATCTATCCTGCCCATTTCTATCTATCCTGCCCATTTCTATCTATCCTGCCCATTTCTAGCTGCATTCTTCCCATTTCTAGCTATATCCTGCCCATTTCTAGCTATATCCTGCCCATTTCTAGCTATATCCCGCCCATTTCTAGCTATATCCTGCCCATTTCTAGCTATATCCCGCCCATTTCTAGCTATATCCTGCCCATTTCTAGCTATATCCCGCCCATTTCTAGCTATATCCTGCCCATTGCGCTTTACATCCTGCCCATTTCTATCTATCCTGCCCCATTTCAAGCTACATCCTGCCCATTTCTATCTATATCCTGTCGATTTCTAGCTACATCCTGCCCATTTCTCGTTACATCCTGCCCATTTTTATCTATCCTGCCCATTTTTATCTATCCTGCCCATTTCAAGCTATATCCTGCCCATTTCTAGCTATATCCTGTCCATTTCAAGCTATATCCTGCCCATTTCAAGCTATATCCTGTCCATTTCTAGCTATATCCCGCCCATTTGTAGATAAGTTACAACCTATTTGTACGTGTGAAACCGATCAGAGTCGATGAGTCAAAATAGTTTCAAAATATTCTACAACCTGCAAAGCCACATTTAAATTTAGTTTCTGAAAATTCCGGATTCAGTTTCCCTCCCTTAGTTACTGTTATATAATATCATTTTACACTCAACCCCCCCCCCCCCCCCCCTCTCCACTCCCACTGGTTATGCTAAAATAGATGGCACTTTAGAGGTGAATATATTAACTGTCAAAAAATCTTCCATTGAGGAAATACCAGGACACCACTAACCAGCTCAACCTCCTCTATTTATAAAAGACCCCCTGTCACGAAGACGTGGCATCAACTGACCCCAGACGTACTTTTGACTTGCGAGCGACATCTGTACTAAGAGATTTATACATGTAGAGGAGAATAGTATTGCGCACTCATTGTGCGTTCTTTGCTGACATATATGCTTTACATCAGCGCAAATAAAGTTTGAATTGTACATAGGTAACACAAATGGTCTTCTGGTAACAAGATCGACACCAAAGGCCATGGCTTTGAACCCTGGATCTACCAGATGAGCAGCAAGTGTGAAACCGGTCGTGGAGTGGACGACTCTAGCACAATTTCCCAACATCATAGATTTACCTATATACAATGGATAAATTCAGATTTAGCTATGCCCCGCCCATCTCTAGCTAAGCTCCACCCACACTTTGATCGTATTAGGATCGATCGATCCCTGCATATCAAATTCCAGAAGACTATGCCGATAACCTGTTGATTATTTCGAAACTAATTTGATTGGGTGCTGTTGCTGGCCTATGGCAACAACAACGCCCAGTCACATTAGTTTCAAAATATTCAACAGAATGTTTATTAAATATTAAAGAATGCAATTCGTGCAACAACGCTGTCATCGATTAAGCGTTTGTGACGAATTTAGCTACGTCAGTCATGCCGTAATTGATCATGGCGTCAGCCTATATGCCATATAGTTGATTATAACATCATATGATTGATGGATAAACTGGAATTCTCAATTAGTAACATGGCTGGGTACACGCGTGATCTCAGTACGGCATCGTTCAGGCTAACGATGCCGTGACATAATCAACGCTGATTCAACAGTTATTTGGTTACGGTCGATCAGCCAACACGCGTGGTCCTGTGGGAACGAAGTCGAGTTGTAAACCAAAGGTTGTTGGTTCGAATCCGGCATCGATCTATTGAGGACCAAAAGTGAGAAACCGCTCGTAGAGTGGATTATTAATCTCATGTTGTGTGAATAATTCAGTAATGTGTTCAATGAAACATTAATCTTTTGTCCCTCCCCTAATCAATCTTCTCTCCCCCGCCCCCCCCCCCCCCCCATTACTCTGGCATGAAGGATCCACTTTCTGCGTGTCCACCTCGAGTAGCGCATCTCCTCCTATTGATTGTGCCGAAGATCTCTGGAGTGTCCATTATGTAGGCTGCATAGTGAGATCGTTGGATGTTGAGTGAGATCGTTGGATGTTGAGTGAGATCGTTGGATGTTGAGTGAGATCGTTGGATGTTGAGTGAGGTCGTTGGATGTTGAATGAGATCGTTGGATGTTGAGTGAGATCGTTGGATGTTGAGTGAGATCGTTGGATGTTGAATGAGATCGTTGGATGTTGAATGAGATCGTTGGATGTTGCTGCTTTTTCTATTAATATTCATTTTAGTAACAAAAGCATGTGACATTGTTCTCCATCCTATACCCTTTAAGCTACTTTAGTTCTAGGGATGTGATTGTCTATTCTGGACGACGATATCCTTATAACACACGTGGCTAGGATCCAAATCGTCGCAAATTTTGCACAAGGCTGTCGGGATAAAGTAAACTTCATCGAGATAATACTTTATTTTCCAAACAACATTTTGCGTATAAACTTGGAGTTGTAGGTCTATATGTAGTTTGTACGTATGCCATTACACTTTATTACAACCAATGCACACATCTACTTAGATCGCAATAAATGATAGTTTAGACCTAAGTAGCGGCGTAATGAGAAATATATGGTGCCCGTGTAAGGCAACCTTGATAGAAAAATAGATCTGCGGTACTACATGCTGATAACGTCTGACCATTTACAGACAAAGATAAGGCACGCGCTTCTTGGCCCGGCTGACGTTTTGTAATAACCTTGTCCATAAGATATAACGTACCATATTGGCGGGGATGTGCGGGCAAGGTGGTACAGTCGTGACATCGAGCTAGTCATTCCAGTGATAAATTTTCCAAAATGGTCTTCTCTTGGTCTGCAAATGGACATTTCTCAAAACCAATGCGGACGACGTTTTTGGCCAGTTTGAGTGTGGATGTGATACTAATAATGAAACACGACACCTATCTTGTTTCATTTGTAAATCCACGAAATATAATAATGCAAAAACATCGCGTCACAAGTTAAGTCCGACAGTGAATGGCTGGTGTCGAATGGCAAGACGACGTAAATATCGGAATATTGACATGAAGACATATTAGCCTGGGTAAATAATGGCTCCCGTACGGGTAGGTATGAAAGACAAAATGGGAAGATATAGGGCCTACTATAATAATCCGCGATCATCCGGGTTCTTATTGATTATGTGGTGACAATCTTGTATAACTCTATACTCACTAAACTAAAGATTACAACGCATATGGGGCGTGCTTGTGTGCGCAAGTGAGAGCGCGTGTGCGTTCGCGTTTGTTTGCGTGCGTGCGTGAGTAGGCTTTGCGTGTAACTAATGCGCTATAGCCAAGATAAAACGAGGAGTTATGCATTAAATTCCAAGACGTGATGGTAATCTTAGCGAGCAACTCTCCCCCACCCACTCCGCCACCCTACCCCCACCAATACCACTACCACTAACAGCACACCACACCCACGCACACGCGCGCGCGCATCGCACTCGCACGCACACACACACACACACACTTTTTCTAGCTCTCCCCCCACCCCCCACCCACACGCCCGCCCGCGCATACGAACGCACGCACGCACATATCCCTGCCCCCCCCCCACCCACCCATACCCCACCCACCACCGAATATACGCCCCTGATCACATGATATTTTGATCCATTAGATATTTTTGGCCCGTTGACACTCGAATTTGTTCAAGGAGGTTTAAATTTTCTCATAGAAAATGTCCATTTATAGAGATTACTATTTTTGAAAATTTACCACTGGAATGACTGCGGTACACTTTCAAAAATAGTATTCTCTTGGTTTGCAAATAGGCATTTCTCAGGACAACTAACTGCACAATAACGGTTTTTTGGCCGGCTTGCGTGTTAAAGGGTCACCTCTGAGATCACAGAGTTTAAATGTGTCGAACCCATAAGCATAAATCAGAACTCATTCGTCATGCTTCCGTCATCTTTCAAAATCCTGATTAGGATAGCTATATCTGAAAGGTGTCTAGTTCTCTACCTGATCGCACTATCGACACCGTGAGTACACGTGTCCGCATCAAGAAGAGTTCCTCACATTATTGAATTCAAATTAGAACTCTTATACAACCTCATATAGGTATAGGCCTGGCATCTCATACATCACATCCCACTGTCCTCATCTCTCCAATCATCACATCTACTACACTATAGATACTCTGACTCCCTCCCTATCACTCCCATCATCATCTCACTATCGCTTACTCCCTTCCTCCATTTATCCACCTCCCTCCCTCTCTCTCACTCTCTCTCTCTCTCTCTCTCTCTCTCTCTCTCTCTCTCTCTCTCTCTCTCTCTCTCTCTCCTCCATCCCTCCCTACGTCATTCTCTCGCTCCCTTCCTACTCTGCCACCCTCTCATATCCCTCACTCAGTCCCTCCATCCATCTATCCACCCCTCCCTCCGCTCACCTCCCTCCCTCTCTCCAGCACACTTTCCACCCCTCACCCTCCCTCCCTATCGCATTAACACCCTCCCTCCCTCCCCATCTGCCTTTATATAAAACGAAGATTACAAGTATGTCTACAATACACGCATTCGTTTGCATATTAAATCTTTTTATGTACCGACTACCGACAGTCTGACAGCTTCTTTCAGAGTCGTGTGTCGTCGCTACCAGCGCATCGTGTAATAAATCACTATATGTTATAACGAGCGTACTCAGCGTTTATGAGAAACGTGCACAAAAATTATGTTGTAAACACGTTATAGGCTCATTGACGCTCGCAACCAGAGCGTGAACATATTTCATACATTTCAGACAATTCATTCGACTAGATACGGTTTTAGATGGATTTTGTACCTCATTAAATATTCAATATTTAACAAATAAAAATGTATTGATACAAAATCCAAGTTATGTTCCGACGTTGGTTTCAAACCAATGCTTTGGCTAGTCCTCGGTTCGCTGCTGACAATGTAGTGCATTCGTATAATTTAAATTCAATGGTGAGTGAAGGCAGACATATAAATCTCTTCCGATACCAGTCTCTCGAGAGCGCGTCCGAGAGCGGGCTATATTAGTAACTATAGATGATGAAAATCATAGAACCATTCCACCCACCACCCCCACAAAGGCGGACATTTTGTTAGAATGATAACGCTTTATACATGTTATATAGATGAATAAACAATCTGGTTTGACAGGCAATCAGGTAATCAACAAAGCAATGGGTGAATCCAGTATTAGTTATTCCACGCCCATTTCTAGATAAACTTCACCCACGCCTCGCCCGTGATGGGATCGATTAATCCCTGACCTGCCTGACTATCAATTTCCAGAAAACTATACAGGTAAGCTGTTGAATATTTTGAAACTAATTTGACTGTGTGCTAATGACGTTATTCATTATGATGTCATTCTACTCGTCACGTAGTTGATTATGGCGTCATATGATGGATGGATAAAGTGGAACGGCCCATTATAGCCTAAGCTTAAATCAATTCAAATTTTTAAAGGTGGATTCGATAAACAGATATAAAGAAATCAATAGGAAATCTTATATATCTTTATTATCCAGTTCAACACAAAAACTCTACCCTAGTATCTCAATTGCGAATCAGATATACAGGTAAGCTGTCAAAAATTTCGAAACTAATTTGACTGGAAACTGTTAGACAGCAACCGTTTCCAGCCAAATTAGATTCAAAATTGTCACCAAAACCCGTCATTGGCATATATGCAGAATATGACGTTTCTTGTCTATCGTGTTGAAAGGGCTAGTCAAAAGTCTAATTGTTGGTGCATAGTCGCCGGTTGTGCAGAATAAAGACGTTTTACATTCATATCTCACAGAACGACGTTCTATAGAAAAATACACGGAATTAGGTCGGAACGAGTATTTAATAAGCAGTAAGTCTGTCATAAAACACGAACATAATAAAATATCGTATCCTGATCATGACCTGAGGGAGCAGAGTGGCCCAGGGTAAGTAAAGGTCAGCTTGTAATACGTTGCTTGAATATACGTCTACAATATATATTGCTGTGTACGTTGTGTTTTCTCAAGCTGAAGTACCAATCATTTTCGTATCATAACTTGTAAAATTTTGACCTTCGGAAAACTCGCAAAGCAGCAGCTACCGTATCTCACCAGTGATGAGGTGCTGGTAGCTGCCGTTTTGCGAGTTTTCCGATAGTCAAATTCCCACAAAGTAGTATAACAAAATGACTGGCGGTGGGCCACTACTAAAGCAACACCCACAACCACTTTACAACCACAAACCAACCCACCCCCACCACCAGCACGGCGCAAACAACCCTACCATATCACCAATCCTGGGGCTACAGGTATGGAATTGCGGTGATAAGGCTTTCTCTCGTATAACTCACCAGCTGACAAATTTGACTGATAATAGGCCCAATGTCGTTTTGTAAGCCGCTCTTTTTGCACCCTCTATGATCAAGTTTAACAACTTGAAATTTTGAAATTTTTTGAAATTTTGAAATTTTGAAATTTTGAAATTTTGAAATTTGAAATTTGAAATTGTATTGGTACTGAACGAAATTACACGTTTTGGCCATATAGAGATCTACTATGTAACATATAACGTTGGCATAATATAACAATTTAACTAGAATTTACAGAAACAAAAGCATAATTCCAACGAACATGAAATTGCATAATATATACAGTCAGCCTTCTGCGACTAGCCACATAGTTCTGGAAGCATGAGGATGGCGCTTCTCCAAGACAGGTGGTCCGAATACCACCTGTCTCAAAAATACGTACAGTTGCTAATGTGAGTTTCAAGCGCCAAACATTATAACAATTGAATAAATATTCAATTAATTAATTTCATATTGCACTAACTTTCCACACAAATTCCAGGACTCCAGTCCACACACGCCTCCCTTCACAGCGATCGCGTTATGGGGTTCCCCTCGCAAAACCAGCCTATTTTTAACCACACCGCGCAATCATCCCCTGGTCGCGTTGAAATATACAATCACCTTGTTTACACGGGCGCTTACATATTTACAAACAGGTGTCTGAATACATGAATGCTACAATCTCTGACCATGTTGACGAGTCGGTCAGAATCAGGCATTTCAGCATGATATTGTAAAATATATCGGTCGCTCCGAAAAAAATTTGAGCATTGCACTTCGCCCTATTGAGAGTCAGCAAATATAAAGCTAGGAGATACCATTGCATAAATATGTTAAGTGTGCTACGAGGTGACCTCAAGAAAGCAGGACTCGGTACCCTCAAATCAAGAATGGACCTAAGGAAGGTAGAGATTTTGGCTGAGGATAAGACACAGTGGTCAAACGCGAAGAAGGACTGATTGCAGCTGTAGGATGTTTCTACGACCACAGCCGCAGTATGCAGTAATCATACATACATACATTGATGATTTTAAACAAGGCTATAGCTGATTTTAAACCAGGATAGCTGATTTTAAACCAGGATAGCCGATTTTAAACCAGGATATTTGATTTGAAGCAAGGCTAGCTGATTTTAAACCAGGATATCTGATTTTAAACCAGGCTAGCCGATTTTAAACCAGGATATCTGATTTTAAACCAGGATAGCTGATTTTAAACCAGGATATCTGATTTTAAACCAGGATAGCTGATTTTAAACCAGGATAGCGTATTTTAAACCAGGATATCTGATTTTAAACCAGGATAACTGATTTTAAACTAAGATAGCTGATTTTAAACTAAGATAGATGATTTTAAACTACGATAGATGATTTTAAACACGGGCAGCTGATTTTAAACCAGGACAGCTGATTTTAAGCAAGGGTATATGATTTTAAGCAAGGGTATATGATTTTAAGCAAGGGTATATGATTTTAAGCACGGGTATATGATTTTAACCAAGGATAGTATTGTTGCTCCATTGGGGTCGTCCTATCAACAGCATATCTACGTTAACGATGTTCAGCGCAATACTTCAAGTAGACCACACCACTTAGAGGCTAGTGAAAAAGATATGTTTATTTATATCGGCGTATGCACCTGTTTATATTATTTTCATTGCGGTTTTAAGACACTAAGCTTAGATTCATCAAAGATCAACACCTTTTATAGTCTATTCATTTTATTGAGAAATTAATAGAGATTTTATTTTTATGCTGTCAATAATTCATATTTTAATGAGTCTTATTCCTCAGCTGCCAGCGATAGTATTTGGGTCAGTATGGCTTTAATGAGGATACAATGGATGAATACAGTTTTAGCTATGCCACGCCCATCTCTCGCTAAGCTCCACCCACACTTTGCTGGTGTTGGGATCAATCGATCACTGCACTCTCTGAATATAGATTTATGGAAGCATGAGCGCCCAGTCAAGTTAGTTTCGAAATATTCAACAGAACCTTAATTAAATAGAAAAGATACAATTCGTACAACTTGGCGGACCATTAAGCGTTTATGACGGACTAAATCGCGTCATTCATGACTTAATTGATTTCGATGGCAGCCTACATGTGACTTGTTGATTATGACGTCATCTGATTGACTGCGAGACTAGATTCTTCTATTGGGCAGCATACCAGGTTTGACTGTATTGCTTTCATCATTATGATGCAAAGGTTCATATTGTAATCATTCAGGCCTTCAATAAAGTCATAAACGTATCCTCCAATGTGTCACCCGATTTCGTAATTTTGTTTCTTATTCACCTCCACTGAAAATGATTTTTATGGAACATAATATGTTCTCTGGCTGGCAAGTAGCCTACCGACATAGTCCAGCCAATCTTCGATGCGCCTACCCGAGGCGGAATCTCCGAAGAAGAAATCTAAATTACTAACCATACTTAACGTTCGCTGACTTAACCAAGCCAAGTACCCTCACAGGACAGCTGGCATTCATATGATAATATTATCGTACATACCTTTTGGAGTCTGTTTGTAAATTGACCACTTAGAACACAACTGGGAAAGGAGGGGGGAGAGAGAATTTTATTCAAAACATTAATTTGACCTCGTTACTGTTAAAAGACGTCCGCATAAATACCATGTAAAAATGGGTGGCCGCATTTCTAAGAGGGCACGGGCAGTTCGTTCGAAAGATTGCAAACTCACGTTTTAGTGCTTAGTACTATTTAAATATGTCCTGGCTGGCAAGTGGTTCTCGTATAGGCAATATGTCCTGCCCTATTCCTATGAATTCTCTGAATCACAATGGAGGATTCCAGTTTTTATATCAATCATATGACGTCATAATCAACTACTATACATGTAGGCTGGCGTCATAATCAATGACGTCATGAATGGCGTAGATAAGTTCGTCGCGGATGCTTAATTGTTGACAGACTAAGCTTTGTTGTACGAATTGTTTGTTGAATTACCATTTACAACAACATGTTGTTGAATACTTTGAAACTAATTTGACTGGGCGCTGTTGCTAGGCAGCAACAGCATCCAGTCAAATTAGGTTCAAAATATTCATCCGCTTATTTGTATACTTTTCTGGATATTGCTATTCAGCGAGTCCAGGGATCGATCCCACCACGGGCTAAGCGTAAGAGGAGCTTGGCTAGGGATGGGCGGGGCATAGCTAAAACTGGATACCTCCATTTCAAGGTACCAATACAGGTAAGCTGTTGGAGATTTTTGCCGATGCCAGCAATAACAGTCAATTTAGTTTCAAAATATTCAACAGAATGTGAAGTGAATCGCAAATTCATCAACGATACACAACCCATACGGATACTGCAGACGCACGCACGCACGCCACCACCCTTCGTTTCAGAAATGTGCCATTTGATTGTGACGTCAGCTAACAAGTGACGTGTTTTCATTATGACGTCATATGCTTGAGTGACGGATGGAATCCCTCCAGCGTAATCGTGTTTTGGACAAACTTCCACACACTAATCCCGATCAGACACACAAGAAATACAGGCAGGTTTAATTGCATTTTGAGACATTATTATTTTAATTAATTTCATCTAGTTTTGTAACCAATGTTCTCGTTTGCATATCTGCTCCAGTAGAAACTTTTAGCAAAATCCTTTGCACAGCTAACGCCAGTATTCCAACACAAAGCCGTCATAAATTCTACTTTAGAAGGTAGCAATAAAGGCCTAGAGTGTCTGCATTCAAACCGTAACTACCAATAGCTTTCTAAAAGAGAGTTCTCAAATTCAACATGCGTTATTACGCTAATGCGATCTCAATGTGACAGTTCACATATTTCCGTTATTAAATAGAATCTAAGATAAGAGATACGTGATAATTTTGTTGAATATTTTGAAACTAATTTAACTAGGCCACCAACACAGTCAATTTAGTTTCAAAACATTCAACAGATTAGCTGTATAGTTGCCTTGAAATTTAGATTTCTGGGAATTCGGATTTCAAAATTTCAAATCGATTTGAACATACGTAACAAGTGGGTAGAGCTTGGCTAGAAATGAGCGGGGCATAGCTAGAAATGAGCGAGGCATAGCTAGAAATGAGCGAGGCATAGCTAGAAATGAGCGAGGCATAGCTAGAAATGAGCGGGGCAAAGCTAGAAATGAGCATGGTATAGCTAGAAATGAGCGGGGCATAGCTAGAAATGGGCAGGGCATAGCTCGAAATGGGCGGGGTATAACTAGAAATAGGCGGGCATAGCTAGAAATGGATCCCTCTATTATTTGGTGGCTAATATGCGGGCACTGATGATGACTCCGTTCGTCGCGCTAATCATGAAGAGAATCACTCTCAGCGATGCCATCAATCTTCACATTGGCCACACTAATAGCATTATGGAAATCTATGCATTTTACGAGCCGGAGAAATATATATATATATATGGAACACATTTCGTTTACATATGAATCCAGGTATGGATTTTTAACGCGATGGGATGTTGTCGTTTGATTGAATCGTTCACTAGAAAAGGTACACCATGAATGTTATTATCGCTATATGTAAATTATATCCATTATTTGCTCGCTATTTGGTCATATTTATTTTTAAAAGTAAAATGTAGAAAATGAATACTTTTGTGTCTGAGTGAGTATAGCGTATAGTGTGTAGGCTAAATATCTAAATCATGCTTGTTTTACAAATCACCATAAAGGACATTTCAAACGTGTACATTGAGTAGTTTGGCCGGCAGACCTGATCAAGAGACCACCTTCATTTTGGGGCCAATGCTAGTTCTTTGACTCGTCTACAGTCCATAGCGCATTAAAGCGCTCAAAAAATTTTTTATTTCAATTAACCATTTAATTGCCAATACTTTTCAAGGAAATTTGGATTTTTTCAGCCAAACAAAGTATTTTTGTAAATTTATAACGAAAATTTACACAAAAAAATTGATTTCTGTTATCGTTCAAATGTGTAATGGTCAAGAAAATTCAATTTCTGCTTAGTCAGTGTCCAGTTGCAGACCAAGAAGAGTATTTTTGAAATGTTACCACTGGAATGACTGGCACGGTTAGCGAGCCAGTCATTCTAGTGGTAAATTAAAAAAGATATTCTCTTAGCCTCAAGATCACTGCAGAGTTCGTTTTTTACCAACTTGACCATTAAAGGGTTAAATTGGCGCAAGATGGGTTAAGAGCACGAGTCTTTAGCCATCTGTCTTAATGAACCACCATATTGTTGGCCCAAAACTCAGACCATCTATCACGTGACCTATATTAAGTGCCCGCCTCTCTATAGTGACACGTGGATAGTGCTCAACCAGGTGGTCGCTCCAGACAAGTGTTATTGCATTATCTATGGCTGTCCAAAGCGTGTCTGTTTTTGGTACCAAACGCATCATTACTCACGCCGCCCCAAAGTCGGTGTGAATATTACAGTTGGTGCCGTTTGTTTGTTTGTTTGTTTGTTTGTTTGTTTGTTTGTTTGTTTGTTTGTTTGTTTGTCTGTCTGTCTGTCTGTTTATCTGACGCATATCTCCGGAATCTTACGAGGTAGAATCGCCAAATTGGCCTTATCCCTTCATACTCAAGGTGGCTAGAGGTGCTATGAGTTGCAGGAAAAAGTATCAAATATCAAAGTGATGTGGCCATGAAGTGTATGCACCCTAATGTACACTTCTGTCCATAACTCTGGAATGCACGAAGATATAGTCGTCATACTTAGCCTGCCTTCAACTTACGACAGTTTATGATTGCTTTGAGGTTACGGTCAACAGATCAACTATTTAGGTCACGGGGTCACGGGGGTCAGCAAGTTCATTGTCAGGACAGAGTGCAAATGCGGCAGTCAAATCTCCCTCGAGTGTTTGCGCCTCCACTTGCACCAAACCAAGTCAAGCTTCGTTTGACAAACAACACCAGATACAGGGGCGCAGAACGTTCTGACACTTTTGCATCATTCTAGGCAATAATTGGGAAATTATTTGACATAATTCTCTTTGCAATTTACAGGCTTTCAGTTTTACCCCACGCCTACGTTTTTCACTAATGTCTGAAAATTACCATTTAGCTAGTACCCGCACGCGCGGCAGCACGCACGCGAGCGCGGCAGCACGCACGCGCGCGCACCCACGTACGCACGCAGGTGTGCCTTTATTTTCTATTTAATATTATTTGTACAAAGTATATTTACAAACATAGACCTTAACTGTGATGTTTATCTATTGAAGGGCGATATAAAACTATAAATATGTTAATGCATTCACTCATACCTATTTAAGTTTACATGAGGTATGTTTTTATTTTATTAATGGGGACATTTGTAACATTACCTGGCTCTATGTCCATTGGTCACATTAACCCGCGCTATATTCATTGGTCACATTAACCCGCGCTATGTTCATTGGTCACATTAACCCGCGCTATGTTCATTGGTCACATTAACCCGCGCTATGTTCATTGGTCACATTAACCCGCGCTATGTTCATTGGTCACATTAACCCGCGCTATGTTCATTGGTCACATTAACCCGCGCTATGTTCATTGGTCACATTAACCCGCGCTATGTCCATATATGATGCTGATGAAGTTTACTAATACATACGCGGAGATAACCGTCTGACTGTCGAGTTTTTGCGGACGACATATTCCAAGTGTTATATCTATGGACCTGCTAAATAATTTGAAAACAATTTGACTGAAAGTTGTTGGTCGCTAAGCCACCAATATCTTTCAGTCAAATTGTTTTCAAAATACTTAGCAAATCTAGAGTTTGTTCTCATTGAAATTATTGTTTGGTGGCTTGCAGCAGTAAGTCAGTTAAACATCTCGAACTTGCTTTTTAGATAATTTAACTGAAGTCATTGCTCTCCGAGGCACATACAAAACTCGAGTGCACTCCAGTGAGATGCTGACTCGCGCGTTTACACTCAGATTCGACAATGCACTCAATGACCCCGTGACCTCGACATTTGCGCATTTCACTTGAAACTAAATTTTGTTTCTATCCAACCACAATTTGGATGTATGTTACAGATTTGGCTATTCTACCTTCTTGCATTGCAGAGTTATCGACGGAAATGTGTGTTCCGGCATACACTCAGTGACTTTGAACTTTTGACCTGTACAGATTTGTGATACTACCTCATAAGATTCCGGAAATATGCCTCGTACAGACCGACAGATGGCAGACGGGCGGACGGATGGGCTGGAGTGAGGATGGGCGGGAGGGCGGATGGGTGGTGGGCGGGAGGGCGGACGGGCGGGCGGGAGGGCGGGTAGACAGGCAGGCAGACAAACCGTCGGCACCAACCGCAATACTCACGCCATCCTTTGGCGGCACGAGAAATTAAATGAAATTATCAATAAGCTAGAGAAATCGATCTTAACAGACCCACTGAAACAATAGAGCGATCCGATCCGTTACTCGAGCATATCAACGTCATGATCAAATACGTCACTTGTTAGCTGACGTCACAATCATAATGACGCAGATACGTCACGAAAATAGACAATTTCGTCACAAAATTGTACGAATTGCATGTCGTCTCAAAGGTCTGAATTGTATATCTTTGTTGAATTTGCAATTTAATAAACATTACGTTTAATATTTTGAAACTAATTTGACTATGAGCTCTTGCTGACTATGTCAGGAACAGCGCTCTGTGAAATAAGTTTCAAAATCTTCAACAGCTTATATACCTGTATAGTTGCTTTGATATTTAGATTCTGGGAATTCAGGTTTCAACGTTTCAAATAGGTTCCAACGCGGGTACAAAGTGGGCGGAGCTTAGCTAGAAATGGTTCGGGCATAGCTTGAAATGGACGCATCCAATCAAACGTCAATATCGATATGATCGCTGTAAGGGCGATGACGACGATATGGACGATGACAATAATGTCAATATTATCACGATTTAAAAAGGCACTGACAACGATGGTTGAGAAACTGATGTCGTCATGGTCGTCTTCTTCCTCCTCTACTACTACTTCTTCTTCGTCGTCGTCATCGCCGTCGCCACCCTCGCCGCCATATCCATCGTCATCGTCAATCATTCCTCTATATCCTCAAATTATATTGCAATCTATCTGTAAATAAAGTTAGTGAGTTAGTGCGGTTTAAGTTAGCGCGTCTGCGGATGATTTATTTTTTCTTGTTTGTGCAAAATATGTTCTATTCAATTTCTTTCCAATATGTCTATTGAGCTTTGAACCCATAAACCACGCTTCATAGAGCTGGTAGCTATTAGTGTACTAAAGTATTAGTATCATCCAATCTAAGACATTTATATGTCCATTTACTTTGCAAAAATAAATCAGATTTATTGATTCCTATGGAAGGATTTGTTGTGACTGCTGCAAGCGATGCCCGCTTATAACAGCCTCTACTAATTCAGGTGTTTAGCTCGAAACCCGGGACTGATGAGTGCTATGGCAAAGACTGATCACAGCGTCCACCATCCTCCGATCACCTGGTGCGTGTTGTCACAATGACCGTATAGCTCACAATGACCACCGCGTCCACCATCCTCCGATCATCTGGTGGGTGTTGTCAAAACGACCACAGCTCATAATGACCACAGCGCCCACCAGCCGATCATCTGGTGGGTGTTGTCAAAATGACGACAGCGTCCACCATCCGATCATCTGATGTTGTCACAATAACGACTGTCTCCACCATCAGATCATCTGACCACAGCGTCCACCATTCGATCATCTGGTCGTATCACAATGACCCCAGCTTCTATAATCCGTTAAGGTAGTATTTTCAGGACGACCACAGCTTCCAGCATGCAGTCATCTGTCTAGTGTTGTCACACTCAACCAAGCAAAAGCAACACACGCACGCACGCACGCACGCACGCACGCACGCACGCACGCACACAAACACACGCACGCGCACACACACACACGGTTTATTTTTCGGTGTTTATTTCTTCGGGTTTGATGGGGGAGGAGAGTCACACCTGCCATCTCGATTACGCGCTGGATTGCGACCGAACACCGCCTACATTTTGTCGCCAAATTGTGGTTCTTTAACATGTGATCAATATGCCAGCACACTCGTAAAGCGCTTATATGTTTGGACTCCATTCATATCGCACAAAGTTTGTTGTCATATATAGTCCCCCTCCTCCTCTCCTATCAACTGCTGGTCATTTGTCACGCCGGTCGTACATATGTAACTGGATCAGATATTATTTGACTACTCTCTTAACTTGACAGATAACTGTACATAGCTCGGACAATGATCAATAGGATATGTACTTAAGTACTGTGTAACGAAGTATATTATCTTCCGCTTAACACTCGTGAAATGGATCTATCTATTTGCCGCAGGTAAATGGCCATAGGTCAGTATCTAAGTCACGTCTAAGTGGTCAGTTTATTTAAGTTGTATACACACCAGCTCTGTGTACATACTCTACCAACTTATTGGATTCAGCAAATAATCCACTAACTTACTCACGCACTATATACGCATACATAATATTGTCGACGCGCACTCGCATACGTGCTCATACATGCACATACCAACTCAGTGGAATGCATGCACACAATGGCGCACACTCACGCACGCATACATGAGATTATATCTATAATTCCTACGAGCCAACAACGTTCAACCGTTGTCCTTTTTGATATTTTACTCAGAGATAGCATGGCTTATGTTAGGACAATGCATTTCGCTGCAATTCCTGCTACGGTTCCATGGTGTTTCGCGTACCACAACATCAACCCATGGCTAGAAATTAACCACTGATCCCGTGATCTGTACGCCTTTTGGCATACGGATCAATAACGGATCACTGCTTTAGCACAACAACTGATCCGGCTGGATGACTGGGTTTCAGTCGCACAGTAGTTTTAAGACACAATTCAAACAGGATTTACTGCGTACTTCATCAACCAGCTGCTGAAATCATTTGTGTTTTAACACTTTAATGGCCACATCGACCAAATTGGCCTCTACAGTCGTCTTGAGAAATGTCCATTTGCAGGCCAAAAGAAGACTATTTTTGAAAATGTACCACTGTAATGACTGGATCCATAAACGAGGCAGTAAGTCCAATGGTAAATTTTTCAAAAATAGCCTCTTCTTGGCCTGCAAATGGGCATTAATTAGGCAAACATTTTGAGCTCCTGATGATTAAATAATTAATTATCTTAATAATATGGTGTAAATGATGCATTCAGAACATTTGATTAATTTTATTTTCTGTGCAGTACTACGGTACGGATCAGTACAAAATGTCAGGGATCTGCGAGGTCTCTGAGGTACTGATCCGTATGGATCACCATTAAAATTGTTATGTTATTTAACAGCCGAACACCTTATCTTACCAAATGGCGTCTGCGAATGGTCTGGCAGTAACCATATTGAACCGATGTTTGGCGCATGCAGAGAGAAGTCAATAGGAGATATTGACTGTAAACGAGGGATGAAGGGTTCCAGTTTCTCAGTCAATCATATGACGTCATAATCCACTAAGTGACGTCTAGGATGGCGTTATGATCAATTACCTCATGAATGGCGTAACTAAGTTCGTCACGAACGCTTAATTGATGACAGACTAAGTGTTGCTGTACGAATTGTATGACCTTACTATCTAATAAACATGCTGTTGAATATTTTGAAACTAATCTGACTGGGCGTTGTTGCTGCCTATGGCAGCAACAACACCCAGCGCAATTAGTGCAAAATATTCAGCAGCTTATCTGTATAGTTTTCTGGAAATTTAGGATTCATAGAGTGCAGGGATCGATCGATCCCATCACGGTCAAAGCGTGGGTGGAGCTTAGCTAGAAATGGGCGGGGCATATCTAAAACTGGATTCATCCATTGAGTAGGGAGTACCCATGAAGAACCTCAACAACACCTATGAATGGATGTGTTAGTACAAACCAAACATGCACTGGATTTGGCAGCATGGTGTGGATGTTGTTGCTGGTGAGAAGGTTGCTATTGAAATGTCTAAATACATTCATAATACCATCTGTAGAGTTGCTACATTTGAGGAAGTAATGCTGATGATGTATGTATAATGTTATATAACCTATAAGAATCCAGTGACATACCGAATAATCTGAATTATTTTCTACACAGATATCCCCCACCCCGTATGTGTTTGCGTTATTGGCAACGCAGTAATTTCGCCATAAGGTTATTTATCTGTCAAGCACTTCACGCAGGCTTGTTGGTGGCACTTATATGTGTGGAGATACGGGGCCATATCTACAGATACACACCGGCCGAGCCGCCGTAATATGCGAATTAAACATATGATAGTGGAGACTATCTCCTAGCGTAGATACACAGAAACAACGTATGTTGTTAACCCATGCATCACCACCACCACCACCAACACCCACCACCCACCCATCCCTCCTAACCAGTCTAAGCCCCGCCATTCTTACGCTTGAAGTGTCGTTGGGTTGTAGCATTCTCTTTTCTGTCTGGTGTAAACGGATGTTATTTTGAAGAAAGATTCCGCTTTAGCCATCAGGATAGTCAGAATACATGCAAATCTTGCGTCTACCGGTGACAATACTATCTTGGTGTACATCTACAGTACAGTCATAAAATAGATATTGAAGGCAGAAGGGCGTCTAGAATAGATGGAAGCTGGGGCAGAAGGATATAATTGTATCGTTATCCTTTCATCAAACATGGTATATCTACTTTAAATGTCATTCGCTGCACCCACCGACACCCACCCAGGCCACCCCCATCTATACCTACGACTAGCCCGATCTCACCCACGCTCAATGCTATGTTAGTGGTATGGCTGTGGATTTGCCGGTTAGTGTTGCAGTAGAAGACGTAAATCTGAAGGGTTTACGGTCAAGATTGTTATGTAGGCCTTAGTCAAGGGCAGAGTTAGGTTAGGTTAGGTTTGAATGCGACTTCTGTGAGGGTTTTTTAAAATTTTAATTGCGTCATTCACCATAATTATAAAACTCCCTCTGTATGAGGAAAATTAGTCTATCATATGTCGGTTCGTTTCATATGACGACAGACATGCCTATAGCGTGCACCTTCTTCTGGCGCCAAATGTTGTTGGTTCTTGAAGACAGGTGGTCATAAAATACAGGTGGTCGTAAGCCTACCCGTTTAAAGAACCCATCATTTGGCCACACAGGGTATACCATGTGTTGTATTAAGATTACAATTTTAGGCGAGTTGGAATCAAGTTGGCATTTTGAATCCTAAATTCTCAGAATCTAAATTTCAAGGTAACTATAGAAGTAAGCTGTTGAATATTTTGAAACTAATTTGGCTGCTAGTTATATTAGTTTCAAAATCTTCAACAGAACGTGCATTAAATTGTAAATTCATCAAAGATAAATAATTCAAACCTAGCCTAAATCTATACATACACCTTTGTGATGAACTTGTCGATTTTCGTCACGGAGCTACGTAATTTTGACCATGACGTCAGACACGTGAGTGACAGATCAGATTCCTCCAATACGCGAGTACCTGTCGCTTGTGGCCACTCCTCGCTGGTCCATGCAATGTCCGTTATAGACAGGTTTCATTGTCTTAAGCAGAGTTCACGAGTACTTTCGCAATACTCTATATATGGCGACCACACGCCGTTACAATATTCTATTGGCTATGAACGTCACATATTGGGACAACAGATGACAGATTAAGCGCGCGGGTCATTCAGTGTACATTTCGAACCTAATATAAGGGGAAAAGTGTACAATATTTCTCAACTACATTTATGGGTGCAATCGGTACTGCATAAAACCTTGAATACATGATCTCGCCCATAACACCCAAGCACGGCCATTGATTTTTTTTATTTCTTTAAAAATGTTTATAAATAGTGTAAATATGTGAACTTAGAATCATATTGCATCATCTGGAATAGAATGTAAAAATTTGGAATACCTATTTCCGAACTTCTAATAAGTTGCCAAAAAACCAGAGAAATTTATGTCAGAAGACGTGTTGCTGTCCTGTAATGAATGTGAATATGGCACAGTCCCTATGTGGCCTCTACATGCATAGTGCACTTGCGGAAGACGGTTTCATGCATTCTCTTACACCATTCTTATGAAATTAACGTCCGTTGAGGGTGGTCGGTGACAGGGAAGCAGCATCACCTGATGGTCAGTGCAGGGAGAGAGGATGTTTCGACTGATGGCCGGGCACGGAGTGGGGTGGGAGTGATGGTGGTGGGGTGGGTGGGGTGGGTTATCAACTGATGATAACTTTTGAGCAGCAACTAGTGCTTGGTCCGAACATTCGAGTATTCATTCAAATAGACCAATATGAACGATTATTCAAATAGTATACTTATATTCGTATATTTATGAAAAATTACAAAATTGTCTTAAATTGAATTGAAAGCAAAATTTATTTTTTCAAAATGGCTGCCAAATATTGTTTGGTACGACCAATGTAAAACTTTTTGATCAATTTCTCGGTCCTTTATAGATTTGATTTGGTATTAATTTTAAATTGGATCCAATTGTTTTCGAGATCCCCATGACATGTACAGTATAGATATTTGCATTATGGGTATTCCTACCGCGACTACGTACACAGTTTGTATAGGATCACAACTATGTAGGTTGGACGTTAGCAATGGCTCTTAATGATGTCTGCTGATTCTGGGGTCAAAGATAAAAAAATTAAGATAACCCTTAGGGTCAAAATTACCAGTTTAGTTTTTTGCCAGAAACCAATTCCTGTTGGCCTGAAAATTTCAATGGACATATTAGACGTTACCTCCGGACACCAAAGGTCATCGCCTTAAGGAAAATGTTCGCACAGCGACTACGACCATGGTTTTTATACCAAAGAAGCAAGTTCACCGTTGGGTAAAAGGTCAATGCGATTTTAGTGTCTCGATAAACATTTACGTTATTAATATTAGAAGTTTCCACTTTAGCAGACACGAACTTCCGTTTAATCACACACGTTCAGTGATCATACCATCATGTCGGAAGATACCGTATAACCTCTATTGGTGCCGAGACAGGGGCGTACATACACCCTTACTTGGAGAAGTTGAAAACAAAAACGTAATTCTTCTCAAAATGTCCGCCAAAATCTTTTTCCCTCCAATCGACTAGTATCTTGATAAACTCCGAATTGCTATAATTTCTTGATTATGTCTAAATTTGATATTGCACCGCTCTAATAGATTTCAAGAATATGTTTTTCCTTACCCAAGGTGTCTCCTATGGGAAATATGGGAAATATATGATAGTTATATTTAAACTGTATTTTCTCATTTGGCGTTAAACCGAATGACGGAAAACTTGGTAGATATCTAGCACATATTGGCCCATATTGTGTTAATGTGTCAATCGTGGTTTCCCCAACATAACAGTCCATGTTTTACACGCCTACCGACGATATTTTGCTTTTATTTAGCTCTAAAATTATTGTATGAATATTCGAATACCGGTTTTTATAGGAATACCGAGTACTAGCAGCACCATCATTAATCAAGTCCTTCACGATGTTATCCTACAGTCCACCTAATCCTAAATGTGTGAGGGCCATTGGAAAGAACTTGTGGGAATACAACCCGCCATGTGAGCATGCTACCCTAGGGCCTATATTTAATCTGTCGCTTAATGTTTTGATGACAATTGGACTGAAGTTCGTTATTGTCTTAGACAGCAACAACTTTCAGACAATCCTGTTTTCTGTCCAGTCATATAATTGTGAAAATGCACATATCCATGTCCGTAAGACGATCTAGATGTCTATATTTCTATATGAAAGGTATCAATGAACACAACTTTATGAAGTTAGGAGATAATGTACCTGTTGTGAAAGTCCTGATCATTTTTGTAGATATAAACTAGGAGTTAATAGGAAAACTACGAATGCCGCTGTGAGAGATGAACTTGGGCAGTCTGCCCTAAAGATCACTATCTTGTCCCAAGTAGCGAAGTTCTGGATAAGGTTATGTGGCATTGAGTCTGAGACAATAGTTCATCATGCCTATATGTATTCTTGCGCCTCGTTAGGTGAAACAAATTGGTCAACACATGTGATAAATCTATAGACAAATATTAACCGTCAGGAAATTTGGACCAATCAAACAACCGTAAATAAAATTGAATCTTCCAAACTACTAAAAGATGCCATGGAAATAAGGTACAAATTGAACTCGCTTCTCAATATAAATAGGGATGTTATATGCCCGGTTGGCAAATTCCAACAAGGATCTAAACTTCGAACTTACAGGACCTTCAAAAATAATTTCAATATTGAAAACTATCTATTAGTTAATTGATACTATTTTATAGGCGTAATGAGTTTGTCAAACCCAGAGTCAGTTCTCATAACCTTCGGATAGAAGTAGAGAGACATACTGTGCAGAAAACTCCAGGAGAGAATAGTGTGCTTACTTTGCACTACTGGAGTTGTCGAGGACGAGAAGTATTTCATTGCTCGCTGCCCATTCTATGAAATTGAAAGACTGACTCTATTTAATTCCCTCAACTCATTTGTAGATATCTCCAATTTTAGCTTAGATGACAAATTGTATTCTTACTGTCACATAATGGGGGGGGGGGGGGGGGGAGAGGGACTGAGGTTTTGCAAAGGTGTATTGAACCATGTTTCAAAATGCACCATTAAAAGGCAAGATGCCTTAATTAACAAGTCCACCAGTACCCGGTAACCAATGTCACAGCATGAGCTGTCAGTCTGTCCATCAAACCACAGTCTATATGTATACCTGTGACAATTCATGTGGCTACATGTTGAATGTTTTGGAGGTGATTTTTCTGGGATTTGTTACTGCCTAGTGTAGCGTCGGTTTCGGGTCAGATTATTTTCGCAATATTCAACAACTTACTAACCCGTTTCCTTAGAAATAGCGACACTGATATTTAAGGGGTTAAAGGGGTAATTTACTGTCTAGCTACATGCATATTGCATGTGTCATTATAGTTAAAACAATACAAACTAATCTGTCTACCTATCTGTTAAATCACATGCTATAATATGCAACATGATGTTTGTTAAGATATGTATATAGCCGCCATACATTAACAGAGCATTTTTATATCATAATTGTTCTCTATTCGTACCGTGTCTTGCAACCTATATTATGTCTGTGTAACCTTCATGAGTGGATTCATGTAAAGGATCGTGTGCCAATAAATAATCTAAATCTGAATCTGTTATATCGCGGGAACAGGATTATGACGTATCCAGTGACGCCAGCAGGTGTGTACGCATATTTCTGATTGTGGCTGATAATGACCTGCTATAGAGATGATATTTTCTATATGACATACATATAGGAAATATTCTTTTTGAATAATGTAAGACGGATTTGACAGAATTTGACTGCCATCATCCACTCAAATTGTTATTAAAGTATGCAATAGTTTACCTGTATGGCTAGTTGATAATACGATGTTGTAATTGCAAGACTGAACGGGTTTAAAATAGATGGATCTATTTCTATGCCCCTCCCATTTCTAGGTAAGCTCCACCCAATTTATATAAGCTTTTAAATCGATTTTTAACGCTTTATTTAAGCCAGAATTCCCAGACAATTGGAAGATAATTATACAGGTAGGTAGTTTATGGTGGCATATTTCTGCCCCCTGTTATCGACTTATTGATGTCGACATAATATATCAAATGTCGACATAATGGGGTGCTTAAGTCGTCATATCGAGTTGATTATGTCGACATAACGCAAAACCTTAAGTCTACCTTAAGTAGAAACTCGCCAAGAACCACGCTACTTCACACCTCTGCCGTCGACTTAATCAGGTATTTATGTCGACATAATAACTGTCGACATAATACAACAATTATGTCGACTTAATGCACATGAGATGTCGACATTTAAGAGCAACACGGTAAGTAGTATCTCGCCGAAATAACACACAATGGACATTTCCAGTTTTAGCTATGCCCCGCCCATCTCTAGCTACGCTCCACCCACACCTCGCTCGTGTTGGGATCGATCGATCTCTAAACTCCCTGTACATTAATTTCCAGAAAACTATACAGGTAAGCTGATAAATATTTTGAAACTAATTTGACTGGGTGCTGTTGCTGCCACAATTAATTATGACGTCATCAAACAGGTCCATTACCCACTTCTGCCGTCTCATAACTAATAACAGAATGCAGTGGATAGATAGATTCTGTCACTCAAGTATATGACGCCATAATCAATTACGTCGCGTGTAGGCTGACCTCACAATCAAAATTCGTAATCAATGACGTATATAGCTCCGTCGTGAACATTTTAAAGGTCCGTTAAGTGTACGAATTGCATGAGTTGCTATTTAATAAACATTCTGTCGACTATTATGAAACTAGTTGACCGAATGTTGTTGCTACCATGGAACAGGGGACATAGGCAGCAGCAGCACACAGCCGTGAGTCAAATTACTTGCAAAATATTCAACAACTTACCTGTATAGTTACCTTGAAAATGGAATTCTGATAATTTAGAGTTCAAAGTATATAAATCGATCCTAACACGCACAACCCGTGGGCGGAGATTGGCTAGAAATGGGCGGAGCTTAGCTAGAAATGGGTGGAGCTTAGATTGAAATGGGCGGAGCTTAGCTAGAACTCGATCCCTCTATTATGTCAATGGGATCTGGAATTAGAGACGATTTGGAGAAATCGAAATGGCCATCTGCGATACAGCTTTAAAAGTGTATAAATCCTGAATAGTATCTCTACAGGCTAGAGTTAATAGCGAAAATATAAAATGTTAAACTGCAATTATATTGAAATGAAATGAAATGAAATTTATTTGGTACTGAACGAAATTACACATTTTGACCATATAGAGATCTACAATGTAACCTATAACGTTGGCATAATATAGCAGTTTAACCAGAATTTACAGAAACAAAAACATAATTCCAACGAACATGAAATTACATAATATATACAGTCAGCCTTCTGCGACTAGCCACATAGTTCTGGAAGCAAGAGGATGGCGCTTCTCCAAGACAGGTGGTCCGAATACCACCTGTCTCAAAAATACGTACAGTTGCTAATGGAGGGATCCAATCTGTCACCCAAGTAACTGACGTCATATTAAATTACTTTATTAGAGGGCTAATGTCATAATCATTAGTAGGTTTAACACAGTCGGGAAAAATTGAATAGTCCGCAATGAAGAGTGCCAATTGTATGTGTTATTATCTAAGTAGACCAATTCTCAATAATAGGTTTGTAGGGCAAGCAGTATAAATCTATACATTGACCTACTAATGGTCGGGTTACGCAGAAATGTGTATAGATGGTAATACATCTACCACGTCAATGAGTTCGTGACTGCATAGAATTAATATGTAATAAGAGAATTGGCCTTAGTCTTGACACATATAGGTGCTTTGTCAGAATTGTGGAAAATTTGTCAGGCAGGCAGGCAGGCAGGCAGGCAGCCAGCCTGCCAGCCAGCCAGCCAGCCAGCCAGCCATCCAGGCAGGCAGGCAGGCAGGCAGGCAGGCAGGCAGGCAGGCAGGCAGGCATGCATGCATGCAGGCAGGCAGGCAGGCAGGCAGGCAGGCAGGCAGGCCCTCTTCACATCTCGGGACGGTAACTACAGACGATGATAGCCAGTTGGTTAGGTCTTTGACCCAATATCCTCGTATATGGTTCGAATCCAGGAATCAAATAGATGGTCTCACATAGGGCCTAAATACTACAGAATGTTAGCTGAAGAGCAAAATAGTCAGAGATAATGGTCACTAAGTCCAAAAGTGAGTCAATCGGCGGGTGTATCCATCTCGCACAGACAGCCCCCTAATATTCTGATAATTTGCGCACGAAATGTGTTCGTAGAACTAATTAATGCTTGATATTCTAGAAAATGATTGACATTCGAGACTTATATTGACGATGAATAACATACTGTGTTCTCTGTCTGGAAGAAGTGGAAATGTCTTTCACATGCATTCAGTTTTATTCCACTGAGTCTCGTCCTTGGAGGGCATCGGACGCTCCTATCAGTTCATTTACAGACCGTATTACATAGACATTACATAGACATTTTTATATTGGGCAATAACACGTTTTAGCTGATATCATATTATAGGGTATTGTAATTGAATCTTGGGAACCTATTGTTGTAACGACAGCTGGTATTGCTCGGGTATCTGAGACGTAGGCTATATATACAGATCGTATTAAGCGTCGGTGTTAATGTAGTAATACGTTGTCTCCGTTACAGGTACACCTGTGATACCCGACTCTGTATAACACGTGTTAAAATGATTTAACCATTAGATCAGTGAAATTCCAGTGTTTCAACTTCAAGGCAACTATCCACGAATGCCGTTGAATAACTTGAAGCTAATTTGACTGGGAGCGGTTGCTTACCATAGGGCGCAGTAGATTCCAGTGAAATTGGTTTCAATACATTAAGCACTCACACAAACACACGCACGAACGCACGCACGCACGCACGCACGCACGCACGCACGCACGCACGCACGCACGCACGCACGCACGCACGCACGCACGCACGCACACAAAATTGCCACAAATGGTTAAAGAGTCCGTACAATTTGTGAATTATTACAAATAATGCGTGCATATGTACCCAAAATACTATGTGCCCCATAGGTCCCAGTGATAATACCTTCCATCGAATCAGCTTTGTAACACCTAATGATGACCACAAGGGACTCAGTAACATTCACCTCTATGGTGTGTGCCATATATAGGGTTTAAATAGAAACAATTTGACCGTGAGTGAGAATAATGATAATTTTAACGATGACTTGGTGATTACGTGTGTAGTAAAACAGTGATCGGTCTGTCTTTATCAATCAGTAATCGCCTAATCGGTCTATATTCAGTATCAATTATTAATGGGCCTGTATTCAGTATCAATCTGTAGCGACATCTATATACCCATATAACCTACACGCGTTGTGTATGTCCGCTATCCGGTCCTCGTGCGTGCGCACCTGAGCAGTTGCTGTCGGAGTTTCCAGACGAAAAGACAACGGCGTCCCGGAACTGGCCTTTCCAGTTTTCGCTATTCCCCGCCCACCTTTAGCTAAGCTTCATCCACACCTCGCTCGTGTTGGGATCGATCAATCCCTCAACTCTCTGAATCTCAAATTTCCAGAAAAAATACAAGTTAGATGTTGAATATTTTGAAATTTATTTGACTGGGTCAAGTCAAACGCCCAGTCAAATTAGTTTCAAAATATTAGGCAGAATCTGTATTAAATAGTAAAGCCATACAATTCGCCGGAGTATTAAGCGTTTAAGACGGACTAAAATGAGTCATTCATGCCTTCATTGATTATGATGTCACGTCACGTAGTTGATTATAGCGTCATATGATGGACGGATAAACTAGAAAGGTCCATTGAAGACCAGCTTCTCAAGATACCAAATCTGCTACAAATGGTACTGTTTCGACGCCGCGCTATAAGGATTAAAAGTCAGTCTGCTCTGTGGTGATTTCCTCGTGCTTGAAACAATCAGATTCGTAACCACACCAGTGCACAGTACACATGATATTACACTAGAGCTCAATGTCAGTATTGGCGCTTTAATCAATTACCGCTAATGGCTTCTTGCTTCTAGCCACAAAAAGCTACCACACATACTTATAATAAATCTATTTCATCTGATCTCACACCGACTTATGTTAGATGCCAATTATCATCATTATTCAGCAGCGAAATTATATCAGAATTCCCACACTTCCTTCTAAATAACCATAACTTCATTATTTATCCATGATTTTACCGACTGCCATCGATCAGCAGCACTCTGCGAGCTGGACACGGACCGTGGTAATTTTTAGACAACACTTCAAGTCAAATTTCGATACATTCCGCCGCAAACAATCCACTTAATGAATCAAGGGACAACTTCAACACCTAACAAAATATACAAAGTCCTTATAACGGCTGCCAAGTCCGATCAGTTGGCCCTTTTGGCAAACAGTTAGATAACGTAATTAAGATAGCGTGCTTTAATGTCTATGTATAGATCTTTTAGTCGACGAAAACGTTAGCAAATTGTAAATCTATCTACGGCATATGCCTACAACTGTTGTCAATCTCTGAAATGATATATCATCAAGCATTGGACAGGTATTGCAAAGAAATACTTACAGAATGATTGTTATTATTAGTCTCACTATTCTCAGTGGTATTATTATTATTAATTACAATTCTAAGCATAAATAATATATATATAGGACCTTCATCGAAGTAGTTGTGACGCGGGAAGAGCATTGTATTAATAGAAATTCTAGATGATTTCAAATTGTATAGGTAATTCAACTCGATATGACAAATGTCGTAATATCAGCAGGTGGTGGATTAGTTCCAGGGACGTAAAGCCATGATTGTAATAATATGATAATGGTTGGCCCCGTCAGTGATACCTAATAACGTGGGTGACTGGGCCGGTATCGGGCCAATACCGGGCCATGTTGACCTAGTACCGGCCTAGTCACCCACGTTATATAGGTATTATTCTGATGAACGCGTTGCTGTGGTGACATAATGTAGTGATTGTAGATGACAAAGACACCAGTATAGCGCTGGAAACTGTCCACACAGGTCACGTGGTCGATTAAGCCTTTAAACCCACTGATCAGAAATGACAAATTCCTCTTTATGTAGAGAATATTATGTTGCATATTTTGAAGCTAAATTGTCTAGGCCAGTCAATTACAAAATCTCCTTCCTGTACATTCTGTTCTCTTAAAACTGAGAAACTGGTCTTTGAATGGTCAAAGTTTTCATTCAACTCAATTCGTTTACCTTAAAAGCTATAATAGTTTACCACACCGACACCATAACCTTCCGACCACCCACCCCTCCCCCACCGCTACCCCGCCCGCATACCCCCCCCTCCCCCCCCCCCCCACCCGCCCAACCCACACCCCCACACACACACGCCGCCAACCTCCCAGTCATCAGCATAACAATGCAACAATAACGGTTAAATGTTCAGTACAATTTGTGAAATATTGCAATGGATGCGCGTGCATGTGTACCGAGAATGCACTGCATGGCGTATTACCAGCGTAGTAATACTCGGCCTATGGTGGTCGGTCATAAGGCACTCGATGTAACATCCATTCTGTAAGGCCAGTCTAAAATATAGGTTTATTATTAAATATATACTAAACCCATATTTTACACTTGTCTTATATCTTGAAGGTATGTGCGAGGCAATAGTTTTCACGATGACTTGCCATTATAGTGGGCCTTTTGATAATAACAAGAAATCAAATATTCGGTATGAAGATTTATCAATAAACATCTAGATGTATTCTAACCATGTAATGACTGAATGAATGATTTTAATGTCCACTATCCCGTCACCGGAAGACCATGGGAGCGGCAGACACGTGTTACAGTCTAAGACAGCAATACTGAAGCAACAGCTTTAGGCAACGCTATTCCCAAAACAAACACCCGATTTTGTATTAAGAAAAGCATTTTTGAAGCAAAAGTATAAAAGATAAGAGATAAAAAAAAGTCACGAGTGATGCGTGGTCACGTGATCACCTTATTTAAAATATGCATCCTCATGCACACGTGATAGACAGCCGGTTGTAGCTTACGCGACTTTATACAATACAGCGTCTCAGAAATACGCTGATATGTTTCCAAAACTAAGTAAAACGTCCTGGGGAGTAGTATGAACATAGAGGAGGAATCAGGATTTAGCCATGCCTCGCCCCTCTTCAGCTAAGTTCTACCCACGCGTTATCCGTGTTAGGATCAATCGATCCCGGCACTCTCTTAATCTCATTTCCCAGAAAACTATTCAGGTAAGCTGTTGAATATTTTGAAAGTAATTTGACTGGGCGTTGTTGCTGCCTATGGCCGCAACAACGCCCAGTCAAATTACTTTCGAAATATTCAACACCATGTTTATTAAATAGTTTAGTCCGTCATCATTTAAGCGTTCGTGACGAACCTATCTAAGTCATTCATGACATAATTGATTATGACGTCAACCTACACGTCACGTAGTTGATTATGACGTCAACTTACACGTGGCGTAGTTGATTATGATGACGTCATATGATTGATGGATAAATTGGAATCCACCATCGACAATGTTTATCAGAAATCTTCCTTGATCAATACTGAGTATGAAAGAACAACTGTTATTGTGTCACCTCCGATGGCATTCCCGGTTGTGACTGACTTACAATTCAGTGGTACAGAATAACCCGTGTGCTTAGAATTCTGTATCTAATAGTCTTTCTAGGCATCGAGAGGTTTTTCACGATTGCCAAGCAACGTTCCAATGGCCATGGCTCTATCGTGTCAGAAATTGTTAGCATATACCTAGATTGCCCACGACACACAGTTTCCATAGCGCTGTCTTTCTGTTTTTTCTTGGTGTATCCCAAAGCGTCTCGAAGACAATGGACTCTGAGAGAATCTGAAACGGATCCGCCAGAGTACGTGTTCAGAGATGGTTATTGGTTAAGTGTATCTGGGATATGTTGGGCAATAATTAATCTATGACAATATGCAATTACTGTATTCAGTGAGAAGTCAAGAGTACAGCGTATCTTTAGCAAAAGAAATGAGAAATGTGAACCGCTTTACTTGATCTCAATATTCCCCTTCAGGTTTACGACGTGTATATCGAGCAATGGTATACCATCGTCTCGGTAACAATACGTCATTAATTAATTCACGTTAGGCCTACTGATCCAGCGGCACAAACCACCAAAGCCCACCAGAGAAGATGGTAGGTAGGCCTACAGAAGTCTGGTTCCATGTATGCATACCCGCAAAACGCGCTTCGTACCGATCGGAAAGAGACCTGACTGGCATATACTGAGATCCAGGAAGAATCAGAGGGGTGGTGGTGGGGTGGCTAATGGACCTGTCCACTTTACTCATCCATCATCTGACGTCATATGACGTCAGAATTAACTAAGTGACATGTAGGGTGACGTAATAATTAATTATGGCATGAAAAACTCGATTTAGTCCGTCTTTAACGCTAATTAGTCCGACACGTTATACGAATTGTATGTCTTTACCATTTAATAAACATTCTGTTGAATATTTTGAAACTAATTTGACCGGGCAGCAACAGCACCCAGTTAAATTAGTTTCCAAATATCCAACAACTTACTAGTGTAGTTTTCTGGAAATTGATAGTCAGTGCGTTCGGGGATCGATCCCAACAGGAGCGAGGTGTGGATGGAGCTTAGCTAGAGATGAGTGGGGAATAGCTAAAACTGAAACGGTCAATTAAGGATCCTCACTGAGGCCGAAGAAAAAGACCTTATTGCAGTTGTAGGATGTTTTCAAACTCCTGCACAATCCAGACCGTCAGATACCGGAATCAGAGACACCCACGATCAACATACATTATATTTCTTGTTTCAAGACAAATTATATCTCTTTAAACACTCATTCAGCTTTAAGGCATATTTAACTTCTTCGCTTAAAGTCATATTGTCGAGTCGGTTATAATATCTCTTTAAATAACTCAAGTTAATAATCTCATGGGTCTAACAGCAAAACGATACGTCTAATCCCACCTCATAACCCCCCCCCCACCCCCCACCCCACCACACCTCATACCCACCCATACCATCCCCACCAGCTGCCAATTAGTGTTATTATTCGGCATAATGATTCTATCAGAGATTAACCCACGACTTTCTTTAAAACAAATATATATGTTATTAATTCTGATTTTACGTTTGAACTGAGTGTCATCTTTAAAACGAGAGTATTAGATGTTGCTGTAGATGACAGCAATATATTTCTGCGACACAGTTTTGATAAAGACGACTGTCTGTATTTATTCTCAACCAACATTTCATTCCAAATTCCGATACATTCACATTCAAACAACAGCAGTATGGAAACAGAAGACGATCTCAACCCCCGACATAGAATACTAGGAATTTACCGACTGCCAAGTCCGATCAGCTGACGTTTTGGCAATTAGTCAGTCGGCCAACGTAATACACGATTGTGCATTAACCCTTTAACGCGTAGATGATTAAAATATTTGCTTTTTGAATGTGCATTTGCAGGTCAAGAGAAGACCATTGTTGAAAAGTTACCACTGGAATGACTGGCTCAGTTATCGAGCCAGTCATTCCTTTGGTACATTTTCAAAAATAGTCTTCTCTTGGCCTCGAAATGGAGATTCCTCAATGCCATTGTAGATGTGGGTTTTGGCCGGCTTCGGCATGAAATGGTTAAAGAATATGACTATATGCATAGCCCTTATACAATGGATTTTTCCAGTTTATCCATCCATCAAGTAACTATGTCACGTGTAGGATGACGTCATAAATAATTTCAGTATGAATGACTCGATTTAGTCCGTCTTAAGCGCTTAATAGTACGACAAGTTCTACGAATTGTGTCTATTATTTAATAAACATGCTTGAATATTATGAAATATTATAATATATTATGAATATTATGAACTTAATTTGACTGGACACTTAGTCAAATTAGTTTCAAAATATCCAACAGCTTACCTGTAAAGTTTTCTGGAAATTGATAGTCAGGAAGTTCAGGGATAGATCGATCACAACAAGGGCGAGGTGTGGGTGGAGCTTAGATGGAGAGATTGGCTGGGCATAGCTAAAACTGGAAATGTCTCTTCACCATACAGGTAGAGGAGACCCTCATAATGCTGGTGTTTTATTTGACGGCATGGCGCTCACCAAACAGATATTAGCAGTAAATTCTCGTGACCATGGCGAAGATTATTTATTAAATTAGATTGCAGGAAATGATTTTGTTATTTCCCTTAAACTGGCTTAAGCTTCAATGCGGCATATGACAAGCATGTTCTCCTCAGAATGCTGGTAGACAATTAGCATGTTCTCCTCAGAATGCTGGTAGACAATTAGCGTGTTCTCCTCAGAATGCTGGTAGACAATTAGCATGTTCTCCTCAGAATGCTGGTAGACAATTAGCGTGTTCTCCTCAGAATGCTGGTAGACAATTAGCATGTTCTCCTCAGAATGCTGGTAGACAATTAGCATGTTCTCCTCAGAATGCTGGTAGACAATTAGCGTGTTCTCCTCAGAATGCTGGTAGACAATTAGCATGTTCTCCTCAGAATGCTGGTAGACAATTAGCGTGTTCTCCTCAGAATGCTGGTAGACAATTAGCATGTTCTCCTCAGAATGCTGGTAGACAATTAGCATGTTCTCCTCAGAATGCTGGTAGACAATTAGCGTGTTCTCCTCAGAATGCTGGTAGACAATTAGCGTGTTCTCCTCAGAATGCTGGTAGACAATTAGCATGTTCTCCTCAGAATGCTGGTAGACAATTAGCGTGTTCTCCTCAGAATGCTGGTAGACAATTAGCGTGTTCTCCTCAGAATGCTGGTAGACAATTAGCGTGTTCTCCTCAGAATGCTGGTAGACAATTAGCATGTTCTCCTCAGAAGGCTGGTAGACAATTAGCATGTTCTCCTCAGAAGGCTGGTAGACAATTAGCATGTTCTCCTCAGAATGCTGGTAGACAATTAGCGTGTTCTACTCAGAATACTGGCAGACAATTTGGCTAATGCTGTCGAGGAAACGTAGCAATCAACACAAAATCCGGCATGGCTCATTATGTTAAAACCCTCTTCAAGTTAAAACAAAGCTGGTTGCGTTTCTGTAACTCTTTCCATTGATGTTCACAAAATACAGGTGTGCTGCTACTCAGAATGCTGGTTTTTCCCAATAACATATCAAGACAATTACACACATTTCTTTACAAAAGATCTTGTCAGTTATCTCATTCTATAACACATTGGCAGTCAATTTATGCAACGGTGTGTTCCAGAAAGGGAGCAAAAGACCAAAATAAACAAACAAACAATAAAATCATTGATTTTCTTTTACGGGATAAGCCGTAACAGAAGTCTTTGCATTATCTCCAGGTAACTTCAAAATGAATCCAGCAATTCACCTTTCCAGAGTATCCATCGCATGACGTCATAATCAGCCCAGCTCCGTGTATGATGACGTCACAATCATTACGTCACAAAGGGGTCCATATAGACCATCAAATCTCAAACACTCGGACACGTTGTATGAATTGTATGTCTTTGCAATTTACTAAACATGCTGTTGAATATTTTGAAACTAATTTGACTGGGCGTTAAATTAGTTTCGAAATAGTCAACAGCTTACCTGTGTAGTTGTTTGGGAATTGATAGTCAGGGTGTTCAGAGATCGATAGATCCCAACACGAGCGAGGTGTGGGTGGAGCTTAGCTAGATGGACGAGGCATAGCAAAAACCGGAAAAGCCCATTAGCATGATAATTATTCCGAGGGTACATTGCCATCGCTCAAGTGGCAATCATAGAATGCTTTAGCAACATAGAAATGATAGAATACAGCAGCTAAGAGAGGCAGTGCAATATTGCATTGAGAATCATTGCACAGGTTAATACTGCACTCCAAGCAAAAAGCTACCCCAAACATACAAACTGCCATTCTTCTTAACTAATTACCAAAAATCCCCCTTCCGCCCCTTCCGCCCCTCCCCCACCGCCTTGTCCGTTTTCACTGAAGTGCTGAAGGGATGCATAGGTTGCTATTGAAGATTATGAGGGTAAGATTTGTAGACCCTAATTATTGTCATCAAATAACTTCCAGACAAAAATTTGGCATTTGGCATTTATACCTTGCCTATACGCATAGACTATAGCTGAGTAGTACAATGGGAAATGTCTGACCATGTTTCTCATTACTCTAGACAGTGTTGTTTGTTCACCTGTATTCTGAGGGCATACAACATTCTGAGTGGTGGGTGGGTTACAGCATTCTGAGCGGTGGGGTGGGAGTTACAGCATTCTGAGGGTCACCTGTCTGTATAAGGCCTATAGATCTCTGGGTTGGTCGATCTCAAACCTATTAGTGCATCATAAATCTCCACTGTTATTAGATTGAAGGGCATAATGACATATTTCGCCCCATTTTCGTTACTTTGAGCTGTATCGGGTTGGGGATTGGTAGTGGGAAGGTTATTCCGGACCCAGTTACGGAAATATGTACACGATTATTTTTCGAATGTATTTCAGTAGTTCTCTCTAGTGTTGTGCCAACAGGCTGATTCAGCCCCATAAGCTTCTGATTGTATAATAATATAGGATAGGAATTAATTAGATGATTGCCGCTACCCCCAGCCACCTACAAACCTCACCCCCACCCCTCCCCGCATCTTCATTTAACTACTAACATCGACGAATCTACATGTTCAAGAAATATTAGCAATAGTCGCATGAATGACGGAATTGTCACGTGAATGATTGTACGCCTCAAACCAGTAAAATAAATCGCCTATTGGCTATCGCTCAGTTTATATAGAATAAGTGTCGGGTTCATGAAAATGTTGATGTCTATGCCTGTATGTTTCAGCGATGTTATAGGAATATTTCTCACGCAACCAATGTAGACAACCTACTGGAAATATCATTTGTCGGAAGACACCTCCAGACCTCTCTCTCTCTCTCTCTCTCTCTCTCTCTCTCTCTCCTCCCTGCCTCCCTCCCACCCTCACTCCATGCCTCCCGCTATCCCTCCCCTCCTCTCTCTATCTCTCTCTCCTTCCTCCTTCCCTCCCTCATCCCCTCCTTCCCGCCCTTCCTCCCTCACTACCCCCCCCCCACCTCGACATCTCTCCCTTCCCCCCTCCCCCCCCCCTCTCTCTCTCTCTCTCTCTCTCTCTCTCCCCCCCTCCCTATCTCTCTCCTCTCTCCATATCACTATATACACCACCACCCCATACACAAACACCCACCCCATAGTAATACTGTTATCTCTGCGTGTGTATGTGTGCGTGGCGGGGTGTCTGAGAATGGGTGCATGAGCCTATGATAACCCGTGGAGATATATGCCGGCTCGTCCGCTCCCAAAATTGCTACTATATAATAATAATAATTTGTTCATAAGTTCTGTTTAAGTTTATCTGTCATATGAATGATAATTGCGGGTCCTGACGTTATCAGAGATTATCCAGAATTACAGAATGTACCTAAAATTGTCCTACTGACACACTAGTGCCTACATTTAGTTATGAGTTATGAGAGCTTACCTGTATCCATCGCATTTAACCCGGGGCATAGACAAATCTAACGACGCCCTGCCTTAGAGAACCACCAACATGCGGACCACTAATGACACATTATATTGTGAATAACCTGGATTAATGGACTACCTGTCTAGTGAGCACGTGCTTGCGGTTCATAAGTTGATCGCATAAGGGAAAGGATACTGCATATAGGTTGGTCGTTGCCACATGTCCCTTACTTAACGCCTATGACGCGGAGTACAATGCTATAGTAGCAATATCTAGGACGGAACTCCATGTGGATAGCTCCCAGATAGGGTGCCGGGGGGGGGGGGGGGTTATTACATATACAGGTTAAATTAATAGTACTTTAAGAATCACGTGTGTTCTTATCCATACAGATAGTGGTTGTTTAGGGTCAGTGGTCAAGTACCCAGACCACGTGCATTAAGGAGTTTCATATGTCTAGTCCCAAAAGTAGATATAAGTTGTACATTGCTACTCAATCTCGATATAATCCGTGCTTGTATAGATTTCTTTTTTCTTTGATTTCTTTGCTACATATATCTTAATCTATAGGCCTTATTCTAATTTGTTCTAAATTAATTAATATGAGTATTTACTATCGGATTATTTATCTACCAGTTACAAATTCGGGCATACACAGAATCCTATGTTTAACGGGCAATGTATGGGCGATCAAAACACGTTAACTGATAGCATCTGGCTGCTTAACGCAACTCGAATATCGTAAATAAAAAGCATTTGTGGCCAATGGACCTTTCCAATTTATCCATCCATCATATGACGTCATAATCAACTACATGACGTGTAGAATAATCGATGGCGTCATGAATGCCGTAGATAAGTACGTCACGAACGCATAATTGGTGACGGACTATGCGTTGTTGTAGGAATTGCATGTCTTCAGTATTTAATAAAGATGCTGTTGAATATTTTGAAACTAATTTAACTGGGCGATGTTGCTGTCATAGGCAGAGCACTGTACGCACACCTATGGGAACCGCAAGCTGGTTTATCAATGGCATTGCTTCTGATAAGATAAATTTAGAATTGAGATAATACGCGTGCATGGGTGAGTTTTTATCTGATAACGAAATTGATTTTCAAGCACCCTTGAGCGGAGCGATATACGTTTCACAAAGTTAATGTATGGATGACGAGTAAGATAAAGGGTCGTCTTTTAATTCCAAATTTGTCAAGGCAAAGACAACTGGCTGGATTCAATTTCTAGGTCTAGCCAAACCACTCCATCCACCCGTTTATTCTATATCTGGATCGATCCGACAAACCTGTTAGACCTTCACAAACAACATAAGCAAGGAGAGGTAGATCTTCATCGTCATATCAAAATATGTACACGAGCCTTCCTATACTACAAGCTTCGAGGTTGCCCCCAAAATGTCACAGCTGGGTGTGATGCTTCGCGAATGAATTCGCTCCAGTAATAAAACGATAAGTCTGGATTCCAGACCGACAAGGAATATTCTTGTAGTGGCGCTGCTAGAATATACCTGGTCCAGAGGGGCGGCGGCAGTCGCATCAGGTAACATGGGACTCAGATGATGGAAGATCGACAGTGCAACATCCTCGAGACCAGGAGACAATACAATAATGCCAACGGTTGATGATGACAGAGAATCGAACCCACAACCGGCGAGAGCGCCTAGCATCATAGCCCACAAACGCTTCCACCAAGCCAACGCAGTAAGTCTTGCGGCATTGGTGTGGTGGAGGCGTTTATGGGCTATGATGCTCGACGCTCTTGCCGGTTGCGGGTTCGATTCCCTGTCAATGCCAAAATACCGCAATGCCACGACTTCTTGTATAACAAAGGTTGATGAGTGGCTCTTGACTGCAAGACGAACCGACATAGAACTGGCATAAGAAAAGAGGATATGAAGGCAGAACACACACACACACACACGCACGCACGCGCGCCCGCGCGCACGCACGCACGCACGCACGCACACACACACACACACAGACCATCAACATATGTCCGTAGAGCCTCATTCCAGCCATCAACAGTCGTTCTTTTGGAGCAGAACTGACTACAACTGCTGCACCCTCCCCGTCCTCTTTAAACACAGAGCCGCTGTCAATATACAAAGAAATTGTTCCTAACAGCACATTTAGAATTAATATTACGCTCCTCGACCCATCGAAACCCAACACACGGCATGGCGTGGTCAGACAATCTGCAATCCTCATGACTCTATGTGTTGGATGTATCCATATACAATGTGCCATCCCTTACCCGACATCCATTACGGCGCTGCTGGAAGTAAGCGTCAAAACAATTTTAGACTTCAATTTCAAGGCTAACCCAAGCCCTTGAATGCGTTCGTTTATTTTTTTTACCTAATTACCATAGCCCACCACCACCACCCTCTCTCTCTCTCTATCTCTCTCGCTCTCTCTCTCGCTCTCTCTCTCGCCCTAGCTCTCACGCACCCCCCCCCCCTCCCTGCACCCCACGCCTCCCTCCCCCACCCTCGTGCGTGTAGGGTGACCTACATTTAGTTAGAGTTTCGCTACAAGGTGAGAAACAGGTTAACTCAAGCCCCTATGCAGAGGATCTCAGCGGGATGACATCTGTACATCTACCGGCTTGATGAATAGACCTGTCAATTATGCTACGTAGGAATGAATTTTGTCGGCTGTTAGAGCATATCTCTTTCACAACATTCAGTTATTAATTATCTTTTTTTAACTTTTCTGCACTCAAGATGTAGAGAAAATAGACGTAAACCAGTGGATATCACGTGCCGTGCTGAAGCGTGTAGGCTTTACAAACAGCGTACGTCTCTCAATGGAATGGAGCTTTTCATTTTTAGCTATGACCTGCCCATCTCTAGCTAAGCTCCACCCACAACTCGCTCGTGCTGGGATCGATCGATCACTGAACTCCCTAACAATCAATTTCCAGAAAACTATACAGGTAAGCTGTTGAATATTTTGAAACTAATATGACTGGGTGATGTTGCTGCCTATGGCAATGGCACCCAGTCAAATTAGTTTCAAAAGTTTCAACAGAATGTTTTTTTAAATAGTAGAGGCATATAATTCGTACAACGTGTCGGACTATTACGACTTAAATACGGGCCATATAGAATCATTTATGACGTAATGATTATGACGCCATCCTACACGCCGCTAGCTGATTATGACGTCATTTGACGTCAGATTGATAGAAAGGTGAATTGTCATGAGACATATCAAATACGTCTTATAGGCCACCTGGTGCATGCATGGAGGTACCTTAACATCACCAGGGCGTCCACTCACGTGGCTTCATGAACCACCATAATTGTCAACGCCTGTTTCGCTTTTTATGTGTTTTTGACAAATCGATGGCGCGGTTATCGTATGTACCACTTTAAAGGTGGAATCAATGAGCAGAACAGCTACATCTAAAGACGCATTTACTAGAACCCTGAAATACTCGTATCACCATCTTAATGTCCCCTGATAGGTGTGTCCCATTGAATCGTCAAATAGCAATCATCCTGTTCTTCCAATTGTATTAGAAATTCTATGTAACATTGCTTAATCTTAAAGTTAGCGACGTGTTTTGGTGATTTGCTAGGGTTGGGGTTCCTGGTGAATGTCTAACCAGTGAGACTACAATATTACGCAATACTTTGTGAGTGTTAGATAGAATCGTGTCACTTTCATATCAGTACCTTGCTCAGTAGTTCAGGAATAAGTGAATGACCAAGATACGTGATTCACCCTCTTTAACATTTTAACACTCATATCAGCCAATGACGGCTTCTGTAGTGGTCTTGGGAAACCTCCATTTGAAGCCCAAGAGAAGACTATTTTTTTAATTTACCACTGGAATGACTGGCTCGATAACCCAGCCAGTCATTCCAGTGGTAAATTTTCATAAATAGTCTTCTCTTGGGCTGCTAAACGACATTTTCTTTGAGAATATTTAAATTTTCTTTAACAATTTCGAGGCTTGGAGTGTTAAATGAACAAACCTCAGAATGCATTACTTTTCTTTGCGTAAACTACGCGGATGCAGTAGTTGTCACCAATTTTAGGAGCAGTATAAGAATTGAAAGTTAAGAAAGCGTGTGCAACGACTGTCCTAAATCCATCTATGCCAAACTTTCAATACAGTGAACAATTGGAAGACATCTTTATGCCTCAAATTAGGCATATTCCTTTTCATTGGGTAAACTATTTCTAAACTTATCCATCTAATTTCTAGATCTCTGTCTTTGTCATCGAAATCCTGCATCAAACCTTGTTGATTTTTTGTTAATATCTCCGACTTGTTGCGTGTAAATCGTTTTATGTACTTAATATTTATGTAATTTTGCATGTTTACATCATTAAAGCAATACTCAATTAACCGTTCCAGTTTAAGCTATGGCCCGCCCATCTATACTTAGGCTCCGCCCACACCTCGCTCGTGTTGGGCGCGATCAGTCCCTGAACTTCTTGACTATCAATTTCCAGAAAATTATACAGGGAAACCTGTTGAATATTTTGAAACTAATTTTACTGGGACCTGTTGCTGCCCATGGCAGCAACAGTGCCCAGTCAAATTAGTCTCAAAATATTCAACAGAATGTTTATTAAATGGTAAAGAGATACAATTCATACAACGTGTCCGACTATTAAGCGTTAAAAACGGACTATATCGAATCACTTATGACGTCATGATAATGACATCATCCTACACGTCACGTAGTTGATTATTACGTCATATGATGGATGGATAAACTTAGATAGCTGGAGCAATAGTCAATGGTTGGTCATGATGTACATGGTTAGGCTGTCTGTGAGAATGACGCTGCAGCAATAGTCAATGGATGGTCATGTACATGGTTCAGCTTTCTGTGAGAATGACGCTGCAGCAATAGTCAACGGTTGGTCATGATGTACACGGGTCAGCTGTCTGTGAGAGTGACGCTGCAGCAATAGTCAATGGTGGATCATGTACACGGTTCAGCTGTCTGTGAGGGTGGCGCTGCAGCAATAGTCAATGGTGGATCACGTACACGGTTCAGCTGTCTGCGAGGGTGGCGCTACAGCAATAGTCAATGGCTGGTCATGATGTACATGATTCACCTGTCTGTGAGAGTGACGCTGCAGTAATAGTCACTAGTTGATCATGATGTACATGATTCAGCTATCTGCTAGTGTGACGCTGCCGCATTAGTCAATGGTTTGTCATGTGCATGGTTCAACTATCTGATTCGAGGGTTTAGTCTTGTCCAATGTTCTCAAAGATATGACTAAAATAAGATTAATTCCGACCACACAAGATTTATCTAAAAGTTAGTGTATTGCATTCACAGATTCTTCCATCCTACATAAACATATTAGCATCATTGAAATCTCCCAAACGCTGGAATATATATATATATATATATATATATATATATATATATATATATATATATATATATATATATATATATATATATATATATATATATATATGAAAGGATTGTGTGTAATTTAGTCATCTTCCAAGGAAGCCCGCCATTAAGTCTCGTGGCTCCAGTACTAAATGCTCGACACCCGGTGCATGAAACCTCCCTCTCTCCGCTACAGTATAATAGTAGTTGCGCGGGGGTGATTGGGGGTGATGCAGAGGAATGTGTGGTATTGTGGAAATATCATTGCACAGCTGTTTGAACTAGATGACTACCGCCCACGTGTTGGCCACATGTTTCCCAGGTAACCTTTAATTGGCATACCGAAAGCTACATTCTGGCAATGTTACGCTGCTGCTGCTGCTGCTGCTGCTGCTGCTGCTGCTGCTGTTGTTGCTGTTGCTGTTGCTGTTGATGTTGCTGTTGCTGCTGCTGCTGCTGCTGCTGCTGCTGCTGCTGTTGTTGCTGTTGCTGTTGCTGCTGCTGCTGCTGCTGCTGCTGCTGCTGTTGCTGCTGTTGATGCTGTTGTCACCGCTGCTGCGGCTGCTACTGCTGCTGTTGTTGTTGTTGCTGCTGCCGCGGCTGCTACTTTCAATGGAAATGTCCATTTTGCCTAATATGTAGCAGAATTCAACCATCCAAGTTGCACCCAACCTCTCCTATCGCAAAGCCCACTAGATGGATGTTTGATTTTCAATACATATTGAACAAAATGCTCAGCGACATCGGTAGTAGTAGTAGTAGTAGTAGTAGCAGTAGTAGCAGTAGTAGTAGTAGTAGTAGTAGTAGTAGTAGTAGTAGTAGTAGTAGTAGTAGTAGTAGTAGTAGTAGTAGCTGCGTCTTTGTCATCAAAGATATCAGAAATAAATAACATTATTATATGAATGTACAATTATTATAAATACTGTACTCGAATCTGAACCATGAAGATAATTATTACTCATCCCGTGTTGAGGCACGTTTGCAATAATAATCACCAGACAATGGACATCTTAAATGGCAGTAATATAGTACTATAGTCCTATTATCCTCAATCTGTGTCAAGGCGTTCTATTTGGCAACTTCGAATTTAATAGTCACGCTTTTGTGAAAAGTTTAGAATGTACTAGGAATTATTATTATTGTCCATTGACAGAGTCATTCCACGGCTGCCTTCCGGTCTCCGTTTAATTACACTGAGGATAGAACCTCGCGTTCATTTTGACAATTTTAGTGTTGAAGAATGGTGCCTTCTGCGGTACGAACATCATTCGTTCACCGGCAGAGTTTTCAAAATGAGCAGGCGCCTTTCTTATGCTTCCACGGGATATGAAACGCGCTCGTGTAATTTACCCCTACTCACGAGTTCAACAATGCGATTATAGAGGGATTAATTCGATTTGGCAATAATGAACAAATTAAATAAAAACCTTTGTATGGTCTCACATAATTGAACGTCGCGGTTTTGTCGAAATATAAAGGAACGATTTATCGTAGATTTTTATCTTTGCTCGATTAGAGAAGGCACGTCAAGCTCTAGAGGTAGCCATGACCCACACAGTGTACGCCAAATAAAATTGTAGGTTGTCCAAGGCACTTGTAGAGTGCACGTCTATATCAGTATAGGCCATTCACATCGATCACGACGACGACGACGACGACGACGACGACGACGGAAATGAATAGAGTTTGTTTCAAACCATTTCAAATGTGTAAGATGTATTTTGGAGAAGAGTGGAACAGTACAATTAGAGATTGAATGAGGAACTACAGCTTTAATTAGCACAGGTACGGGTGACTCAGAGGAGAAATACAGGATGAGAGATGGATGTATTCGTTTTCAAACTGCCATAACCAGCAGTCCATATTGAGGAGATCGAGTTCAGCGACGTAAGCTAGTCAGTTCAGACAGGAACGTCAGATTGAGCACATAGACAGAAACACCGAGTGAAACCGAATATGCCGTATATAAGTCATGCGCTTAGTTTCAGAGGAGGATATCTGGAAGCTTTGACATGTGCTGTGGACAAAAGGAAGATTCCATGTAGATTAGCCGAGCATAGAGATCTTTTACACAATCCAAGAGATGTCAAAAGACATAACGCAATCCGGAATTATCTCGCTACCGAGTGTTAATGATAAAATCCTCTCCACAGCCACAAGGTACATCGTAAAATGTCGCTACTTCTGTGTAAGGGTGACGAACCACTGGAATGTATGACAAGCATTGTAGAACACAGTGACAGATACAAGTAATCAAACACCGTATGTGTTTGACATATCAAGACAAATTTCAGCCACGGCTCGTTTCGTTTGAAACATGCTAGAGCCAGGAAACGAACCGTGGATGCAATTTGTCTTGATATGTCAAAAGCATATGACTCGGCTAAGTACCAACTAATGAAACCCCGAGAGAAATATAAAGTATACCTAACCAAGTACATGGTGTAATATGTACACAGTCCACAGTATGATGGGTAGATACTTGAACAAGATCTGATCAGCTAGAATGGGGCATCCACGCCCACTGGATGTATCAAACTGGTAGTGATATTTTGTAGCAGAATGACCGTATCTTGATTATCTTATCTGCGAGGACTGAATGTTGTTGCATACAATTATACGTAGCCACCAATCAGAACTTTGATTAATAACCTTACACCTATGATGAAAGGGACATGCGGGGTCCTATACTGTGTGGACTGGAGACGAGAAATTCACACTGTGCATGGTGCCATGTGTTTGGTCTGATGCCAAGACTACTTTGGCCATTGGCAGTAGATAATGTCACATTGTTGGCGGTAGAATATGTTCAGAGGATGATTAGTTGCAACATGACGGGATCCAGGATGCAAATTTACGTTATTCTACACAAGAGAAAGACTGCAAATGCCACACAAATTACTGGCAAAGGAGTACAAAGTTACCAAAGTAAGAACAGAGATCGTGTTGCGAGACTCCAGGATGAGAAGACTAGAGGTGCAGAGATGATTCAAAGACGGGTGGGAGATATGGAAAGTGGCAGAAGTCTGGAAAACGGTCTTCGGAATAGGTTAGCATCAGGAGACGAGCTGGAATTCAGAAAGATTGAGAGTTCGTCGAGCATGTGGTTCTAAATCAGGGACAATAGAATAGTCCGAGTGGTATTGAATTGGCCCGCAAGGGGCGTGGATACTGTGATAAGTGACCGTACCATGTCACATTATAATGATGATATATGGAGAATTGAACATTTGCTATTTCGGTGCCTACTGAAGAGTGTTGACGATGTCCTTCTTTCTCCCTAGACAACCTGAGGAAATGGGGGGTTTAACAGAAGTAGAGCACCACAGAGTGTATGTAATGATTAAATCTAGGAGCCATATTCTCGGAGAACGGCATATTGCATTTGGAAAGGAAGGTACAGAAGCATACATGACAATATACTAGAGGATAGCTGTGTTAGAGAAAGAGGGGCGAGAAAGACGACACCAGACAATGAAATTTGTCAGAGAAAGAAGTGGATAAGACCTTGTAACGAAAGACAACCCGAATATGATTTGGCGAACCGCTCTGAGGTGGGGGAATGGAAGCTGACTTTAAAATGAGTATGGTTTTCACCATAAACATACTAAAGACAAATCTGTGTTTGGATGTAGAGCTCTTATCGGAACACCTGGAGAAAATTGTTCGGGTGGAACTCAGTGTGATGTAGGATGAGGGAGTGGAGGTGGTGTACGATATGAAGTGATTGCCGAATATGGGCCTATTGCATTAACTCGCAGACAGATGCTGGAAGTCCTGATGCTTTTCATGCCATGGAGACACAGTGTAGAGACTTCCCAGTGCACTCACTTTGGAGAATATTTGGATTGGTATGAAGGAAGCGCAGCGAGATCAGTGACAGACACCACGGAGAATGTGCTGAGGTAGAGTTGGTTACTCAGTAGACCTGTCAAAGTTTGAGCCCATAGAAATATTACATATATTATCGTGGAGCCATAATAGGTAAGTTCCATGCAACCAGAGATAGGTGACCAGTATCGGTGTTCCAGCAGTCGGAAGGAGTCCTGGAATAAAATAATATAAGGAGCGAATCTCATGAGGGTCACGTATCCCAGCTGACAACGTTTGCAGCCCGCGACATGAAGATGAATCTGTATTTCAGGCAAGCGAGACAAACAGTAACGTATGATGATTTTCTCGCCATGTATAGCAGCCTTGGTGACCTACTTTTGAGGGACACCTTGAGCGCTAAGCGAAAAACCCCAATGTTGTTATCAGTAACAACTGATGACGTAAAAAAATACAGTTCCGCCTCCCGAAGCACATGGCTGACGTCAGATTTACCAAATCTATAGCCGTTCATATGAATGTATAATGATAGGTAGATACAATAGCAAAATCACGCCATGTCAACAGCACGGCATTAGTGTTGTCAAGACTAGCCCAAGCCAAAGCGCTAAAACCCCGGAATAAACTGTCCTTACAAACTACGAATGATTAACAGCAGTTTGTGATTTCCTTTTCTTAGAATTTAAAGAAATATTCATTTTTTACTACACGGACATGATAATATCTCTTAAAGCTGTATGATGCACAATTCTCAAATAAACTATGTTCAAATTATTAAACAGAACGTTTATGATATTAGAATTCGGATATAAGATATGCAAGGTAAATGCGTCTCACGCACGAGGTCACATAACATTCTTCTGAACAAGCAAAGAAGCATTTCAGGCTCTACCCCCTGTGGCCATATTACGAGAGCTGTATGTCGGTTAACCCTATCAAGGTCAGCTCCCTCCTGTCGTTTCAGTTTGCTGAAGGTATGGCAAACTATTGAAATACAGACATGCCGGTATATTCCGGACTCTCAAATACTTTCAAATACTCAACAAGTTAACTGATGGCCTAGCGGATGCTTTGAAATTGTAATTCTAGGTTTTCGAAATTTTAAACGTTATACTTGTCCTTAATTAGGAAATTAACCAAATTACCTCACGTGGTTTAGTATATAAGTGCATTTCATTCTAAATCCACACAAACATCCTTCATATTAAATATGAAACCTGTTTACAATTTACTAAAACGCATTGATATTGATTAACTGCATACGTGTTGAATTTCTGCAGATTACATCTACCATAGGGTTTAACTCTGGATATGCCGAATATTTTGTAAACAACTTTACTGAAAGCTGTTGGTGGCTAAGCACACAACAGCTTTCAGTCAAACTGTTTTCAAAATATTCAGCATATCCAGTGTTACAGTTAAGACTCGTTGACTCGTGACGAGCAGTGGCATCATTTTAAGGACATGTTCATGGGCCGCTGTATTCGCGAAGGGTACTTAGTACAAAAATGTCTAAGTAGTGCGTAAGCTCAAAAGACGCCTAAGTCCATATTCGCCTACATTAGATGAATATTTAGCCGATCTTCGTAAACACGATGTAGTCGAGTCTTCTAAATAGGTTCGGGCAGCTAGGCGGAAGGGTAAGTTATGCACTCTTCGTGCATACGCGCGGGCCATGGACGGTATCCACGACTTGATGTGCAGGACTTGGTATTGAAAATTCCGAATTTACTACTCGGTATTCGGGGATCGTTTTAAGAAATATGTGTTCTTTGAACTCGTATTCAGAAGGGAGAACGTGATTTTCAGGATTATAGATGTCTAGTTGTCTACCCATAATACTCATGAAATTCTCAATCTAAACACAAAGCCGTGGCTTCGTGCGGGATTCTTTTCTCGATCTCGTATCGAGGGGAGATCTCGCGAAACACGACTGCGTTATCAGGGTTCTGGTGTAATATTAGGCGGGTATTTAAAGTGCATGTGTAATTTAAATATTCAATGTTCATACAACCGTGGGCATGAGTCTCGTTCTACTCTCCCACGTACCTCAGTAACAGGACTGTTAATTTAGTACAGAGTGGAGACAGATTCCAACCAACATTTCAAACGGGTTTACCATTTCAAACGGGTCCAACATTTCAAACAGATCCACATTTCAAACGGGTCCAGCAGTTCAAACGGGTCCAACATTTCAAACGGGTCCAACATTTCAAACGGGTCCAGCAGTTCAAACGGGTCCAGCAGTTCAAACGGGTCCAACATTTCAAACGGGTCCAACATTTCAAACGGGTCCAACATTTCAAACGGGTCCAGCAGTTCATACGTTACTGTCGCACGTCACTGACTGTTTGAATGATTATTATCCAATTCTTTAGAATATATTAAGACGTTCTTTGTCCAGGCCATAGCTAAATGTATGTTTACATTTGCAATGGCCTCTGGTTATATGAGTTTTGCACATTAAATACCTACTCAGCATAAAGTCTTACAATCCCTTTAATGGACAAGCTAGCCAAAATATGTATTTGAAATAGTATAGAGAAATGGCCATTTGCATGTCAAGTGAAGCAAATTTTGGAAATTTTTACACCTGAACTAACTGGCTCGAGAACTAACATTCCAGTCATAAATCTTTTAAAAAACGCTTCTGTAGATCTGCAAATGGTTATCAAATGGCAATAAATTATATTCTTTACTAATTTTGACAATTAACGGGATAGCAATCACCTGTAGACGCCCTCAAACACGCGACATTCTAGCCGCTATCTCTCCGTGGTCCATTGAATCGTGGTTCTTTAGGAAAGATGGTTTCGCGGAAAACCACCCTTAAATCCCCGCCATCACGGTGACTGAATTGGCAGGTGGTCCCTCTAACGGGTTTAAATGATGATTGAGGACGTATGGTTTTCTAAACTATGTCTAATAAATAAGTTAACATCTTTCCTAAACAAAAACAGAAATGTCGGAGTTAATTTATTTCGAAACCATTGCTGCCTGTGAAATATTTACACCAGTACAGTATTTCTGTTTTGGAAAGACTCTGGACCCTTTAATGTCTGAATTTGTTAAAAAAATTTAAATATTTTCTTATTGAATGTCCATTTGCAGGCCAAGAGAAGACTATTTTTGAAAATTTACCACTGTAATGACTGGCTCGGTTCCCGAGCCAGGCATTTCAGTAGTAAATTTTCAAAAATAGTCTTCTCTTGGCCTGTAAATGGACATTACTGGAAACCACTTGGCCGTTTTCGTCACGAAAGGGTTTTAAGTTATTTCGTAGCTGCACTGTATCTTGGCGGCCAACTGACAGAGATTTACTCTATTGTGTTTTATTAATTTACTAAATGGTGCGAGAGACGGGTCATTGACCAGCTAACCCATTACGACAATGGCCGCCGGCGAAGAGAATAAAGCAATAGGTTTTGTCACGGTGAACAAACTCAGCTGGTCAAGTAGTTTTTCAGAGCGTCACCATTGACCAAGTTAGAGAAAACTATTACAGGACCGAATTATTGCATGGGACATAGGGCTAAGCTAAGCTTCACCAACGTTTTGGCAGTTTTGGGATCGATCGATCCCCGAACTCTCTGACTATCAATTTTCAGAAAACTATACGGGCAAGCTGTTGAATATTTTGAAACTAATTTGATTGGGTGCTGTTGCTGCCTAAAGTCATACAATTCGTACAACAACGCTTAGTCCGTCATCAAGTAAGCGTTCGTGAGGAACTTAACTACGTTATTCATGATTCATGACATATTGATTATGACGTCATCCTACACATATTGATTATGGCGTCATATTATTGAGGGATAAACTGGAATCCTCCATTCATTAATGAACTATTCACACACATCATGAGACTTATCCACTTTTGGTGATCATCGGGTAGAAGTCAGATTCGAACTCACACCCTTTGATGTACGAGTTGAGCTCGTTATCACATGGCCGCTGTTGTCACGTGGTATTATATGGCTGGTAGACCGTAATACCAAGGTAATGGACCTTTCCAGTTTTAGCTATGCCCCGCCCATCTTTAACTAAGCTCCACCCACACCTCGCTCGTGTTGGGGTCGATCGATCCCTGTACTCTCTGAATCTCAATTTCCAGAAAATTATACAGGTTAGCTGCTGAATATTTTGAAACCAATTTGACTGGGTGCTTTTGCTGCCTTCGGCGGCGCTGTGTGTAGCAACAACACCAAGTCAAATCAGTTTCAAAGTAATCGACAGAATGTTTATTAAATAGTAAAGACATACAATTCGTACAACGTGCCGGATTATTAAGTGTTTAAGACGGACTAAATCGAGTCATTCATGCTGCATTTGATTAAGATGGCATCGTACACGTCACGTAATTGATTATGACGTCATATGATGGATAGATAAACTCGAATGTTCTATTCATTGTAGCCATCAAGATGTTAATCAAATGTTATCATATGTTAGTGCTGCAATAACACCCTATTTTTCATTCCAGTTGAATGTCTCGACTGACGGTCTTATAGGCTGTGCTAGGTAAGACCTGTGTATAGAGGACAGTACATGACAAGTGCATGCGCACTTACATAATACAGGAGTCTGTTATGTGACATTGAAGATCATAAGATTACTGTTTTCTTAAGACCTCCTCTCTTATATAACATCAATCATTCACCACCCACACCCCACCCCAATCCCACCTAATCTACCCCACCCAGCAGCCAAAGACAGGATGCGTGCCCCACGTCCCGCTGAGCGTAAAATTATGAGATGTACAATGATAGCGTCGAGCGTAAAAATCCTGAGATGTACAAAGATAGCATCGATGCATAATACATTGTATGTTCTCATAGGGCTATATAGGTACGTGATTTAAACTGTAACCATAGTCATAGCCTTAACCCTAACAACTAACGCTGAAGCGTGTTATAGAAACACGAATATGTACCAGTTGATCCATACACGTGTGCCCGTTAAACCCTACGGCCCTCCCCACACCCCCTCCCCCTCACTCCCTCGACTGACAGAGCACCATATTTTGCTTTTGCAGAAATAATGCAACACAAATAGTATTGGCATTATAGTACATCCGGGTCTTTTTATTACTATGTGAATGTTTCTTAACTAACCCGCGATACAGGGGTTTATTTCTAGCTATGCCCCGCCTATTTCTAGCTAAGCTCCAACCGCATCTTTAAATAGAAAAGTTAGTTTCAAAATATTCAACAGAATGTTTAATTAAATTGTAAATTCCTCAATGACGAGTCACATGACGTAGTTTTAATATGTCATTATGACTGAGGCGTCAAACTACATGTGACGTAACTGATTATGACAATATATACTTGAGTGACACGTCGGAGTAACCCCGTTTCAGAATATATGTTGTCATATCTCAACGGATGGTCAATAAACTAATTTCGGACAAGTTATTTTTAGGACTGTGAGTGGATTCTCTTTCAGCGCAGTATTAAAAGCAGTTCCTAAATCATTCTTATGGCGAGAATTAATCAACCCCAATTTAAATCCTCCAATCCTTTCATGGTTATAGTTGAGTGAGCAAGCTAACATGGCGCGTCTTTTCAAGGGTAGATGGCCAACTCTAGCATAAATCATTATTTTTATTGGACGTTATGGGACACGGGCTCGGGGTCCTGAATTGCGATATTCTGAGACTAATGCACTACGATTAACATAGATTGACCGCAAGATAAGGTAAAGAATTATCGGAAAGATGTCAATTGAAAACACACGACTACAATGTATTAACGACACCGTCGCGTAATCGTATTAACGAAGTCGAAGTTTTTCAGATGTTCACCCATTCTTATTCCAGCTATAGTTAATAAGTAGTTTAGGAAATCCTGTAATTCACCTTTCCAGAGTATCCATCTACCAATATGACGTCATATGACGTCATAATCAAATAAGCCACGTGTATGACGACGTCATAATCATTACGTCATAAATGATTCTATATGGCCCGTCTTTAACTCTTGATAGTCCGACACGTTGTACGAATTGTATGTCTCTACTATTTAATAAACGTGCTGTTGAATACTTTGAAACTAATTTGACTGGATTCAAATTAGTTCCCAAAATATTTAATAGCTTACCTGTATAATTTTCTGGAAATGGATAGTCAGGGAGTTCAGAGATCGATCGATCCCAACGCGAGCGAGGTGTGGGTGGAGCTTAGCTAGAGTCTAGAGATGGGCGGGGCATAGCCAAAAATGGAAATGTCCATTATCTTTTATGTAACATACAGGGATACAAGGTAATCTAAGTGAGCTGAGGCGCTGATCCGGTTAGATAGTTCAGAGTACATACTCGAGATATCTTGAGTAACCGCCTAAGCTCACCATCTCCGATTGTCTGCCTCAGTCTATTATTTAGCTGGTAAAACTGATACCACGGCTAGCATGTGGCATATTTAACTGGTTGTTTCAGCTTTAATGAGCGAATACACTCATACGCCATTAGTTACTACGTGAGAAATGTTCTGCTAGGCAGCAACATATTCATTCAAATTATTCATAAACAGATTCAATATCTTACCTGTACTGTTTAGACTGTGGAGATGAGTGTTGCGATATCATGTGATTTCAGGACTTGATTGGAATCGCTAAGAGACGTGATCTGACAGGGCAGGGAGGCGCACGGTGATATGGCAAGAAGGGGCACACGATGTGATGGCAGGGAGGGGCACGCGATGATATGACAGGGAGGGGCACACGATGGCATGGCTGGGAGGGGCACACGGTGATGCAGTACATCTCAGAATTAACGTAAGACGTTCTTGTGAATATCTTGAACATAATTCACCTTTCCAGAGTACCCACCCATCATATAACGTCATAATGAACTGCGTGATGTGTAGAATGACATCATAATGAATGACGTCATTAATGACGTCGATAAGTACGTCACGAACGCATATTTGAAGACGGTCTATGCTTTGTTGTGCAACTTGTTTGCTTTTACTATTTAATAAATATTCTGTTGAATATTTTGAAACTAATTTGACTGGGCGCTGTTGCTGCCATAGGCAGCAACAGCACCCAGTCAAATTAGTTACAAAAAATTCAACAGCTTCCCGGTATAGTTTTCAGGAAATTGATAGCTAGGGCATTTGGGGATCGATCAATCCCAACACGGTGAGGTGTGGGTGGAGCTTATCTAGTGATGGGCGGAGCATAGCTAAAAATGGAAAGGTCCATTGGACTGAAGCCAAAAACTTCCCAAGCCTGCCTAAGGCAGCAATGTTCTTCCAATCCCATTATTTTCAGAATATTCACCATACCGTTTCTTACATCGTTTTCAAAATTGAACTAACAAACGTGTTTATGTTCTAGCTTTGGAAACATGTTAACTCGTTCAAGCTCTGTGTTGGATGACGCGTAATACATGGGCACTTGATGTTTGCATGACGCGTATTGAAATATCAAGAACATATATTTAGTTAACCTCCAGGGTACATTCAGTTTCAGCCTGCTTCTAAGTGGAGCGTCACCAGCTGGAGTGCTAATCTCGATACACACGCTACAACAAGTTGTCTGCAGCAAGTTGGCTCGTGTGTATTGGTTTTTTTCTTATCCAGCTTGTTGCTCATAACTTGTTGGCTCGAAGCACCTTGTTGTACCGTGACGAGATTTAGGTGAAGCAATCGGTGGAGACATTCACTAAGTCGGAATATGTGTGGGAACCAGCTATTGCTATCTTACATTATTCAAGAATCCCAGACTTGTCGTTAACCATTTCTTTTTAAAAAAGACTCGCGATTACTAGTGAGTACGTAGTTATACAAGAAGTCGTGGCATTGCGGTATTTTACCACTGACAAGGAACCCAGCCCACAGCCGACGAAGGCGCCGAGCATCATAGCTCACAGACTCGTCCACCACGCCAACGCCGCGTATCATGCGACGTTCGTGTGGTGGAAGCGTTTGTGGGCTATAACATTTGGCGCTTTTGTCGGTTGTGGGTTGGATTCACTGTCAATATTGGGTACTTGTAAAGCTTCCATGCCGATACTATGACTGTGGTCTTTGTTAATGGACCTGTGTAAAGCATTGTAATGAAAACGAGCCAATTTAGGAAAGGTAACTGAACCTAAAGTTGAATTCTCTGTACTAATCTCGAGTTGTTAGCGCGTGTCTGTGTGTGCGTTAGTTCGTTCGTTCGTGCGTGCGTGCGTTCGTGCGTTCGTTCGTTCGTTCGTTCGTGCGTGCGTGCGTGCGTGCGTGCGTGCGTGCGTGCGTGCGTGCGTGCGTGCGTGCGTGCGTGCGTGCGTGCGTGCGTTTGGGATGGGATGGATATAGGTACTAAATGGCATCAAATCTGCAAATAACTAGACGTTACTCACGAGGTTGTAGGACTGATCGGCGAGGGCATGGTGATTGTTGTCGGAACAACGGCAGTTAAGGCGCCCATGTGCACGATGTTGATGGGTTGGTCGGGTCTCCGGAGCCCCAGTGAACCAAATCGTTGTGCGAGTTGATCAACCATACGCTGATTGTTGTAATAGTTCTTACCATTCAACATGGTTATGCTCAGAGCATTTCCGGCATTGTCGTACACAATGTTGTTGATGTTGTTGTTGTTGATGTTATTTGTATTGGATGTGACCTCGGAATCGCTAACACTACCAGTAAAACTGTCGGTGGTATTGTTGTTGTTATTGTTGTTTTCATTGCCGGTTATTTCAGCATCTGGGCTACTGCTTTTACTATTACTTCCACTTTCGTGCATTGCAATTCCGCTATCGCTGCTGTCACAGCTATTGACACTGTCTTCGCTGCTACTGCTACCGGTTCTGGAAGAGGTTCCATCGCTCCCGGTTACGCTGGTCATGCTACTGACGCTGCTATGTTCGTCCATACTGCCTTTGCTACTGTTTGACGAGGCGTCGTCGTGTTCCTGGGCGGATGGCGGGCTATCCGCGTGTCGTGATGTTACTACTACTGTCCCTTTCATGTCTGTACACAAGATCTCTATACCGATATAAATTATACACGAGTTTTTATCTCTGAACTGTATCTGTGAACAAAAAGTTCGCGAAGTTCGAAGTCACTGTTCAGAAATTAATCGAATCGACGCTATCTGGCAGGGAGTTAAACTGAAGAAAGTTGAAAATCAATATTCACAGCGCGTGCACAATTGTGACAGTTGAATGCAATCCCAATGTTCACAAATTTTACTATGAGGTTTAAGCAATCACAAAGTTATGGTATTTAAGTGGAGCCTCGAGCAGCGTTCACAAGTTTTCCAAATGAGTAGGAAGCAATATCCTCTAAAACTGGGCAATTAATCAGCGGGTTCAAGTTCTCATCTTCGCTGTACGTTCGAGAACCGATTCAGCGCGGAATGTAAATAAACAAACAAATCTTATATAGGCCTCCAAATTCTAAAAACGAGAATACCGTGATGAAATTCTCACAAGTATTAAGTCACAGTTGTTATTATTGTAGTTGTTTTAGCACTCATTCGGTTAATAAGAAGCTTTCTAACGCCTCCCTACGTGGGCACATTCGTAAAAACTGTTTGGCAGATTGTCAAAGTATTTAGCGGTCGTTAATCGCCACAGCTGGCTCGGTATCATTCAGGAATTATAGTCTCTACGTCAGGAAAATTGTTCTCTGTGAGGACTCGTGCCAACGATCAGAACTGGAGTCTAAGAAACGATGAAGAAAATGTTCTCGTTTCTTAGTTGAGATTGCACGTGATTTTGTACCAATTCTGCAAAAAAAATATGATATATAAATAATGGTTCTCTTTTACAATGCGACCTAGTGGCGTGAATGGGACCTGCTAGACAGAGACCCGATACAAGCCATCAAAATTCACACCCACGCCACAATAAAACCTGGTTATATCGGATACGTCGTAGTCGTCGTCGTCGTCGTTTATGCTGCTGCTGCTGCTGTTGCTCTTGTATTCATCCTCGTCATCGTCGTCGTCGCTGTCGTCATCGTTGTCGTCGTCATCGTCGTTCGTGCTGCTACTGCTGCTGCTGCTTCTTCTGTTGCTGCTATTGTATTCATCGTCTTCGTCGTCGTCGTCATCTTCGTCCACCGCTGTCATTGTTTTCGTTATCGTCGTTGTCGGCGCCTGCGCCGTCGTCAATACTGTTGCTGCTACTGCCGCTGCTGCTGCTATGCATGACATTGTTGTCTTCGTCATCGTCGTCGTCGTCGATGCTGTTGCTGCTACCGCTGCTGCTTCTGCTCTTGTTGCTATTGTTGCTGTTGTTGTTGTTGTTGTTCCTGCTGCTGTTGTTGTTCCTGCTGTTGTTGCTGCTGCTGGTGATAGTGTTGTTGTTGTCGTCGCCGTTGTTGTCGTTGTCGTTGTCGTTGTGGTTGTCGTTGTTATTGTTGCTAGTGCTGCTGCTACGCCTCCTGTAGTAGTAGTAGTAGTAGTAGTAGTAGTAGTAGTAGTAGTAGTAGTAGTAGTAGTAGTAGTAGTAGTAGTAGTAGTAGTAGTAGCAGTAGCAGTAGCAGTAGTAGCAGTAGCAGTAGTAGTAGTAGTAGCAGCAGCAGCAGCAGCAACAGCAGCCGCCGTCGTCGTCGTCGTCGTCGTCGTCGCCATGCGCTATTATTTACTAATTATGTACCTGTGCATTTAATACCATATAGATCACGTTTTTATTATCCACGTGCGTTGTTGTGAAACAAACCTATAACGTTATCCGAGTGCGCATTTTACAGATTAATACAAATAACAACAATAGAAGCTGTAAGCATTTGTACACACATCCGGAGCGTTGCCGAATAATGATATATTTATATAGGCAGTGCAGAATACTGTACAAATAAACCTATAAGGTCGTCCCAACTTGCACTGCGTATACAATCGACATCCACAAAACTGACAGCCACATTAACCGCGTATTATCGTAATAAACGCACTCACGTAAAGACGGACGTAAACAGACACGCACACGTGTTGTGGAATTCCTGCTATATCTGTGTTACTGTATCTCAGTCGGCACAGCCGTACAAGCTCTCGCGACGCCAGGTATAATAAAGCTTATGTCCCGTAAGTGTTATAAGCGCGAAGGTATATGTATAACTAAATCGACGAGGGTAGCAGTGTTTGCCTTAATCTCGAAAATTAAAATCACGTGACTGCTCAGGTGGAAAAAAACGGCTCTCGGTAGCTGCGTACACTATATCCGTATCACGGTCTAGTAGGCGAGACTGATTCTGGCACGTGGATGTATCGTACGCCTATCTGGTTCGTTATCTATTGCGTACGTAAGCCACTATCGACATGCGCAAACTGTAGCAAATGTAATGCTAACACCTGAATGGAAACTTTGGACGCCCAAGATGTAGAAGAACGCCAAATAGATCGAAACTGAATTGACTCAAAGTGTTTTGTTGTCAAGCGAATTTATTTTCATAATATTGAATGGGATTTGAAACATAGCCCTGGGCAATGTCTAAAATCTGTGGGTTTTTTGGTACAACAGACAGATGCTTTGAAATTTAAAGCTGGTTTTCTGTTCGTCCATAATTCAAGTCCGCATTCCGCGTTCGCAGTCCGCGTAGGCTATGTTTAAAAGGTGTCTGGCCACGATGCGGATAAAATAACCCGGATCCGGCATATCTCGGAAACTACATCCGGAAAATCCGAACAAAATCGGCAAATTCCGAAAGCTTCTTACAATTGTTTCGTATGTGACCGTTTCCTGGCATACCATATCCGTAATCTATTTTAAAGCTATCCTTAGCCTATATGTGTTTGTGCTCTTCTGCTACTTGTGAGCATAGAAATGTAATAGTGCATTTCTATGCATGTGAGTTGGTTGAAACGTTTGAAAAAATGGACGCATGAATGGAAGAATGGATTGACGCATGGTCTGACGCATTGATGAACGCATGAATGGATGAAGGTATAGACGCACGGATGGACGCATGGATGGGCACATGGATGGTCAAACGGGTGGACGGAATAGATTTGTGGATGATTGAAGTGTAGCATGGATGTATGAGTTGAGCTTACAGGGTGGTGCGATCAGGTTATGGGATATCACAGATTTGTGGATAATTGAAGTGTAGCATGGATGTACGAGTTGAGCTTACAGGGTGGTGCGATCAGGTTATGGGATATCAGAGATTTGTGGATGATTGAAGTGTAGCGTGGATGTATGAGTTGAGCTTACAGGGTGGTGCGATCAGGTTATGGGATATCAGAGATTTGTGGATGATTGAAGTGTAGCATGGATGTATGAGTTGAGCTTACAGGGTGGTGCGATCAGGTTATGGGATATCAGAGATTTGTGGATGATTGAAGTGTAGCATGGATGTATGAGGTGAGCTTACAGGGTGGTGCGATCAGGTTATGGGATATTACGGATGTGTGCATGGTTTGATAGAGTGAGTCCATACTCGTTGCTAGGTAGGTAACTGTGGAGAAAGGTAGACAAGCATGTGCGTAGGTGGGTGGGTGGATATGTGGGTCGGTGGGTGGGTCGGTCAGTTGGTCAGTCGGTCGGTCGGTCGGTCGATCATTCAGTCGGTCAATTGATTGCTTGCATTAGCTACATATGAATGAGCAAAGCAGCCCACGTGAATTGCCTGAAATCACATACTTTGCCACAATCAACTTTGCATGATACCATTTTGAGAAATGTGCCATCAGCAGCTTCTCCGGGTGTGACGTCATGCCACATTTCTATGACATCATCACATTCGACATGAGCATCATTTGACCCGGTTCTTATCTACAAGATGTGTGGTGTGTCTGTAGCGGAAGGTAGCAAGCAATCCAAGCTGCATGGTGTGGTTAATTTACAATTTAATCACTAATATGTTGAGTTTTGAAACTAATTTGGCTGGAAGCTGTAGCTGCCATGGACGACAACAGCTCCCGGAAATATTAGTTTCAAAATTCTTGGAATGCAGTGTTCAGAGTGTTAATTTCTGTTCAAACGCGGGTACAAAGTGGGCGGAGCTTAGCTGGAAATGGGCGGGGCATAGCTAGAACTGCATCCCTCTATTTAAGAGACCACCTGTATTTAGTAACCAGAATTTAATGGCCCAAAATGTAGTCAGTATTGAGAGTCTATATTTGATACACCGTACGTCTATCTATTTGCATTGCTGTTTGTCTGTTAACCTGTCTTTACGTTTTTCAATCTGACAGCCGTCTGTCTGTATGTCTGTCTGACTGTGTTAGCAAATGCATCATCATCATCTTCGTCCTACTCGGCTCCACTATAATTATCAACATTAGATGATTAGACATACCACCTTTATCCATATGGCGGTCCTTTTCATTATTTATCAATCAATAATTCTAAGATTTCGTTGGTTTGCTAAATGTATAATTAGGGAATTTTGACATGTTATTTCAAGACGATATACACCTGAACATCAAGTGGTATAATAGGTTCAATCCACACTTATATACCACTTACACAATGCTAGCCTTCAGCCCTGATATCCCTGTACGCCATTATCATGCGCGTACAACCAGAGGACTATTTTGACATTAGTCTGGAGAGAAACTGTTACTTCCTAAGCCAGCAACAGCTTCAAATCAAAATTACTTTCTCCCGCATAGAAATTAATGCTATCGTGCTCGAAGGATTAAAATTAAACATAAATAAGCCAGCCTATGTACATGAATTCATTCTTGTTTCTGTTTCCTTCGACAATACCGCTTTTATACACATGTCAAACATTTTCCCCCAAAAATTTAATACAATATTCAAAGCTCATCGCGACGCCTTACGAATGTGTAAAAAGTCTCACAGTGTTTGTATATGGTATGATTAATGGTCTGGAGCGGACGTGTAGTGTCCTGAACACAGGGCCCTAAACATTACAGAGAAAAAATCCCGCCAGCCGTCCGTGTGTGCGTGTTGTGTGGGTGGATGCGTTGATGATTGACGGATACAATTATGAATCGCTTGATTGATTGATTGATTGATTGATTGATTTTGAATTTAATAACCCGCACTCTTTCTTGAGATTGCTTTAACCAGTGTGCATTCCTGTCATGATATATACTATACCTCCATAGGAAAAAATCTTGATTCAAACAGTGCTGATGGCTATATACACAGCTCATAATTGAAATACACAGCTCATAATTGAAATACACAACTCATGATTGAAATACACAGCTCATAATTGAAATACACAGCTCATGATTGAAATACACAGCTCATAATTGAAATACACAGCTCATAATTGAAATACACAGCTCATGATTGAAATACACAGTTCATAATTGAAGTACACAGTTCATAATTTAAATACACAGTTCACATATCATCCCCGCACATGGCAATAGGTCCAAAGCTCTATGGATCAATCATAGCTATATCATCTTTCACCTTGATTGACCCTGGTACCAGAGAAATTGCCTGACATTTCCTTCTGAAAAGTGTTTCCAATCACAGACGCAAAGATGGCTTCTCCGATCTCTTTTGACTTTTCAACATAGGCTCCGGTTTTAGCGGACAACCATTTGCGTTGTTGAACATTGCATTTCTCCCAATGAAAGGGACTCTCCTGGAGATAGGATAAAAGATTAAAAGTATCACTGGTATCCCTGGCCTGTCAGACAATTGATAGATGTTTTGGTTGCTCTGTGCGTTGTTCACTAGTTTCATATCTAACACTGATGAGCCTTTGCATCGCTTCGTCGATAGTTGTATATACAGACATTGCAACGGTCCACATTAAATGGTGAGTGTGTTAAACCTCTATGCGGTATCTTTACAAACCTGATCGCCTCTTGCGGCATCATGGCATGTGTCGAGACAGCACACCAGCACCTGCCACTGAGCATAATGAACATTTCCAGTTTTAGCTGTGTCCCGCCCATCCCTAGTCAAGCTCCACCCACACTTCGCCTGTGTTGGGATCGATCGATCTCTGTACTCCCGGAATCTCAATTAACTGTTGAATATTTTGAAACTAATTTGACTGGATGTTGTTACTGCCTATGGCAGCAACAGCGCCAAGTCAAATGAGTTTCCAAACATTCAACAGCATGTTTATTAAATATTAGAGACATACAATTCGTACAACGTGTCGGACTATTAAGAGTTAAAAACGGGGCAAATAGAATCATCTATGACGTAATGATTATGACGTCATCCTAGACACTGCTTAGCTGATTATGATGTCATATGACGTCAGATGAAAGACGGATACTCTGGAAATACCTTTGCGCTAAACAGTTTCTTTTGCAATTCGTTTGAGGTCGAACTCGATTTTTCATATACTATCTGTCAAGCTGACTGGCTCATATTTCTCTGCCCTGTCTCGTTTATTTTAAATCAATTTGCATTGAAGGAATTCATGAATCCATTCTCTCGCTCAATCATTATGACGTCATAATCAACTACGCGACGTGTATGCTAAAGTCATAATCATTACGTCATGAATAATTAAGCCCGTCCTTAACGCTTAATAATCCGACACGTTGTACGAATTGTATGTTTTTGCTATTTAATAAACATTCTGTTGAATATTTTGAAACTAATTTGCCTGGGAGCTGTTGCTGCCATAGGCTGCCAGTCAGCTTGACAGCTAGTATATGAAAAATAGAGTTCGACCTCAAACTAATTGCAAAAGAAACTTTTTAGCACAGAGGTATTTCTATGAGGTGACTAAGGCCCCAATAGCAACATATATACTAAAGCCCAACAGCTACCGGTGGTAAACTAAGCTAATTCACCTTTCCAGAGTATCCATCTCTCATCTGACGTCTTATTTAACAGCTTACCTGTATAGTTGGGTGGAGCTTAGCTAAGGCTGGAAAGCTCCATTGGCCCATGAGTTTTAAGAGTATCTTACAAGTGTCCCAATTTGTGTCTTACAATCTCTGAAGCATTATGGCCCTCCGTCCATCCATACACTCCCTTCCATTATTATGACTTGTGTATATGAATGGTATAAAGATGTCTGCGGCAGTCCATCTTCTGTGAGTTACTTGCACTGGTGTCATGTTGTGTAAGGTTCCATCGACACGCTTTCCACGCCACACGCTCCTCTCGGTGAAATGGCGTTTATCATAATCAGCCAGTAGAGCCCTAGGTCAAGTACTGTCTTCTTGAGCAGCGTATCCTTTCTCAATACCGAGATCAAGTAGTAATGGGCGAAGTCCCTTCCTGGTATTGCTGAGGCGTGGTGTGCCTTGAGTAAAGTGTTAGCAGACTACGACTAGATACCGATTTTACGGTATTAATGCTATTAACTATAACGTAGCTAATAAAGGAATCGGATATATATATAATACTTACGTCACTTGTTGGCTGACGTCACAATCAAATGACGTAGGTAGGTTCATCACGAATGTGGTACAGGTCCGACAGCAAGCGTCTGACTTGCATGTGTCTGGTGATTTGACAATTTAATAAGCAATGTTTGAATAGTTTGAAACTAATTTAACTGGGAGTTCATGCTGCCATAGGTAGTGTATAGTTACCTGTAATTACCTTGAGACTGCGATCCTGGGAATTTGTGCTTCATTATCCTTCATATTCTCAAAATCTATTCACACTTGCGTACAAAGTGGGCGGGACCTATCTAGAAATAGGCGGGGCATAGCTAGTCATCGATCTCTCTGTCGCCATCGCCTGGAAGAGGATATATAGAGTCTGTTATTGCGTGTCGCCGCACGTTGTCTGCCCGTCTAACACTCATGCCAAGGCATGTTTCTTAAGTGGGACGTTCAAAGAGGTTATTTATTGGTTGGCCTATATCGGGTTGCTATTTCGCACTCGGGCCATATATCTACGCTGGTCTTGTTTTAGTCCATTATCGGTATCAGTCCCAATGTTTTTTATGCCAACACCCATTTATACTCCTGGGTGAAGAGAGATAAACGAAGAGTGAATGAGATTGCATATATGCTTCCAACGATAGTCAGATAGACTCATAAAGAGACACGAACCATGTCAGTTGTTTAACAGGGTATATCTTGTTATACCAGACGATGGACTGTAGCTGTGCCTTATTCACCGTAACGATACATGAGCTCATAATGGCTAGCTACTGAAAACTGGTATATATTTATGTATTTGTATCTTTATTTTAGTGGTATCGGCTAATAGTTTACATTTTAGCATGTTATGTCAACTTTAAGTTCTCCAATACGTCTCAGAAATAAGCTTAAATGTTTCCAAAACAGACACGGAAACATATTAGCTGGTAGCAAATGTGCTGCTGATTATTTTGAACATTTGGAAGACTGCGTTGGCAGCAATGTCTTCAATTCCATTTATGTTCTAAATATTTAAAAGTACGACTTATTGTGCTTTGGAAACATATTCAGATATTTCTGAGTTTTGTTGTACGTAATGTCAGTCTTATGTGATGTTTGTTTTAAAAAACAATGGTGTGGAAACCAGTTACTCTCGTTGACAGCCACACCATGTTGCCACTGCATTATCAGCAGGAATTCAGGAATTCTCCCCGGGTGTTTCACATAATTGTGGTTTTTATGCAGAAAGAATTTAGTGTTTGTTACAAAACCGCGATTTATAAACATCAAACAATACTTACATCTCATCCACCGCGTGCAAACTCCGCTTAGATAAGCTTTCCTTTGTGGCTCTGTGTTTCTATGACAATATATACGTAAAAATCTTGCCCACGAAGCTTTATGGTACGAATTGTCAATTTGCCACCCAAAAACGCACACGTCACTACAAGTTATATAGATATATGAATGGTATGAAAAGATTTCCGTGTGTGGTAGCTGTCATAAGCTGAATTGGTAATTTAACACCAAACATAACTACACATATCTTAAACGGCTTCTGCAGTGGTCTTGAGAAATGTCCATTTGCAGACCGAGAGAAGACTATTTTAAAAAATTTACCACTGTAATGACTGGCTCGATAACCGAGCCAGTCATTTCAATGGTAAATTTTCAAAATAGTCTTTTCTTGGTTTGCAAATGAACATTTTTATGAGATTTAAATTTTCTTGAACAAATTCGAGGGTTAAATGTTTAAATAGGTGTTAGCCTCGCCGTTTATGCACTGTTTATACACGTGCTTTCATGCAGAAAGTCCCTCTAAGGAGCTAATAACATAGTACTACGTAAAGCAGTTTCATGACATGTGTCACCATGTAATTTATACAGTCCTAGTGGAAAGTTCTAACACTAAAGCATCTGTTTTAAACAATGGAGACAAAATCTAATATACAGATTCACCCTCGATATGCAAAGTAGACCCGATACAGCCAATGCAAGCTCTATTATAAGTTTGCGGTCCACGTCTTATGGTTATGATAGGCATTAAGAAATGGATCTTAACCTGAATACGTGTTATAGATTATCTGGACAGATTTTATCAATGAATTATTCTGCAACTAGAAAGAGTACAGGGCTTCCAGAGAGCTTCCCCCCCCCCCCTTCGAGGTCAGTACACGGCTTCTAGAGAGCTCACCCCTTCAAGAACAATAGAGTGCTTCCAGAGAGCTCACCCATTCAAGAACAGTGCATGGCTTTAAGAGAGGGAATCCCCTCAAGAACACTACATGGCTTCTAGAGAGCTCACCCCTTAAAAAAACAGTACAGTGCGTCTAGAGAGCCCACCCCTTCAAGAACAGTACATGGCATCTAGAGAGCGCTCCCGTTCACGAACAGTACAGGGCGTCCAGGGAGCTCACCCCTTCAAGAACAGTGCATGGCTTTCAGAGAGGTCATCCCTTCAAGAACAGTACATGGATTCTGGAGAGCGCTCCCCTTCAAGAACGGTACATGGCTTCCAGAGAGCTCACCCTTTCAAGAACAGTACATGGCGTCCAGAGAGCCCACCCCTTCAAGAACAGTACAGGGCGTCCAGAGAGCCCACCCCTTCAAGAACAGTACATGAGTTCCAGAGAGCCCACCCCTTCAAGAACAGTACAGGGCTTCCAGAGAGCGCACCCTTTCAAGAACAGTACATGGCTTCCAGAGAGCGCACCCTTTCAAGAATAGTACATGGCTCCCAGAGAGCCCACCCCTTCAAGAACAGTACATGGCTTCTAGAGAGCTCACCCCTTCAAGAACAGTACAGAGCTTCTAGAGAGCTCACTCTTTCAAGAATAGTATAGGGCGTCCAGAGAGCCGAACCAGTCAAGAACAGTGCATGGCGTCCAGAGAGCCCACCCCTTCAAAAACAGTACATGGCTTCTAGAGAGCTCACCCATTCAAGAATAGTACATGGCTTCTGGAGAGCCCACCCCTTCAACAACAGTGCAGGGCTTCCGGAGAGTGCACCCTTTCAAGAATAGTACATGGCTTCCAAAGAGCCCACTATTTCAAGAACAGTACAGGGCTTCCAGAGAGCGCATCCAATCAAGAACAGTACAGGGCGTCCATAGAGCTCAGCCATTCAAGAACAGTACAGGGCTTTCAGGGAGGTCATCCATTCACGAACAGTACATGGCTTCTAGAGAGATTGCCCCTTCAAGAAGAATGCATGGCTTCTTGAGAGGTCGCCCCTTCAAGAACAATACAGAGCTTCTAGAGAGCCTACCCATTCAAGAACCGTACATGGCTTCTAGAGAGCTCCCCCCTTCAAGAATAGTACAGGCCTTCCAGAGAGCTCACCACTTCAAGAACAGTAGAGTGCTTCTAGAGAGCTCCCTTCAAGAACAGTACAGTGCTTCCAGAGAGGTCATCGATTCACGAACAGTACATGGCTTCTAGAGAGCTTACCCCTTCAAGAAGAATGCATGGCTTCTAGAGGGGTCGCCACTTCAAGAACAATACAGAGCTTCTAGAGAGCCTACTCCTTCAAGAACAGTGCATGGCTTCTAGAGAGCTCAACCCTTCAAGAACAGTTCAGTGATTCCAGAGATCTCAATCCTTCAAGAACAACACAGTGGTTCCAGAGAGCTCACACCTTCAAGAACAGTACATGGCTTCCAGAGAGCTCAATCTTTCAAGAACAGTACAGGTCTTCCAGAGAGCGCATACCCTCCAAGAACAGTACAGGGGGCACAGAGAGCTCACACCTTCAGGAACAGTACAGCGCTTTCAGAGAGGTCATCCCTTCAAGAAGTGTGCATGGCTTCTAGAGAGGTTGCCCCTTCAAGAACAGTGCATAGCCTCTAGAGAGCTCACTCCTTCAAGAACAGTACAGGATGTCCAGAGAGCTCACCCCTTCAAGAACAGTACAGGGCTTTCAGAGAGGGCATCCCTTCACAAACAGTACATGGCTACTAGAGACCTTACCCCTTCAAGAAGATTGCATGTCTTCTATATAGGTCGGCCCTTCAAGAACAGTACAGAGCTTCTAGAGAGCCGACGCCTTCAAGAACCATACATGGCTTCTAGAGAGCTCACACCTTTAAGAATAGTACATGACTTCCAGTAAGCTCACCCCTTTAAGAACAGTACAGTGCTTCTAGAAAGCTCCCTTTAAGAACAGTACAGTGCTTCCAGAGAAGTCACCCCTTCAAGAACAATACAGGGCGTCCAGGGAGCTCACCCCTCCAAGAACACTTCAGTGATTCCAGATAGCTCAAGCCTTCAAGAACAACACAGTGCTTCCAGAGAGCTCACCACTTCAAGCACAGCATCGCGCTTCCAGAGAGCTCACCCCTTCAAGGACAGTACTTGGCTTCTAGAGAGCTCCCTTCAAGAACAGTATCGTGCTTCCAAAGCGCACCACTTCAAGAACAGTACAGTGCTTCCAGAGAGCTCACCCCTTCAAGGACAGTACATACCGTCTAGAGAACTCAACCGTTCATGAATAATAGATTGCTTCCAGAGAACTCATCCCTTCAAGAACAGTACATGGCTCCTAGAGAGCTCACTCCTTCAAGAACAGTACAGTGCGTCTAGACAGCTCACTCCTTCAAGAACAGTACAGTGCCTTTAGAGAGTTCACCCCTTCAAGAACTGTACATGGCTTCTAGAGAGCCAACCCCTTCAACAACAGTGCAGGGTTCCAGTAAGCGCACCTCTTCAAGAATAGTATATGGCTTCCAGAGAGCCCACCCCCTCAAGAACAGTACATGGCTTCTAGAGAGCCCATCCCCTCAAGAACAGTACAGGGCGTCCAGATAGCTCACCCTTCAAGGACAGTACAGGGCTTTCAGAGAGGCCATCCCTTCATGAACAGTGTTGGGCTTCTAGAGAGCTTACCCATTCAAGAAGAATGCATGGCTTCTAGAGAGGTCGCCCGTTCAAGACCAGTACTGAGCTTCTAGAGAGCCTACCCCTTCAAGAACTGTACATGGCTTCTAGAGACCTCACCCCTTCAAGAATAGTACAGGCCTTCCGGAGAGCTCACCCGTTCAAGGACAGTACAGTGCTCCTAGAGAGCTTCCTTCAAGAATAGTACAGTGCTTCCAGAGAGGTCACCCCTTCAAGAACAGTGCATGGCTTCCAGAGAGCTCACCCCTTCCAGAACAGTAAAGTGCTTCTAGAGAGCTCAACTCTTCAAGAACAGTTCAGTGATTCCAGTTAGCTCAACCCTTCAAGAACAACACAGTGCTTCCACAGAGCTCACACTTTCAAGACCAGCACAGTGCTTCCAGTGAGCTCACCCCTTCCAGGACAGTACATGGCATCTAGAGAGCTCTCTTCAAGAACAGTACAGGGCGTCCAGAGAGCTCAACTATTCAAGAACAGTACATGGCTTTCAGAGCCCACGCCTTCAAGAACACTACAGGGCTTCCAGAAAGCGCACCCCTTCAAGAATAGTACATGGCTTCCAGAGAGCCCACCCCTTCAAGAACAGAACATGGCTTCTAGAGAGCGCACCCATTCAAGACCAGTACAGAGCTTCTAGAGAGCTCACCCCTTCAAGAAGAGTACATGGCTTCTAGAGAGCACACCCGTTCAAGAATGGGTATAGAGCTTCCAGTGAGCTCACCCATTCAAGAATAGTACATGGCCTCCAGGGAGCCCACCCCTTCAAGAACAGTGCAGGGCTTCCAGAGAGCGCTCCCCTTCAAGAATAGTACATGGCATCCAGAGAGCTCAACCCTTCAAGAACAGTACATGGCTTCCAGAGAACACATACCTTCAAGAACAGTACAGGGCGTCCAGAGAGCTAACCTCTTCAAGAACAGTACAGGGCTTTCAGAGAGGTAATCCCTTCATGAACAGTACATGGCTTCTAGAGAGGTAGCCCCTTCAAGAACAGTACATAGCTTCTAGAGAGCTCACCCCGTCAAGAACCGTATATGGCTTCTAGAGCGCTCACCCCTTCAAGAACAGTACAGTGCTTCTAGAGAGCTCCCTTCAAGAAGAGTACAGTGTGGCCAGAGAGGTCACCCCTCCAAGAACAGTGCCTGGCTTTCAGAGAGCTCACCCCTTCCTGAACAGTTAAGTGCTTCTAGAGATCTCAACCCTTCAAGAACAGTTCAGCGCTTCCAGAGAGTGCAACCCCTCAAGAACAACACAGTGCTTCCAGAGAGCTCACCCCTTTCAGAACAGCACAGTGCTTCCAGAGAGCTCTCCCCTTCAAAAACAGTGCATGGCTTTCAGAGAGGTCACCCCTTCAAGAACAGTACAGTGCTTCCAGAGAGGTCATCACTTCAAGAACAATACAGGGTTTCCAGAGATCTGATCCATTCAAGAACAGTCGATGGCTTCCAGAGAGCTCAGCCCTTCAAGAAGAGTACAGAGCTTCCCGAGAGGGCATCCCTTCAAGAACAGTGCAAGGCTTCCAGAGAGCCCACCGCTTCAACAACAGTACATGGCTTCTAGAAAGCTCACCCCTTCAAGAATAGTACAGGCCTTCTGGAGAGCTCACCCGTTCAAGGACAGTACAGTGCTTCTAGAGAGCTCCATTCAAGAACAGTACAGTGCTTCCAGAGAGGTGACCCCTTCAAGAACAGTGCATGGCTTCCAGAGAGCTCACCCCTTCCAGAACAGTATAGTGCTTCTAGAGAGTTCAACCCTTCAAGAACAGTTCAGTGATTCCAGAGAGCTCAACCCTTCAAGAACAACACAGTGCTTCCTCAGAGCTCACCCTTTCAAGAACCGTATATGGCTTCTAGAGCGCTCACCCCTTCAAGAACAGCACAGTGCTTCTAGAGAGCTCCCTTCAAGAACAGTACAGTGCGGCCAGAGAGGTCACCCCTCCAAGAACAGTGCCTGGCTTCCAGAGAGCTCACCCCTTCCTGAACAGTTAAGTGCTTCTAGAGATCTCAACCCTTCAAGAACAGTTCAGCGCTTCCAGAGAGTGCAACCCCTCAAGAACAACACAGTGCTACCAGAGAGCTCACCCCTTTCAGAACAGCACAGTGCTTCCAGAGAGCTCTCCCCTTCAAAAACAGTGCATGGCTTTCAGAGAGGTCATCACTTCAAGAACAATACAGGGTTTCCAGAGATCTCATCCATTCAAGAACAGTCGATGGCTTCCAGAGAGCTCAGCCCTTCAAGAAGAGTACATGGATTTCAGAGAGGTCACCCCTTCAAGAACAGTACAGTGCTTCTCGAGAGGGCATCCCTTCAAGAACAGTACAAGGCTTCCAGATAGCCAACCGCTTCAACAACAGTACATGGCTTCTAGAAACCTCACCCCTTCAAGAATAGTACAGGCCTTCTGGAGAGCTCACCCGTTCAAGGACAGTATAGTGCTTCTAGAGAGCTCCCTTCAAGAACAGTACAGTGCTTCCAGAGAGGTCACCCCTTCAAGAACAGTGCATGGCTTCCAGAGAGCTTACTCCTTCCAGAACAGTATAGTGCTTCTAGAGAGCTCAACCCTTCAAGAACAGTTCAGTGATTCCAGAGAGCTCAACCCTTCAAGAACAACACAGTGCTTCCTCAGAGCTCACCCTTTCAAGAACAGCACAGTGCTTCCAGAGAGCTCACCCCTTCAAGGACAGTACATGGCTTCTAGAGAGCTCTCTTCAAGGACAGTACAGTGCTTCTAGACAGCTCACCCTTTCAAGAACAGTACAGGGCGTCCAGAGAGCTCACCTATTCAAGAATAGTACATGGCTTCCAGGGAGCCCACCCCTTCAAGAACACTACAGGGCTTCCAGAAAGCGCACCCCTTTAAGAATAGTACATGGCTTCCAGAGAGCCCACCCCTTCAAGAACAGTACATGACTTCTAGAGAGCACATGCCTTCAAGAACAGTACATGGCTTCTAGAGAGCACCCCCTTAAAGAATGGGTAAAGGGCTTCCAATGAGGTCACCCATTCAAGACTAGTACATGGCCTCCAGAGAGCCCACCCCTTCAAGAACAATGCAGGGCTTCCAGAGAGCGCACCCCTTCAAGAATAGTGCATGGCTTCCAGAGAGCTCAACCCTTCAAGAACAGTTCATGGCTTCCAAAGAGCACATACCTTCAAGAACAGTACAGGGCGTCCAGAGAGCTAACCTCTTCAGGAACAGTACAGGGCTTTCAGAGAGTTAATCCCTTCATGAACAGTACATGGCTTCTAGAGAGCTCAACCCTTCAAGAACAATAGAGTGCTTCCAGGGAGCTCACCCCTTCAAAAACAGTGCATGGCTTTCAGAGAGGTCACCCCTTCAGGAACAGTACAGTGCTTCCAGAGAGGTCATCCCTTCAAGAACAATACAGGGCTTCCAGAGAGCTTATCCATTCAAGAACAGTAGATGGATTTTAGAGAGGTCACCACTTCAAGAACAGTACAGTGCTTCTAGAGAGCTCACCCATTCAAGAACCGTACATGGCTTCCAGAGAGCCAACCCCTTCAGGAACAGTACAGAGCTTCCAGAGAGGTCACCCATTCAAGAATAGTACATGGCTTCCAGAGACCCCACCCCTTTAATAACCGTACAGGGCGTCCAGAGAGCTCACCCTTTCAAGAACAGTACAGGGCTTTCAGAGAGGTCATCCCTTCACGAACAGTTCATTGATTCTAGAGAGCTTACCCCTTCAAGAAGAGTGCATGGCTTCTAGAGAGCTCACCCATTCCAGAATAGTACATGGCTTCCAATGAGCCCACCCCTTCAAGAACAGTACATGGCTTCCAGAGAGCTCACCCCTTCAAGAATATCACTGGCCTTCCCGAGAGCTCACCCCTTCAAGAGCACTACAGTGCTTCCAGAGAGCTCCCTTCAAGAACACTACAGTTCTTTCAGCGAGATCACCCCTTCAAGAAGAGTGCATGGCTTCCAGAGAGCTTTACCCCTTCCAGAACAGTATGGTGCTTCTAGAGAGCTCAACCCTTCAAGAGCAGTTCAGTGCTTCCAGAGACTTCAACCCTTCATGAACAACACAGTGCTTCCAGAGAGGTCACGCCTTCAAGAACAGTACAGTGCTTCCAGAGAGCTCACCCCTTCGAGATCAGTACATGGCTTCTAGAGACCTCAACCCTTCAAGAACAATAGTTCGAGGATAATACAGGGCTTCCAGAGAGCTCATCCATTCAAGAACAGTACATGGCTTCTAGAGAGCTCACCCCTTCAAGAACAGTACAGAGCTTCTAGAGAACTCACCCCTTCAAGAACAGTACAGTGCCTTTAGAGAGTTCACCTCTTCAAGAACTGTACATGGCTTCTAGAGAGCCAACCCCTTCAACAACAGTGCAGGGTTCCAGTAAGCGCACCTCTTCAAGAATAGTATATGGCTTCCAGAGAGCCCACCCCCTCAAGAACAGTACATGGCTTCTAGAGAGCCCATCCCCTCAAGAACAGTACAGGGCGTCCAGATAGCTCACCCTTCAAGGACAGTACAGGGCTTTCAGAGAGGCCATCCCTTCATGAACAGTGTTGGGCTTCTAGAGAGCTTACCCATTCAAGAAGAATGTATGGCTTCTAGAGAGGTCGCTCCTTCAAGACCAGTACAGAGCTTCTAGAGAGCCTACACCTTCAAGAACTGTACATGGCTTCTAGAGACCTCACCCCTTCAAGAATAGTACAGGCCTTCCGGAGAGCTCACGCGTTCAAGGACAGTACAGTGCTCCTAGAGAGCTTCCTTCAAGAATAGTACAGTGCTTCCAGAGAGGTCACCCCTTCAAGAACAGTGCATGGCTTCCAGAGAGCTCACCCCTTCCAGAACAGTAAAGTGCTTCTAGAGAGCTCAACTCTTCAAGAACAGTTCAGTGATTCCAGTTAGCTCAACCCTTCAAGAACAACACAGTGCTTCCACAGAGCTCACACTTTCAAGAACAGCACAGTGCTTCCAGTGAGCTCACCCCTTCCAGGACAGTACATGGCATCTAGAGAGCTCTCTTCAAGAACAGTACAGGGCGTCCAGAGAGCTCAACTATTCAAGAACAGTACATGGCTTTCAGAGCCCACCCCTTCAAGAACACTACAGGGCTTCCAGAAAGCGCACCCCTTCAAGAATAGTACATGGCTTCCAGAGAGCCCACCCCTTCAAGAACAGAACATGGCTTCTAGAGAGCGCACCCATTCAAGACCAGTACAGAGCTTCTAGAGAGCTCACCCCTTCAAGAACAGTACATGGCTTCTAGAGAGCACACCCCTTCAAGAATGGGTATAGAGCTTCCAGTGAGCTCACCCATTCAAGAATAGTACATGGCCTCCAGGGAGCCCACCCCTTCAAGAACAGTGCAGGGCTTCCAGAGAGCGCTCCCCTTCAAGAATAGTACATGACTTCCAGAGAGCTCAACCCTTCAAGAACAGTACATGGCTTCCAGAGGACACATACCTTCAAGAACAGTACAGGGCGTCCAGAGAGCTAACCTCTTCAAGAACAGCACAGGGCTTTCAGAGAGGTAATCCCTTCATGAACAGTACATGGCTTCTAGAGAGGTAGCCCCTTCAAGAACAGTACATAGCTTCTAGAGAGCTCACCCCTTCAAGAACCGTATATGGCTTCTAGAGAGCTCCCTTCAAGAAGAGTACAGTGCGGCCAGAGAGGTCACCCCTCCAAGAACAGTGCCTGGCTTCCAGAGAGCTCACCCCTTCCTGAACAGTTCAGCGCTTCCAGAGAGTGCAACCCCTCAAGAACAACACAGTGCTTCCAGAGAGCTCACCCCTTTCAGAACAGCACAGTGCTTCCAGAGAGCTCTCCCCTTCAAAAACAGTGCATGGCTTTCAGAGAGGTCACCCCTTCAAGAACTGTACAGTGCTTCCAGAGAGCTCAACCCTTCAAGAACAGTTCAGTGATTCCAGAGAGCTCAACCCTTCAAGAACAACACAGTGCTTCCTCAGAGCTCACCCTTTCAAGAAGAGCACAGTGCTTCCAGAGAGCTCACCCCTTCAAGGACAGTACATGGCTTCTAGAGAGCTCTCTTCAAGGACAGTACAGTGCTTCTAGACAGCTCACCCTTTCAAGAACAGTACAGGGCGTCCAGAGAGCTCACCTATTCAAGAATAGTACATGGCTTCCAGAGAGCCCACCCCTTCAAGAACACTACAGGGCTTCCAGAAAGCGCACCCCTTCAAGAATAGTACATGGCTTCCAGAGAGCCCACCCCTTCAAGAACAGTACATGACTTCTAGAGAGCACATGCCTTCAAGAACAGTACATGGCTTCTAGAGAGCACCCCCTTAAAGAATGGGTAAAGGGCTTCCAATGAGGTCACCCATTCAAGACTAGTACATGGCCTCCAGAGAGCCCACCCCTTCAAGAACAATGCAGGGCTTCCAGAGAGCGCACCCCTTCAAGAATAGTGCATGGCTTCCAGAGAGCTAAACCCTTCAAGAACAGTTCATGGCTTCCAAAGAGCACATACCTTCAAGAACAGTACAGGGCGTCCAGAGAGCTAACCTCTTCAGGAACAGTAAAGGGCTTTCAGAGAGTTAATCCCTTCATGAACAGTACATGCCTTCTAGAGAGCTCAACCCTTCAAGAACAATAGAGTGCTTCCAGTGAGCTCACCCCTTCAAAAACAGTGCATGGCTTTCAGAGAGGTCACCCCTTCAGGAACAGTACAGTGCTTCCAGAGAGGTCATCCCTTCAAGAACAATACAGGGCTTCCAGAGAGCTTATCCATTCAAGAACAGTAGATGGCTTTTAGAGAGGTCACCACTTCAAGAACAGTACAGTGCTTCTAGAGAGCTCACCCATTCAAGAACCGTACATGGCTTCCAGAGAGCCAACCCCTTCAGGAACAGTACAGAGCTTCCAGAGAGGTCACCCATTCAAGAATAGTACATGGCTTCCAGAGAGCCCACCCCTTTAATAACCGTACAGGGCGTCCAGAGAGCTCACCCTTTCAAGAACAGTACAGGGCTTTCAGAGAGGTCATCCCTTCACGAACAGTACATTGATTCTAGAGAGCTTACCCCTTCAAGAAGAGTGCATGGCTTCTAGAGAGCTCACCCATTCCAGAATAGTACATGGCTTCCAATGAGCCCACCCCTTCAAGAACAGTACATGGCTTCCAGAGAGCTCACCCCTTCAAGAATATCACTGGCCTTCCCGAGAGCTCACGCCTTCAAGAGCACTACAGTGCTTCCAGAGAGCTCCCTTCAAGAACACTACAGTTCTTTCAGCGAGATCACCCCTTCAAGAAGAGTGCATGGCTTCCAGAGAGCTTTACCCCTTCCAGAACAGTATGGTGCTTCTAGAGAGCTCAACCCTTCAAGAGCAGTTCAGTGCTTCCAGAGACTTCAACCCTTCAAGAACAACACAGTGCTTCCAGAGAGGTCACGCCTTCAAGAACAGTACAGTGCTTCCAGAGAGCTCACCCCTTCGAGATCAGTACATGGCTTCTAGAGACCTCAACCCTTCAAGAACAATAGTTCAAGGATAATACAAGGCTTCCAGAGAGCTCATCCATTCAAGAACAGTACATGGCTTCTAGAGAGCTCACCCCTTCAAGAACAGTACAGAGCTTCTAGAGAACTCACCCCTTCAAGAACAGTACATGGCTTATAGAGAGCGCACCCCTTCATGAACAGGCAGGGCTTCCAGAGTGCTCACTCCTTCAAGAACTGCACAGTGCTTCTAGAGAGCTCACTCTTTCAAGAAAAGTACAGGGCATCCAGAGAGCCCACTGCTTCAAGAACACTACAGGGCTTCCAGAGAGCTCACCCATTCAAGAATAGTACATGGCTTCCAATGAGCCCACCCCTTCAAGAACAGTACATGGCTTCCAGAGAGCGCACCCCTTCAAGAATAGTACATGGCTTCCAGAGGGCCCACCCCTTCAAGAACAGTACAGGGCGTCCAGAGAGCTCACCCCTTCAAGAACTGTACAGGGCTTTCAGAGAGCTCAACCATTCATGAACCGTACATTGCTTCTAGAGAGCTCACCCCTTCAAGATGAAACTTCAAGACACAGATGTATGTCCCTGTGCCACAGTTGCACCTCATCGTGTCCCTGAAGAATACGCTAGTATAGCTGTTCTGCGAAAGGGAACCTGATCTCGTCCAATGACAATGGAGTAGAAATTATGGGACAGTAAAGACAGACAAGACACCATTATAAAAAGCGATGGTGTATCACCTCTGCTTTTCACCTGTTATCTTGCTGCAGCATTGAAATATGTGCGGCAAAATTTCACAAAACAATGTAGAATTCGTAGATCAAAGATGCCATTGACAAAAAGATTACATTTATTCAACACAACCTTCATGTATATGAAGCGTATCCTTGATAGGGTATAACTATAATAGCTAGGAAGCTCCAAAGGCATCTCTAAACAAACCTGATGCCTGCCACCGCATATACCTCCCCACCATCACTGGGCATCGATGGCCAGACAGCATACTTTCCGATGATGCCCTATACAACGCCGTGCAACGCATTACCGCTGTTCGTAAGAGTTGCCCAGCAAGGATGGTCCATGTTTGGCCATGTGTTAAGGATGTCAGGAAACACACTAGCACAGAGAACCTTGGAATTCGCCCCACTGAGAGACAGCAAATATAAAGCCAGGAGAGGGCGTCATTGCATAAATCTCTTAATTATTCTGCAAAGTAACCTCAAGAAAGTAGGACTCGGTACACTCAGATCAAGAATGGACCTGAGGAAGCTAAATATTTTGTCCGAGGACAAGACACAGTGACCAAAAGCGAAGAAGGGCTGATTGCAGCTATAGTAGGTTTCTACTACTATAGCCGCAGAATACAGTAATCATACAGCACCCGTAACCAGATAAATATGGACCAGGACCGTCAGCATATTTCAACGCTTACATCACGAGTGTCTCGTAAGTTGCCTGGTATTTAGTCAGCATCTGATCACATTAGCTTAAAAATATTCAGCACATTATATTCTACGTAGTAAAGGAGTGTCGGTACCTGATTTACGGAGTTATGTTTCAGGACAAATATAAAATATATCCAATATTTATCTAAGTATAGTAGCTGTCACAAGTCTTCCTGGTCATATTATTGACGGTATATCCAGCGATCTTTTCAAGTGGTATCAATCGGCCCAATGTACATTTTTACGAGCCTCCACTGACGTAGTGGTGAAGGAAGATTTCGACGCCAAAGGCATCAGCTGCTGGAAGCATTTAGCATATGTCATATTTATGAAAATGGTAAACTACGGACGACACATGGTTAAACATGCTCCGATGAGCCAGAGGAACGTTGGTTGCTTTTTGCTGTCTTTCCGTGCCTGCCTGCCTGGATGTCTGTCTGTCTGTTTGTCGGTCATGCTGTCCGTACATACGTCCGTCCACCCGTCCGTCCATCCGTCAATCAGTCAGTCAGTCAGTCAGTCAGTCAGTCCATCCATCCGTTCGAGCGTCCGTCCGACGGCCTGCCCGCCAACCCGCCTGTCCGTCCGTCTGATGGTTTGCCTGCCTACCTATCTACCTGCCTGCGTGCCTACCTGCCTATCTACCTGCCTGCCGGTCCGCCTGCCTGTTTGCTTGCCTGCCTGCCTGCCTGCCTGGCTGCCTGCACGCCTGTTCACCTTGTTGTATTATAGATTTGTAGTGTATCGATGAATGACGAAATAAATAGCTATATACATATATGAGTTTCGTAGTGCAGTGCCCTCTATAGCTAGTATCAGCAAAGTTTATACGAGCGGGGTGGGTGGGGTATGGGTCCTTAGATAATATCTCTCACAGGGATGGGGGTCAGACTGAACGGGTTAAATCCCGTTAAGTAGATTTAGGGTCTATATGTATATTGATTTAATCATGTATAGTCATGTGGCGACGCATTGACACATACACCTCCCCGGCCGAAGTTAAACGGTTATTAACTACCAGTACATGTATTATATATTTAATGCGACTTACGGTATCAGTTTTCAATAATTCATCCCTCATGTCATTGGATAGTGTTTAATCGGGGTCTTTAATTGAGTATGTTATGTGAGGTACGAGTGGGCACGGCTCGAGGCACGAATGTATTGCAACAAGGATGTTTTCATGGGGAGAATACTGGCAGAATACTGGAGATGGCATTTGAGACCACAGAACACCAGCAAGTTGGACAAAGGCCCCAGAAACAATAAGCACCCCACCGATACTATGGTATGTTAAGGTACGTTATGGAAGAGAAATGTAGTCATGATATGGTCGGGCAAAATGAAGCTGCACGGTAACTTTGAATTAGTGTGAAACCACCATGCACCTTCAGTCATTCCTTCTTTGGTCACTGTTTTCTTTCCTCGGCGTAAATAGCTTCATCATGTTCTTCATGACCCTCAGTGTCCCATGTCCTGTTTCCGTTAAGTCGGCGAGTAGCACATAACAGCTGTGTGCAGTGGTATTCTCTACTAGCTGTATAGGCGTTGGCAACGAATACAGCGAATTGGTTGGTTCACTTTCACCTACAGCGTAACCGTATTTCATATTGTGCAAAGCTGGCTATTGAGGATTAAAACGTCAGTACAGTGATGCTGGGTGATAGTACGAAGATGTTTGCTGTGACAGGCATCACACTGATCTAAAACTGCCTTCGAAGATGTCCAGCTGTTACAATTGTACATCATCAGTGGTACACTGAGTACCGTACACAGGTCGCAGCATACAGGCGTAGTTGCTTTACCAGAAGGATATTTGTTCCGCGGATCCAGTTCCTAAAAGGACTGGAAGGCATTTGTTTCTCGTGACACAAAGTGCAGAGGTGTCAGATTAGTGAACCAAGGATTTAGTTTTTCCATAATTTTTACACGCCACGCAGTGAGACGCCCTTGTCATTGAATTCGTAGGTCGCTGCTAAGTGTCAACCAAGGATTTTTCTCTTCCTCTATCGCCCCCATCAGCAAACTGGATTCCTTCATCACTACGTTCGTCTGTAGCTTGGCGCACATGGTAAGGTCGATCTTAGCTTCATTCATGAAGACACACTTATTCTTGAGCTGATGCACAACTGTTTGGCGAAGGTCATCGAGAGACTTCTTTTTCCTATCTATGAAATGTACCGTATTCCATCTCTAGTGACAGGCCCACTGGAGATACTGGTGTGTTGAACTTGTGAATTGTGCACGCGCTGATGACGGTGCCGCTCCAAGTTGCCATGTAAACAGTACCTGTGAGATGGCATCTCCATGTGGGGAACCAAGTGACGTCTCGGACTTTGCACTCTGCATATTTTTAATCATGCTCTCACCTCGGTATCTGCCAATATTAGCACTCTTATTAGTCACAGCTCAACCACACTGTATCCAGCTGCGTGTATGTAGTAAATTGTGCCTTTGATGTTGTCGAACGTCTGTGACATTTCAATGTCTATTTTTGAAGGTGACACTGTTTGGAAATAACCACTGACACAAGCATTCAATGGACCTTTCCATTTTAGCTATGCCCCGCCCATCTCTAGCTAAGCTCCACCCACACCTCGTTCGTGTTGGGATCGATCGATCTCTGAACTCCCTGACTATCAAGTTCCAGAAAACTATACAGGTAAGCTATTGAATATTTTGGAACTGCCCATGGCAGCAACAGCGTTCAGTCAATTTAGTTTCAAAATTTTCAGCAGCATGTTTATTAAATAGTAGAGACATACAATTCGTACAACGTGTCGGACTATTAAGAGTTAAATACGGGGCATATAAAATTTTTTATGACATATTGATTATGACGTCATCTTACACGCCCCATAGCTGATTATGACGTCATATCACGTCAGATTGATAGATGGGTATTCTGGAAAGGTGAATTCTGCGCACGTACAATGTCTGTGCAAATGTCTCTTCGTCTAAAGTCGATCTGGTTTGATGAAATAATCATTCCTTTCTCGGATACGCCTCAATGGCGCGATAGGATGCATGTTTGTATTCTCCCTTCACTTATGATTGTGACATGACGCCAGCCTACGCGCGACGTAATTGATTATGACGTCATACACTTGAGTGACAGATCGAATTCATACACTAGTTGGTGGTGTCACAGCCTATCTACGGCCTGGTTCACAACTGGCTGGAGTTATGCGCCATGATTTAAACAAGAATCCTGAAATAATGGCTTTGCATTGAATTTGTACATGGCATAATCGAATTGGGTAATGACAGCATCTGTGGGCTGGGGGCCTGTGTCTGCTTTGCGGTGTGTCACGTGCTCTTTCCATGCTGTTTGGTGATGGCATGGGTGCTTAATGGCTTTGTGCAACTAAGACAGGCTGTGAGAACTGTTGAATAGTGCCAGCGCAATTGTATTGCTGTTACATTTGTCCATAGCGCAGGCTGAAAGTGGTCTTATTACACTGGGTTTGTGAGATACCAGAATAGAATTATCATTCAACAATTGGTCCATGTGACGGGTGGTGTGCTTCACCGATCTTGTCTGCTCCAGATAACTGCCACGAAAGTGTACATCAGAGCTTGAGAATAAATAAAGAGATTAAGTAATCTATAACCTTGCATTATCACGCTGACATTCGTCTTGATGTACCTACTGGGATATTAACTTGAGATATTATTCAAATTAGCAACTCTATGTACGTCAGACATCCAGATCGACGCCACATGTTGTAGCGTGATCGGTGTATCGCTATTTTTGGGTTTTTGTTGTACTAAGGTGCGGCAATGGAACGTGATTCAGATGCAGACATGCAGCGTGGGGATGCCGATATGTATTTAGTATTTGTGGATGAAAGGAGGGTGGGTTGGGTGCGAATGAAACATGGCTTGTAAAACTAAGATTGGGCAATGGAAGGTATATGATCCCTAGGATATGGAAATGAAACCTGGGTGGGTGGAAGGGTGAAAATGGGATATGGAAATGAAACATGGGTGGGTGGAAGGGTGAAAATGGGATATGGAAATGAAACATGGGTGGGTAGAAGGTGAAAATGGCATATGGAAATGAAACATGGGTGGGTGGAAGTGTGAAAATGAGATATGGAAATGAAACATGGGTGGTTGAAGGGTGAAAATGGGATATGGAAATGAAACGTGGGTGGTGGAAGGGTGAAAGTGGGATATGGAAATGAAACATGGGTGGGTGGTAGGGTGAATATCGGATATGGAAATTAAACATGGGTGGGTGGAAGGGTGAAAATTGGATATGGAATTGAAACATGGGTGGTGGTAGGGTGAAAATGGAATATGGAAATGAAACATGGGTGGGTGGAAGGGTGAAAATGGGATATTGAAAGGAAACATGGGTATCACAGCGTCTACTACCTTACACGAATTTAAGAGCAAACTAAAAGGAATGCAGAGCATAAGACAACACCCACCCTGGTATTATGTTGGGTCCAGATCAGCTAATATTAATCTAAGCCGGCTTCTCAATGGATGTAGTAGCCTTAATAGGCATCTGTTTGACAATCATCTGATGGACTCCACAAGTTGTTCTTGTGGCCATCCTGATGAAACCGTTGAACATTATATCTTCTACTGTCCTCTTTTTAGGGAGCAGACTTGCTTTCCGTAATGCATTAGCGACTAATGATATTCCTCCTACACTCACGTTAAGACACACTTGTATGGCGACACTAATCTCAATATAGAAAGGAATATCAACACATCAGAAATTATTTGCCAATATCTTGTCGATACTGACCGTTTTAACACCATCCCGCTTACATATCCTAATTTGAAGCAAACTGTATTCGAACCCGTGTTTATATAACTGGTGAGATAGATAAAACATCATATAAAACATCGAGCCAACAATGTACACATGTGGATGCATTCGGTACAGTGCAAATCTGGGACGACTTAGCGCATGTCCAAGGCAAAATTAACCTACTGTTGAATATTTTGGACACGGCTGAATTGGAGGACATTGCTACCTAAGGCATTGATGTCGTCCAGTCCAATTGTGTTCAAAATGTTCAACAAATTATTTCGTACTAACTAACACGTCCTGGTTTTGTTTTGGGGGTATGTTGACTTGTTTATGAGCTGTACTATACTTAAAGTGTACACGCATGTGAGTACACAGCACTCAGAGTTCTCTCTCTTTCTCCCACCCCCAACCCACCCCTTCCTCTCTCCCTCCCTCCCTCTCCTCTCTCTCTCTCTCGCTCTCTCTTTCTCTCTCTCTCCCCCTTCCTAACCCCCTCTCGCTCCCTCCCCCCCCTCTCTCTCTCCCTCCCTCCCTCTCTCTCTCTCTCCCTCCCTCCCTCCCTCCCTCCCTCACTCACTCACTCACTCACGCACTCTCTCGACAAATGTATTACTATATTAGTAATGTCAATGATATAGCGGTCATCCGCCACTTGTTATTATATTCCATGTATTATAGTTGTATATTATGTGGGATACGCGGGCATAAGACGCATATGTCTTATCGTGCTCCCGCTTAGACTAAAAATAAATTCTGTTTAAACCAAACATTAGAGAGTGAAAATGGGATCTGGAAATGAAACATGGGTGGGAGGAAGGGTGAAAATGGGATATGGAAATGAAACATGGGTGGGTGGAAGGGTGAAAATGGGATATGGGTGGATGAGCTGTTGAAATACTCAAATTGGCTCAAATTTTAACACAACGAAGGAACGTACAGTGCCACAGGATTTCCAGATAAAATAACTCGGATCCGGATCATATCAAATTCTGGATCTGTGGATAGCTCGGAAACTGCTGTGTGCCGATTTGGTTCAATCTTAACACGGGAAAAGGTGTAACCATACACAAGGATTCCACAAAGTTGGCGTAATCCGGAGGAATCCGGAAAATCCAAAACCCGCTCCTACCGAGATTCTATCGACCTTGTTTCTTGTAGAAGAGATTTATGAAATAATATCATTCAATGAATGGTAGGTTAGAAATGATTACATCTGTTCGCCACTTAAACCTTCAACCCTCAAATTCGTTCAAGAAAATTTCAATTTTCTCACAGAAAATATCCATTTGCAGACCAAAAGAAGAGTATTTATCTATAGTAGGCCTTTGCCTGTACATTTATTTAAAAGCATAAATACAACAAATATACCTGTGTTAAGTGACCACCTTATGAAGCCACAGACAATCAGTCACTACGGACAGGTGGTCGATTAATACAGGTCACCACTTACTATAGGGTATGACTTTTTGAGCGAACCGATGGTTGTCTTTTCCCACCTGCATAAAAGGATCACCTTCCTTTTGGCACGAAAAGACAGGCGCTAGTAACTAGACAGTGTTAACCCGCTTAAAGATTTACCCGACTGACCTGGTATCTGTGAGCTTCTCTTCTGTCCAAAAACGTTTAACTCATTCCAGAATAGTTTTCCCTGATGAGAAGCGAACTGGATAATTTCTTGAGGAAGGCTTTCTATGTTTAGCCAGAGTTGACCTAGATAGATATATTTATATTCTCAAGAAAGGCGAGTAGAAAATGATGCAATGCTTTACACTCATTCCTGCGCGTTACCCGCTGACGTACAGGGATTGGATTTACGTCATTTCGTGGCTAAGTATAGCCTAGATACTTCACGCTCGAGGTCAACACATGCAGAATGTTTTGAAAATAGATTGATTGAAAATCGTTGCTGTCATGGGCAGCAACGATTTTCAGTCAAATTATTTTCAATCCCCCCACCCGGCGTCACATTCGGCTCAAGTGACGACATGATGAATGAAATTTAGACTAAAGATTTGCTGAGTATTGAAAACTGCGCTCCACGTTAGCTTTTGTTTAAGCGTGTTCACCTAGGGCCTATATACAATTTAAAAAAATAATTCTAGTTTGTTTGATGTTCAAGGTTATTAGGTCAGTATATATGCGCACAGTGAAGAATTACGTAACTTAATTTTGACCCGTCCATCATGGCTAAGGTTATGTCTTATATTGTAGCGCGGCATGTGCCCTGCCTGTTAAAATGGTCTAGATTGATCTCTTGATTCGTCGGTTCGCTACCCTTTGGTTATGTTTGAAGGAAAGCTGAGTAATCATATTCCTATGTTAGATTAAGTAATGTTAAGTTTAACAAACTCATTAATTGGGAAGACTTGGTGATAATGTCTGTGTTGATTCGAGAGTAGGCCATATCTCATACAAAGCATCACACATTTAGACGCCGTGAATTAATTTTGAGTTTGGTGCGGTCACCGTACCAAGCTATGCAAAATGACCATTGAAATAGGAGCGGTCACCTTACCAAGCTATGTAAAAAGTATATTGAAATAGGAGCGATCGCCTCTAAGGTTATGCAAAATGAAATAATCTGAGCAGTTGTTCATCACGTGTGTTGATATGACTCCTGTTAATTCCACATTGTTGACCGGAGCCTTACTGGTTATGAATTAGCCGGCTCCAGCCCCTGTGGGCATGTAGTGTATGCGTCCAGGGCGTGTCTGACATCCGTGTGAGTAGTGTATGTATGACGTGTTCAAACCAGCGACACGATTGGACCATATCAGCAACGACTCGCTTCAGTGCGTGCACAAAACTGACAATGACGCTACATGAAACAACAGAATTGGCTAATCATCAGTTGTCGCCAATGGACCTTTCCAGTTTATCCATCCATCATATGACGTCATGATCAACCACGTAACGTGTAGGATGACGTCATAGTCAATGACATCATGAATGGCGTAGATAAGTACGTCACGGACGCTTAATTGGTGACGTACTAAGCGTCGTTGTACGAATTGTATGGCTTTACTATTTAATAAACATGCTGTTGAATATTTTGAAACTAATTTGACCGGGCGTTGTTGCTGCAATAGGGTGCAACAGCACACAGTCAAATTAGTTTCGAAATAATCAACAGCTTGCCTGTATTGTTTTCTGGAAATTGACAGTCAAGGAGTTCATGGATCGATTGATCCCAACACGAGCGAGGTGTGGGTGGAGCTTAGCTAGAGATGGGCGGGCATAGCTAAAACTGGAACGGTCCATTTCGTCCTGAGTATGCTTTTGTATATTATATCCAGACACCCGCTATCAAATCGCCAGCGATTACATACTACTGACCACGGTGTGACCTTGAGTATTCTTCCTGGCTGAGAATCGTTAGCGACGCCCTGCAAAAGCCCAGCAGGAGAAGAAAGAAGACCCTAGGAGATGAAATATCCCAGGTGGTATTGGCAATACATTATCCCAGGAAGGTATCAAGAATAGTGATGACGTCTCTTGGCCCCGTGAAGACGTCTCGTGGCCCCTTGAAGACGTCTCGTGGCCCCATGATAGACGTCGCACGCCATACCCACGCACCCCGCCCCACACACGCACCAACACCCTGCGGTTTCCAGTATATTATAAGCTTCACGTCCCTCATATGCGTTATGTACATCCTGAGCGAATAAAAGTTTGATTGAGAGATGGACTGATCAATCAATCGATCAATCAAAATTAAGTCTCTTGAAAACACTACAGTATAGCCTAGATAGAGTACATTCATACAATTTCCTATTAATAACATAAATATCGTTATATTCCACGGCATCATACCCATCTCCATCGCTAGCAATATTGTCATCACCAATACATCGATCATTTAGTCATTCGATGAACTAATTGAGTGAGTGAGTGAGTGAGTGAGTGAGTGAGTGAGTGAGTGAGTGAGTGAGCGAGCGAGCGAGCGAGCGGGCGGGCGGGCGGGCGGGCGGGCGGGCGGGCGGGCGAGCGAGCGAGCGAGCGAGCGAGCGAGCGAGCGAGTGAGCGAGTGAGTGAATGAGCGAGCGAGCGATCGGTCGGTCGGTCGGTCGGTCGATCGATCGTCGGTTGGGCAGTCGGTCAGTCATTCAGTTGGTCAGTCATTCAGTCTATCGGTTGGTCTGTCGGTCCATCAGTTGGTCGGTCGGTAGAATCATCGGTCGGTACATCTGTTGGTGGGGCTGTTGTTAGATAGGCCTATCTATCAATCAAAATTAAGTCTTATGAAAACACTACAGTGTATATAGAGAACATTTATACTATTTCATATTAATAACATAAGTATCGTTATATTCCACGGCATCATACCCATCTCCATCGCTAGCAATATTGCACCCCCCCACCCCCCCCATCACCAACACATCGATCAGATAGTCATTCGATGAACTAATTGATTGATTGATTGATTGATTGATTGATTGATTTCTCGGTCGATCGATCGGTCGGTTGGGCAGTCAGTCGGTCAGTCATTCAGTTGGTCGGTCATTCAGTCGATCGGTTGGTCTGTCGGTCCATCAGTTGGTCGGTCGGTAGAATCATCGGTCGGTACATCGGTTGGTGGGTCGGTCGGTTGATGAGACTGTTGTTAGATAGGCCAATCGATTGATCAGTTGACACATGCCAGTGCGCTTTATATAATACTTTCACTGACACAAATTGAGTGCTTCACATGTATGTATGACTCGCACTTTATGCGTGTTATGTTCCCCTGCCATAGACCTATTTACTGTTCATCCTTGTTATATACCGTATGTGTTTAACTATGCATAATATTATATATTGTATACGTAATGTATATATGCAGAAGACACCGTCACAGTTTGTTTGGATTGTGCCTCTGGCAGAGAATGAGTTCGCATTGTGAGACGTACCTGTGATTTATTGGGGAGTGAATATTCTAAAACGGACGAGGAATGTATCGATTTTCTGAACGCATCTCAGATTCTATATTTATTATTACTGAAATTTAAATTTTAACCAATCACCTCTCCAGGCACAAATCAACCAATCACCTCTCACACAAATTTACGTCGCTGGCAGGCTCTGTCGGTTTTCGGATTTCTCTTTAATATATTCCCTTTATGTGAGCTTAGATTTTCTTTAAACCTTACTACCGATATATTTTTTCAGATAATTATCATTTTTACTTTGTTTATAATTTAGTATATAATTTAAATTTATTGTCCATTTGTGTCAGTGTAGCCTAGCTAGCAAATTAACCACTACATGTCTGTAGGCGCAGAACGACATACTAGATGAAGTGGGACAGAATATGTTGACCAGGTTCAGAACTGGACCGTAGACAGCAACAACGTACAGCAACGCTGATTACAAAGAATCCACGCAAATTACGTTGCAACTGATTAGTGCTGGATGGTGTTTCAGTTATAAAATACTAACTTCGGTTTAATCTGCGTCATCACGGTGTAAATAAATGGCGATGGATGGTCAAATCAAGTAACCTGTTGACCGCTTCATTTAGGCGGTCAGCCCTGTCATGTTTCAAAAGGTAATAAAAATGTTATGGCCATTGAAAAGCTTTATCTATATCTGTCAAAGTATGGAAATATTTCTGATTTTATGGCATATAGATTATTGTCGTAAAAGGGTTATTGAAAATTAACAGATTTCATGCGTGTACGGTGAACGTACTGGTGGTGCATGGTGCGGGGGGGGGGGGGGGGGCGGGCTGATGTGACGGGAATATATCACTGCCGCTACTGCTACTGCTACTTGCTACTGCTACTACTGCTACTGCTACTGCTACTGCTACTGCTACTGCTACTGCTACTGCTACTTCTACTGCTAATTCTACTGCTACTGCTACTGCTCCTTCTACTGCTACTTCTACTGCTACTTCTACTGCTACTTCTACTGCTACTTCTACTGCTACTGCTACTGCTGCTGCTACTACTACTGCTGCTGTTATTACTGCTACTGCTGCTACTGCTATTCCTACTGATACTGTTGCTGCTGCTGCTACTGCTACTACTACTGCTGCTGTTATTACTGCTACTGCTGCTACTGCTATTCCTACTGATACTGTTGCTGCTGCTGCTACTGCTACTGCTACTGCTACTGCTACTGTCACTGCTACCGCTGCTACTGCTACTACTGCTAATACTACTGCTACTGCCACTGCAACTGCCTCTACTGCTACTGGCACTGCTACTGCTACTGCTACTACTGCTACTGCTACTGCAATTGCCACTGCTACTGCTTCTGCTACTGCTACTACTACTACCGCTGCCGCTGCCGCTGCCGCTCCCGCTGCCGCTGCTACTACTACTACTACTACTACTACTACTACTACTTCTACTACTACTACTACTACTACCACTACCACCACCACCACCACCACCACCACAACCACTACCACCACCACTACTACTACTACTACTACTACTACTACTACTACTACTACTACTACTACTACTACTACTACTACTACTACTACTACTACTACTGAATGTAGATGTTGCGGTATAGTGGCTGTAGCGGCGGCGCGGCTAGTGGTGGTGGGCTGGGGGTTGGGTGGGCTGCTGGTGGGGTGTGTGGGTGGGTACTGTTGCTGGTGCTGTTGGTGATGACGATATGAAAACGGGCGATACAGATGATAGCTATTTGGGCCAATGATGATGCAGGCGTGTGCCGTAAACGCGTTGGGACTGTGATTGAAGACGGGTCAGTGAACTTTAATTGTGACGGTAATATAGTGCAGGAATATGCAGCGTCACGCAGCTTTACATGAGCATGCAATCGCCTCTGTTAACTTCTTACATTATCAGCTATCAGTCATGAGAAGATGACAATGCATATTACTGTCAGTTATTATAAACCATCAGACTAAGTGAGAGAGGATGGGAGGGGAGAGGTGGGGTGTGGAAGAATGTGTGAGAGACAGAGAAGAAGCGTGAGAGGGAGATAGGGGGCAGAGAGGGAGGGAGAGATATGGAGGAAGAGGTAGGGGAAAGTGGGTAGGAAGTAGGAAGCGAGGGATGGATAGGGTGGGATAGGGAGAGAGAGAAAGGGAGAGAGAGAAAGGGAGAGAGAGAGGATCGCAAGATTTGTGGCAGAAACAGCTTGATGAAGGTGCTGCTGATGGTGATGGTGGTGGTGGTGGTGGTGGTGGTGGTGGTGGTGGTGGTGGTGGTGGATCTGCTGGTGGTGGTGGTGGTGGTGGTGGTGGCGGTGGTACTGGTGGTGGTGGCGGTGGTACTGGTGGTTGTGGCGGTGGCGGTGGCGATGGCGATGACGGTGGTGGTCCAGGAATTTGTTCATATGGTACATGTTCTCAAGCAACAGAAGAAGTCCGTGCCTCACCACCACCACAATCACGACTGTCAACAACAACAACAACAACAACAACAACAACAACGACAACAACAAAAGTAGCACCATCACCACCACCACCGCCACGACCACCACCAACCACCACCGTCACCACGACCACCACCACCACGACTATCACCATCACCACCACCACCACCACCATCACCACCACGACGACGACGACGACGACCACCACCACCTCCACCATTACGACCACCACCATTACAATCACCACCACCACCACCACCAACAACAACAACAACAACAACAACAACAACAACAACAACAACAACAACAACAACAACAACAACAACAACAACAACAACAACAATAGCAGCAGTACGACCACCACAACCACAATCACCGCCACCACCACAACCACCACCACCAGCAGTATCCGCTCCTGATTCCACTGCCAGAATGGTCACTGTCAGTATCTGCTCATGTGGATCCTAGTCAAATCCCTCTTCCGGTCTCTCCACTGTCCTCAGTCGAGTTTCCTCCCCTTCCACAGAGAGCAGCTACTGACCGACGCCGATGTCCAAGCCACCGCAACCTAAGTTTACTCCCACGCCTAAGCCGAAGCCTACGCCTAGGGATACACCCAAAGAGCATAGGTCTTTCTACAAGTTTCGGTTCGTGGTGGATAACAAGAATGAATGGTGCCTGCCTACTCTGAACAAGAAGATTCTGCTGATTGGGTCTTCAAATTTAGCTCGTATCAATCAGACACCTCATCCCGATATGCAGGTCCCAATCTATCCAGGTGCTAAGATAAACCACATTAGGTATATGGTTAGAAAATACAATGAGGCCTTCCAACCTTAGCGTATCATCCTTAACATCGGAATTAATGATACGGATGAGCTTCTGCATGACACCTCCCAAAGAATTGAGAATCTGTTTAGTATCATGCGTTCAAAATTTTCAAAGGCTAAAGTTCACTTTGCCAAACTAATTTATTCGAAGCACCTGACTCCAACCCAGAAACGAAACATACAATTCGTTAATAGTCGTGTAGAGGCCTTAAGGGCAAAGGTCCCTTTCCTGCCCAGCCTCCCCGTGTTCGAATTTCAGGTGGTTGAGGACAACATCCACTGTGGACTGAGTGTACTGCAAATAGGATGTATAATAGTTGGTTATCTCACCTTAATTTAAACTAACTACGGGTCAGGGTACTAACCACCCAGAAATTGGCCTGGGTGGTAATATCGTTAACCTGACTGGTTCTACATTGTCTGAAGCAGAAATATCTTTGCTAAATCTTGGTCTAACATTCGTACCAACACCATGGCCCAAAGTCGACATAGATGCCCTTTTAGATAATGGCTTATGGGAAATTGAAGAATTTTCTCACCGTGTAAAATTAGCAGACTTTTTTCGAAATTCCAAGAAAAACAACTTTCTACCTTTGTTGAAAAAGCTGGCTGGGCACCTAACTCGAAGTTGGTGTACCCTGCGATCCTTGATTGTATAAAAGCTATCAAGGAACGTGTTGAAAATTTAAAATTTCCTAAAAATCATCAAAATGTGTCATATCAAGAGCGCTTAGCCTTAACAGGCTTGCGTAAAAACACATCCTTATAAAGCCTGCTGACAAGGGATCTGCTACTGTAATAATGCTTACGGATAATTATATTCGTGAAGCGCATCGGCAACTCAGTAATCTGAAACACTACCGCAAATTAGACGAACCACTCTGGCAAAATAATTGTGATAAATTTAATGCAATCCTTCAAGAAATGGCTGACAACAAGGCCATAACGAAAAAGCAGTTTAAATACCTTACTGCTAAACGAGATTCCACCACCACGACCACCACCATCACCATACCACAAACAACAACAACAACAACAACAACAAACAACAACAACGGCAGCAGCAGCACCACCACCACCACAATCAGCACCACGACCACCACGACCACCGCCACAACCACCACCAACACCACCAACAGCTCCAACGACAACAACAAGAACAATAACAACAACAGCCACACCACACCATCATGGCTATCGCCATCACCACTCGCACCACCACCACCACCGCCGCCACCACCACCACCACCACCACCACCACCACCACCACCACCACCACCAACAACAACAACAACAACAATATCACCATAACCATAACGACTCTCACAACAACCATCACCATCTCAACTCCCTCACAACCCAACACCCCCTCTAACCCCATGATCAACACTAAACGCGAAGGAACGTTTTCAAGGACTCCAGAAATGTTTAGCTTGACCACTGTCTTTCAGTATTCCACAGGTAATAACGTAACAACATTTGGTAAAGATCCCTCTTGAGCTATCGCACAAACAGTTAGTCGGTCGGTCGTCTATTGGTCAGTGGGCAGACGGTCAATGGGTAAGTGGATTGGTGTGTCTGTGTGTCGGTCAGTCAGTCAGTGGATTGGTTGGTTGGTTGTTTGGTTGGTTGGTTGGTTGGTGGCTCAGTGGGATGGTGGGTCGGTGGAATCTTTGGTAGGTTGGTCAGTCAGTGGGTCAGTTGGTTGGTCGGTCGGTCTGTCGGTTAGTCGGTCGATCAGTCGGTTTGCTGGTAGGTCGGTAGTAGGAGGACGTGAACCACTTTCTACTACTTCCGGTATGTCAGTCTATCAATGGAGGATTCCACTTTATCCATCAATCGTATACCGTCATAATCAGCTATGTGGCGTGTAGGCTGACGTCATAATCAATTACGTCATGAACGACGTAGATAAGTTCGTCACGAACACATAAGTGATGACGGACTAAGCGTTGTTGTACAAATTGTATGTCTTTACTATTTAATAAACACGCTGTTGAATATTTTGAAGCTAAAGATGGGCGGAGCATAGCTAAAACTGGATTCCTCCGTTGGTTGGACGATCGATTGGTCGGTCGGTCGGTCGGTCGGTCGGTCGGTCGGTCGGTCGGTCGGTCGGTCGGTCTGTCGGTCTGTCGGTCGGTCGGTCGGACTGTGGGTTTATCAGTCTATTATAACACCTAGAAATCGGAGGCTGTTGGAAGCTGCATGGAAACTGCGTATATTGGTGAGACCCTGGTGGTTGCGTAGACAACAATAAAATACTTATGAAACATTTATGCGAGAGCGCTAGAGGCAGAAAGAAGACAAGCTAGGTTACAGGGCATGAGGTTACAGGGCATTCCAACGCTTATGTCCTGAGGTCTTACGTGAGCTACTGATGAAAGTCGTCCTGCAAATTCTGCAAGAATACTAGCATGTACATGAGGATTCCACCACAAGTCCGCCTGACATTCACCATCCTGGCAACTGGTAGATATTGGTTCAGTAAAGAGATAAATTCTTCACATAGAAAGTTTACCAATCTATGAGCTTTTTGTAAGCGTTGTTGTGAGGTACTGGGTAATTGTATTTTATTTAATATTGATGTTATTCTTAGAATTTAACACTTAAATGGCTAAATTTGCTCCAGAATATCAAAATATTTATTTATTAAATATCAGATCAAGCAAAGACTGGGTTTAAAAAAAACAAAAAAAAGTAATATAATCTTGCTGTATATGAAGCGGGATTCACCCTATCTTGTTCCAACAGTGCATCAACGCCTTCAAAGCGCTACTTACTTCAATGAACCTTTCCAGTTTTAACTATGCCCCGCCCATCACTACCTTTTGTTGGATCGACCGATCTCTGAACTCTCTGGCTATCAATTTCCAGAAAACTATACAGGTAAACTATTGAATATTTTGGCAGCATCAGCGTTCAGTCAAATTAGTTTCAAAATATTCAATAGCATGTTTGTTAAATAGTAGAAATAGAATCATTTATGACGTAATGATTATGACGTCATCCTACACGCCACTTACCTTATTATGACATCATAATTAATTAGATTGATACTCTGGAAACGTGAATTAACATTTCCAGTTTTAGCTATGCCCCGCCCACATTTAGCTAAGCTCCACTCACGTTGGTATGGATCGATCGTTGAACTCCCTGACTTTCAATTTCCAGAAAACTACACAGGTAAGCTGTTGAATACTTTGAAACTAATTTAACTATGGCAGCAACAGCGCCAGTCGAAGTAGTTTCAAAATATTCAACATCATGTTTATTAAATAGTAAAGTCATACAATTCGTACAACAACGTTTAGGCCGTCATCAATTAAGCGTTCATGATGAACTTATCTACGTCTTTCATGGCGTCATTAGTGATGACGTCATCATACAAGCCACGTAAGTGATTATGACGTCATATGATTAATGGATAAACTAGAATCCTCAATTAAACCTGTAATCGTCATGACATCTCAAGATAATTAACATTATGTTCAGCGAATTTCCATTCTCAGTCCAAGAGAAGTCTGACTATTCTAGTCAACTTATCCACCGAAAGTTGTCCTGCAAATGTATAGCTCATGAGACGTCTGGAGGGGGGCTAGTTTGGTGCTAGGCGTGAGGTGTTTGTGGCGGTGGGATGGGGCTTCTTGGCGTGAACATTAACCCTTTCATTACGAAGCCTGGCAAAACCGTCATCTGCAGTGGTCTTGAGGAATGTCCATTTGAGGTCAAGAGAAGACCATTTTTTGAAAATTTACCACTGTAATGACTTGCTCGGTAACCGAGCCAGTCATTCCAGTGGTAGATTTTCAAAATTAGTTTTCTATTGGCCTGCAAATAGGCATTCAATAAGTAAATATTCTTCTTTTTTTAACAAGTTTAGACATTAAACTGTTAAAGGGTCAATAATCAGGACAAATTTTGTTATAATAGTCAGTAACCATAATTTGCATGGCAAGAGAACTATTTTGAAAACTTATTTCTGCAATAACTGGCTCGGTTATAGAGCCAATCATTCAAGTGGTCAGTTTTCAAATATAGCTTTCTCTTGAACTGCAAATGACCATTACACAAGAGCCCACTGTATATTCGGGTTTTAGCCACCTTCACAATAAAGCGTTAAGTTGACACAAGTGGGTGGTGGGGTAGTTAAAAAAAAAAATTACATTAGGTGCATTAGGTGCGTGCTATTTAACCTAGCAATGGCTAGTCAATGCAAGACCAGATATGTTCAGAATACGGTATATTTCGTGAAGCCAGACACTTATTCAGTGACGTACGGTATTCAATTGACAATACTGTGTTTACCTGATGATAGTTTGAAGCTATAGACAGTTCATATAACAAAAACATAGCCGCAAAAATAAACCAAGAAGATGGGCTTTTTCACCAATGTCTTCTTTGACATGAACGTTGACACATAAAGTGTGGATAATAACACGTTACGGCTAGTCTCTCAATCTCCTCGTGTTTACAGGTGTTCATCATAACACGCGACCCGCAGTAGAGCCGTTGCTTAATTTGAAAGCTATTTGACTGAAACTTGCTGCAACTCAAGGCAGCACTAAATTTCAGTCAATTTGTTTGTTAAATAAGCAGCAGTATTTGAATATAATTATATCTGAGAAACGGTTTCTAATTAGAATTGAGATACTAACTTTGTAAGGTGTCAGAATAGAAATGTAGCCAAATGACATTGGATCGTATACATGCTCTATAATTTTAACGGGTGGGTGGGTGGGCGAGTGTGTGGGGGGGGGGGGCAAATAGTTTGACACTCCTGACAAAGCTGATTATAACTGGATGTTACCAATGCAGAATCTAGTCTTGCCGTTACCATTGGGTACTGTGCAACTGTTTGAACAGAAATGATCATTTACGACGACGACGACGACGACGACGACGACGACGACGACGACGACGACGAGACGAACAACCAGAACAATAACAACAACAACAACAACAACAACAACAACAACAACAACAAAAATCGCAAGAACAAAGATAACAATGGAAATACTAAAGGCAACAACGACAATAATAACATCTGTATAAATACAGTTAGGGGGGCCTACTAATTAAACTAAAGATTAAGTTATTACATTGATTAATTGAACTCTAGCTGCTCCTTATATAATTATCACGCATTAAACCCATATGTCATGTATATGATCTGGGTGTAAATAAATCAATGTCAATGTCAAAAGAAATGCACTTACATCTAGCGCACGCGTACTAAATTTTAACTTACGCACGCACCCCCCCCCCCCCCCCTAACCAGCCCATCCCCCACCCCGCCCACCGCAACCCCAATCAATAATGGAGACCAAGGTAATTTTATCGCGGTGTCGAAAACCAAGAAGCCACCAAAATCACCAGTGGCTCTCGGAGGATGCTAGTTTATTCATCGATCACATGACGTCATATTCAACTACGTGACGCGCATGATAACGTCATCATCAATTAAGTCATGAATGGCGTAACTATGTTCATCACGACCACTTAATTGACGATGGGCTAAGCGTTGTTGTACGAATTGTATGTCTTTGTAACAACACCCAGTCAAATTAATTTCAAAAATATTGAAGAGCTTACCTGTATAGCTTTCTGAAATTGATAGTCATGAAGTTCAGGGATCGATCGATTCCAACACGGACGAAGTGTGGATGGAGCTTAGCTAGAGATTGGCAGGGCATAGCTAAAACAGGATTCCTCCATTTTCCTGTGCTCCGCACCATGCACAAAATTAATTGTTTCATTGGAGGCTGTCAGGACTGCTTGGAGAGGACGTCATTGCATACATCTGCTAGGCGTGCTACGAGATGACCTAAAAAAAGCAGGACTCAAGTCAAGAATGGACCTGAGGAAGCTAAGGATTTTGGCTGAGGACAAGACACAGCGGGCAAACGCGAAGAAGGACTGGTGGCAGCTGTAGGATGTTTCTACCACTACAGCCACAGAATACAGTAATCAATACATACAGCTGCACAGACAATGTATGGGCGCGGCGAATATATATGTCTCAAGGTGCTGTCCATACATTGGGGCTCGCACAAGTTGACATACAACTTGCCTTCGACACGATCAAACGACAGAGCTTCCGGGACGTGCTTCACAAGGTCAGATGCAAGGACGATGAACCGCAACTAGAAAAGCCGGTGTCATTGGCAGTTATGTAACGCGGGCCAGCTATTTTCAGCGCAGTGTAAGAGTCGGCGTCGTTAACGATATATAATGTGTGATGCCAGCATGACGCAATTAAACTGTACTACAAATTTATTTAATTAAATGAAACTGCACTACTTAAAATAAGAATAATATAGATCATGTAAATACGCACTATAACTACTAGTATAACCTTCTATACTTCTGCTCATTCACTAATCATATTAATCTAACACGATTTCACACAACACGTTCCTCAAAATCTCCCAGTACTGGGTCCCAGTATCTAGGCGTTATTCTCCTATATAGCTAATATCAAACTGTCAGATGTACATGACAGGCAGTGGTCTGACGCATAACGTGAGGGCGTGTAACAGGAAGGACTAGCTAACCCGGAACCAGCAAGACGCCGCCTCGGGCTACGCCACAGCTACACAGTTGATGACAATATCGTGATGCACAGACACAGGCAAGAGTGTCCAAGACCCGATTTGCCTCCTCTACGCATGCGCCGGACCACTGGGAGTAATCCCATAACAGCCAGGTGTTCTCATAGTGCATGATATGGCACATGTGATGCCATTGACCGGGTAGACTCTTTGTAAATTATACGTATTATCTTTGCACGACTTCGTATCGAAAAAATTGGCCTATGATGACAATGTCCCTTGGAGTGTTCAGTACCTCTAGGAAGCTTGCGAATACCGGTTTCTGGAAAGAGCCAACTCGAAGTTATTGAAGAAAGCAGCCATGAAATCGGCACATAACATAGTATGACTTGAATAAAGTTACCAGTGACGTGGCTACGCCATTGATTGCCTGCCTCTCGCTTGGATGCCGCCAAAATCGCCTCTCCCACGTAGGCGATTCATGATTGGTCAAGAACGAATACAGGGCAACAGCCTTTCGTTAAAATATAATGAGATGCAGGGCTGACCTGTATAAAAGCAGCCGGCTCTGCATCAACAGTCAGCTGTGTCATAGTCTGAGCGCGGAAATGTCCGATAATGACCCAGTCGACGGTCCTGGTTCACTGTTCCCATATTGCCTGCTTTGCTTGTGAATTCCACCGTGGAACTTTAGAACGCATTGACCGCTCGGTGTTGGCACTATTTACATAGCCTCCGCTCGGCCAATGTTAGGATGGCACTAGGCAAAGTTGCCAACAACCTGAAAGAAGAAGAATAGTTGCGCACTGCAGACCAATTTTCGCCACTCCTTGCGTTTCTCAAAGAGACTTATGTATGGAAATGCCACGCCTTCCTCCTGATACGGAGGAGGGACTGAACCCACCACGACTATGGCCCAAACTGCTCGGTGCTGCCCCGCACCCATCAATGACCTCCGAACAGGAAACGATTCACACTTATGGACATCCACCTTAGCCACCAAATTTGTGGATGGCATCCTTTGCACTTTGCGCAGCATGACGATTCTGAATAGCACTGGGATCGAAGACGCCCAACCCTCTGCCCAAAAGACTTTTTCCCCACTTGCTCTGTGGGCCAACTGCACCGCACCGCACATGGACCCTCCCCGTAAAATGTAAGAAAGACACCAGCGGACATGATTCTTGCCACCTCCCATTTAGATCCCATTCGAATCTTCCGCATCATTGCGTATCTCAGGCACCTGGATTCGCGCTGTTTTAGCTGTCTTAGAATAACGAATTTTCTTAGGATTAGGAAAGCTGAGTCTCCTGGTCCACCACCTTTTCTCAGCTCGCCTTCTTGTGCCTGGAATATCGTCGCCGACTCCCCATGCGTTTGTGAATGATCTTAACGCCACGACCTAATTCGTGCTACACAAGACCGCTCACCACAGACACATTCTTCTCGAAGGGTTCAAAAACTTCCATCATCCTTTCTGATGACCCTCGTTTTGATTTTTGTTGTGGAAGATCTTGCCACCTAAAAACAAACTGCACCACTTCACTAGTACGCCGTAAGCACACCCTTGAAGGAAAAAATCCACTGCAGCGCAGTCTTCTCCAGTCGACTAGCGACTCCTTTTTCTTTTTGCACCACTTGGTCCATGGTCTGGATAAAACCTTTTAAGTTAAGCAATTCTGTAGTTATCATCGGTCAAATGCAACCAAACCTTATAACCGCCGCATCACCCATAATCTTTTTTCAGCCCACCTCGCTGCTTTCCACCTGCCGTCGCTTTAGACCTCAGTCGGCGTCAACTACTGGATAGAGGTACCTTAAACTCTTTCCTCCTTCAATTAATTACACGAGCCAGTTCTTGCATCTGCAACTTGGAGAGCCCATTCCTCGAACCGCGTCAAAAGCTTTTTAACATTGCTCAGGCAGGTCTTCGTCTCCGAGCGAAAGATTCAACTGGCTTTGCGAGGGTAGAGGTTCTCACTTAACCTAATCAATTGCTTCCTTCTGCGGCCGCCTGAGGCTTTAAACCACAAATCACCAATGCGTCACTAAGCTCCAGCACCCACCACGCCCTCCCCCCCCCCCCACCCACCCATTTAAAATCATTAAGTTTAGGCACACACAGAAAGCCCGCCTCTGGACGTCTCCTGAGAATGTCAGACAACCAGGCAGCATCTACCAAAATGCACTCATTAAAGTAGATAAGTTCGTCTCACACCATCTTAAGCGGGATGCCGTAAGATGTTAATTCTAATACCAAATGACTTTCGCGACTGACGAACACCTTTGGACTAACAAACTTTATCTAGGACGTTGAAGGTTGTTGAAGGGTTTTTTACAATTTGTAAAGTATGGTACTTATGCGTTTTGGAAAACCATAATATCGATTTCAAATATTGAGAGAAGACGTAGAAAGAAAATTGGCCGCACATTACTATTCATTCGGTAGGCGGGCTGAGATTGTATTTTTGTGAAATCATTTTAGGATCATACTTATTTTAGAATAATATGGTTTCATGATTTCATGAAATACATTGTCAGGGTTGCTCATAATGGATGTAGAGATGATAGTGATGGATCATAGAATTTTCTTGAGAAAATGTTCCCTGATGTGTATTCAAACATATCCTACTTGATAAGCAGTAGATAGTTTCTTATAAAAGGTTTTTTTTATATATTCATTTGGTATTCGGATTGAGACTGTATTTCCGTGAAGTTAGAAGATTGAATGAATATTGGGATACCAGGGATGGAGTTATGATACTATTTCTGTTTATATAAATATATATGATTAATTATTGTGTATGTATTATGCCTAATCATTGTTCTATTCCCTTCATGCCTAATCAGGGTTTGTCGCTAGGGCTTTGTTCAGCGGTTTGTTCTACCGTATGATGCACGACATTGTGTCGGGTTAGATGATGGGTTTAGCCCAGGGATCATATGACATGATACCTAGTATTTTTATTTCTCCAGAAGGGTAGAAATTCGCCATGATCAGTCTTAGTCTGTCATTAAACATGTGCCACTTTACCATTAGATTATCAATATGATTCATGTAAAAACTTGTATATAGAAGAAATTCTTTTATCATTATATTCTATCTGGTACAGACGGCTTCCAAGATGGAATTTGTGTTATCCCTACCCGCCCAAATAAAATGGATTGCTGAGCATTATGCTAACAAGAACTTCACACAAGACACGGTTAAAGAATAATAACAACGTTTATTTATACACAATACTGCAACCGACTACAGACACAACCATGATTCATGCAAAAACTTGTATATAGAAGAAATTCTTTTATCATTATATTCTACCTGCTCTTGTGTAAAGCTCTTGTTAGCATAATATATATATATAGTGTTTGGTCTATGAATATTAGAGCGATAAGGACCTGCTATCTTGTAAGACGCACACGTGAGTGTCAGAGCGTTAAGGACCAGCTGTCTTGTACGGCGCATACATGAGTGTCAGAGAGATAAGGACCTGCTGTCTTGTGAGTGTCAGAGAGATAAGGACCTGCTGTCTTGTAAGGCGCACACGTGAGTGTCAGAGGGATAATGACCTGCTATCTTGTAAGGCGCACACGTGAGTGTCAGAGCGATAATGACCTGCTGTCATGTAAGGCGCACACGTGAGTGTCAGAGCGATAAGGACCCGTTGTCTTGTACGGCGCACACGTGAGTGTCAGAGAGATAAGGACCTGCTGTCTTGTGAGTGTCAGAGAGATAAGGACCTGCTGTCTTGTAAGGCACACGTGAGTGTCAGAGGGATAATGACCTGCTATCTTGTAAGGCGCACACGTGAGTGTCAGAGCGATAAGGACCTGCTGTCATGTAAGGCGCACACGTGAGTGTCAGAGCGATAAGGACCCGTTGTCTTGTACGGCGCACACGTGAGTGTCAGAGAGATAAGGACCTGCTGCCTTGTGAGTGTCAGAGAGATACGGACCTGCTGTCTTGTAAGGCGCACACGTGAGTGTCAGAGGGATAATGACCTGCTATCTTGTAAGGCGCACACGTGAGTGTCAGAGCGATAAGGACCTGCTGTCATGTAAGGCGCACACGTGGGTGTCAGAGCGATAAGGACCCGCTGTCTTGTACGGCACACACGTGAGTGTCAGAGAGATAAGGACCTACTGTCTTGTGAGTGCCAGAGAGATAAGGACCTGCTGTCTTGTTAAGAGCACAATGTGAGTGTCAGCGAGTTCACGACCTGCTGTCTTGTGAGTCGCGCACATGAGCGGCAGAGGGTTAACGACCTGCTGTCTTGTTAGGAGCACGCGTGAATGCCAGAGGGTTAAGGGCCTACTGTCTTGTTAGGCGCACACGTGAGTGTCAGAGGGTTAAGGGCCTGCTGTCTTGTTAGGCGCACGCGTGAGTGTCAGAGGGTTAAGGGCCTGCTGTCTCGTTAGGCGCACACGTGAGTGTCAGAGGGTTAAGGGCCTGCGCTTGTGAGTCGCGCACGTGAGCGGCAGAGGGTTAACGACCTGCTGTCTTGTTAGGAGCACACGTGAGTGTCAGAGGGTTAAGGGCCTGCGCTTGTGAGTCGCGCACGTGAGCGGCAGAGGGTTAACGACCTGCTGTCTTGTTAGGAGCACACGTGAGTGTCAGAGGGTTAAGGGCCTGCGCTTGTGAGTCGCGCACGTGAGCGGCAGAGGGTTAACGACCTGCTGTCTTGTTAGGAGCACACGTGAGTGTCAGAGGGTTAAGGGCCTGCGCTTGTGAGTCGCGCACGTGAGCGGCAGAGGGTTAACCACCTGCTGTCTTGGTAGGAGCACACGTGAGTGTCAGAGGGTTAAGGACCCGCTGTCTAGTTAGGCACACACGTAAGTGTCAGAGGGTTAAGGACCCGCTGTCTTGTTAGGCGCAAACGGGAGTGTTAGAGTGTTAAGGACCCGATGTTTTACAAGGGGCACACGTTGGTCACGTGGACATGTGTAAAGTCAGGCCGACGTATGTATCTAGTCTCGCTCTGATCATATATGCATAACGTTACGTATTTGATTACTTAAGGCAAATATTGAATGTTGTCCATGATGTTGGATAAGAAGATGTATCCATTTACATATTTTGCGTACGGAATTGTATGTCTTTGAATGATTTACTATTTAATAGACACTCTGTGGAATATTTTGAAACTAAGTTGACTTGGCGCTGTTGCTGCCAAATTAGTGTCAACTTACCTGTATAATTACATAAAATGGAATTCTGGGAAGTTAGTGGTCACGGTATTTAAAGCGAATCAAACACACGGAAAAATTGGGGTGGGTGGGTGGAGTTTAGCTTGAAATGGGCGGGGCATAGCTAGAAATGAATTAGTATCATTTGCTTTATTTTAACAGAATGGTAATCCCGAGTACACATAGATCAGCCATTAACACATACGATATCCAATGATGTCTAATCTAGGCTTGCACGATATTGTCCTAGGAGGTATCGCGATATATCGTGGTAAAAAAATATCGTATAGCCTATTTTAAGGTATATGAATTCACAGGGGGGGGGGGGGGGGTTAATTGGTCTTGGGTTGAGTTGGACTGCACGGTTTGGCTTATGTAGACATATCGGTTTCGCTCCCAGTTTTCATATCAGTTTTATCCGGTTGACTTCTAATTGGTAAATTTCAACAAAAACTTGAAATTCAGTCGCCAAGATGCTTAGACTAAGACCCGATCGTTAATAACACGAAAATAGGACACAATTAATAATTTCTTGCCGCCTTACCCCGTGGCTTAATGTATACCATATTCATCATTGCGGGAGTGAAATAATTAAATTGGACAACCTAAATATTGCGTACTCTGTCTTCTTCTTTTTTTCGTTCGCTGATCATACCGCCAGTCCTGTAAGTGACTATCGGCATGATCATGAGCGTACTCTGTTAAAATCATCGTTTATTACATGAAAATTAATACTAAAATTTGGCATTTCGTGTCGTCTTTGTGAAAATATACAATTCACGTGATATTAAGAATGTACTTTAGATCCATATATATCTAATGTTTAGATCTGCTCCGCATTTACCGAGTACCCGGTTAATAATAATAGTTCGCCTTCAGAAACATTTCGGATAGTTCACCTTGCTTGCTAAAGCATGTATACCATCTCATTTAGCTATCACATTTGTGAACGCACCACCCTCGCCTCCAACACCAGGAGAGCGAGCAATATCACATGATTTATATATTTTACTAATAATAGTTAGCCTTCAGAAACATCTAGGATAGTTCGCCATGCTTGCTAAAGTGTGTATATCATCTCATTTAGCTATCACATTTGTGAACGCACCACCTCGCATCCAAAAAGTAAGCAATATCACGTGATTTATATATTCCCGCGACGCCATCTAATGTCAAATTTTGGATTAATTTTGATTTTATAACCCATGCTTATTACAAAACATGCAATATTTATACCTTCCCAGGTAATAATTTCACTCCCGCGATCATGGTTTTGAGGTATACAGTAAGGCGGCAAGAAATTATACCGGTAAATTGCGTTGAATTTTCGTATTAGTGTCCATCTTTTAAAGCGATTTTAGAGAATGAACTTCAACTTTTTTAACCTATTCCTAGTATAATCCCACCCCTTCCTCTGAGATGTTGGTTTGGAAATTAATTTAACAGCTTGCCGTAATATACACCTATGCTACAAATAGACCGAATACGGCATGACAGTAAAACTTTGGCGATATTTCGATTTTTTCAAAATTACATCGTAAAAAATCGTGGCTGAAAAAAAAATCGCGAATCGTGCAAGCCTAGTCTAATCACAGCATGACCACGTGCATGTATTTATACGCAACAAAATGAAGTGCGCGTCTCACATCACGCATTTAAATTTGAAATCTTTTCGATTAAAATCACTGTATAATGAATGATTCATTTCTAGCTAAGCTACGCCCATTTCTAGCTAAGCACCGCCCACATTGTACGTCTGTTTAACTCGATTTTAACAAGTTGAATCCTGAAGTCCCTGAATCTCTTTTTCAAAGTAATCATACAGTTACGTAAGCTGGTGAATATGTTGAAACTTATTTAACTTAGTGCTGTTGAGACCGACCGACCGACCGACCGACCGACCGACCGACCGACCGACCGACCGACCGACCGACCGACCGACCGACCGACCGACCCACCCACCCACCCACCCACCGACCCACCGACCGACCGACCCACCGACCCACCGACCGACCGACCCACCCACCCACCCACCGACCCACCGACCCACCGACCCACCGACCCACCGACCCACCGACCGACCGACCGACCCACCCACCCACCCACCCACCCACCGACCGACCCTCCGACCGACCGACCGACAGACCGACCGACCGACCGACCGACCGACCGACCGACCGACCGACCGACCGACCGACCGACCGACCGACCGACCGACCGACCGACCGACCGACCGACCGACCGACCGACCGACCGACCGACCGACCGACCGACCGACCGACCGACCGACCGACATGCCTGCAGGAAGGCAGGTAGAAAGACAGACATACATACAGACAGACAGACAGACAGACAGACAGACAGACAGACAGACAGACAGACAGACAGACAGACAGACAGACAGACAGACAGACTGGCAGTCAGGCAGGCAGGCAATCAGGCAGACAGTGAGGCATGCAGGCAGGCTGGCAGGCAGGCACAGAGGCTGACAGGCAGACATGTAGGCTTGCATGCATGCATGCAGGCAGGCAGGCAGGCAGGCAGGCAGGCAGGCAGGCAGGCAGGCAGGCAGGTAGGCAGGCAGGCAGGCAGGTAGGCAGGCAGGCAGGCAGGCAGGCAGGCAGACAGACAGCATGACAGACAGACAGACAGACAGCGCTACCAACGGGAAACATTTATTGGGGTTTTGCAAAGTGGGTTGCAGAAACTGGTACACACAATAATTGTGAATAGCACCGTAGGATTCTGACGAAATCTACTAATGGGTTGCAGTCTATATTTAATGAGGTGTACTAAAAGACAGCACGTGCGAGCTGCATTACTAATGAGAGTATGGGATAATAATCATTTAACTAAACAAATTGAGTAGACTCAATGTAATGAAGGATTGCTACACACGTATATATAAGCGCTAGCTAACATATGGTGTCATTTCATTTCTAGAGCAATTTTAACGGGTTTGTAATTAACACTATATAAGGGGATATTCCAGAATTAGTAGTCTCTGAAATTCAAGGTGAATAAGCCTTTTAATAATAATGGTGAAGGTCTCCCTCGTTGTAGGACCCCTACGTTGTTATATATGATAAGGAAATAAAACAGCGTACACAGATTAAAATTACGATTTAACTAATGGTTAAAGTCTGATAGCCTCCCCAACCCATAGCACATTACATATTTAGTTAAGACTCACAATATAGAGACAGATACCTTACAATGAATATGCTGTGACACAACCCACAAGGTATAGGCTAATAGACCCACACGACAGAAACAAATACCTCACAATACATAGACAGTGGAATAACCCACAAGATATAGACTAATAGACCCACAAGACAGAGACAAATACCTCACAATACATAGACAGTGGCCTAACCCACATGGTTTAGACTAATAGACCCACAAGACAGAGACAGATACATCACATTACACAGACAGAGGAATAACCCACAAGGTATAGACTAATAGACCCACAAGACAGAGACAGATACCTCACAATACATAGACAGACGGATAAACGACAATGCATAGATCAATAGACCCACAAGACAGAGGCAGATACCTCACATTACCTCACATTACAGAGACAGAGGAATAACCAACAAGGTATAGACTAATAGACCCACAAGACAGAGACAGATACCTCACAACACATAAACAGGGGGATAACCGACAAGGTATAGACTAAAAGACCCACATCACAGAGACATATACCTCACAATATATGGACAGTGCAATAACCCGCACGGTACAGACTAATCGACCCACAACACAGAGGCAGATACCTCACAATGCATAGACAGAGGAATACCCGACAAGGTATAGACTAATAGACCCACAACACAGAGACAGATACCCCACAATATAGAGACAGTGTAATAACCCACAACGTCTAGACTAATAGACCCACAACACAGAGGCAGATCCCTCACAATGCATGGACAATGGAACAACGCACAATGTACAGACTAATAGACTGTAACTGACTATGCATAGACAGTGGCACACCCCACGAGGTACCGGCTATACTTAATAATCCATAGGCATTGGAACAACTCACAAGGTACAAGAATTATAACATAGAGACACATACCACAACATATTGACCAACCACGCAAAAAATATGAAGCAATATGTCGAGCGTAATGCAATGTTAGTGTTTCACACAATTTCGTTTTTTCAACATAATCTCCTCAAAATTATGCTGCTTCCTCATATTATACATTTGCTTGTATTCAACTTTGCTTCACATAAGATCAACCAATCATGGAATACGACAATATCAAGAGCTAAATACAATATTGAAAAAGATCTTCAACAAGAGACCCAAGGACGCTGCCGCTCACCTCGAACATTAGCTATTCAGATTTCACTAAATATCTTTTAAATATTTACTCATAAATTTCAAGATGACCACTGGAGAAACTGACCAATATGATTTTTGCATATGTGGTCAGAAGGTTATAGGCCATTTCCAGGCAAATCTGGTTGAAAAATCAACCATGCCACTCTAGGGTCTTTCCAGTCGCGTTTACTTTTTACTGATTTCCAGAAAATTTCAGAAGGTCCAATATGGCCCCCGTAAAATTTGACCAATCGAAATTCTGGTTAGAAGTCTTGAAGTCTATCAGCGTAGAATTATTCCACCCCAGTTTCGTTGAAACCGGGCCTTTTATATTTTATGAGCCACTGTATGAGTCACTAAGGGTTTTAAATGTTTTCCCAGAAAGTTTTTCGAAAATCCAAGATGCCTGCCAGAAAAAAATGTCCTATCAAAATTCTGAATTGAAGTTCCGGAGTCTAGCATGATAGGATACTGCCAGCCAAATTTGGTGGAAATCATTCAAAGCATAAATGAGGAGATTTGACAGATGGACGGACAGATGATGGACGACGGATGGCCGCCATAGCATAAGCTCGCTTGGCCCTTCGGGTTAGGTGAGCTAAAACAGAGACATGATCATAAATACAATGTTGAACACGATGTAAAACATGTTCTATATTTCGAGCATAACTGGATTGGGAGACATTGCTGTCTTAGGCAGTAATATCTTCCAATTCAATTATGTTCAAAATATTCCACAGTACATGTTATTTTGTTTTGGAACCATGTTGTGAAAGGTTAATATAAGTTATTTCTGAGCTGCACTGTATATGAAATATTGCCGTCTTGCAATGAAAGCGTATCTTTCAACGTAATCCTTTAATAGGCAGGCATGTCTGTGCAGTGGTCTTGAGAAATGCGCATGTGTCTACTTTTAAATTTACTTTTGATAATTTTCCACTCGGATTAGGCCGCTATCTCTCGATTATTGAGCCAGACATTTTGGTCGTAAGTTTTCAAAAAATAGATTTCTCCGGGGTTGCGACTGAACATTGACTATGCGAAATCTTGACCAATCTTGATCATTAAATGTTTAAGCAGTGTAGTGTTTGGACACTTTTGTATCAAATCTCGCTCTGCCTCCTACGTGAACAATCTTAGATGACTTTTAGTGATCTCCCCATCAGAAACTGGGAGATTAAAATACTGTTCTCATGAAATTCCATTCTCAGGCGACCGAAGGAGATGGATTTTATTATCTCCTACTATTTCAAGGCTCCTGGTACAATAAATAGGTGTGCCTATTTATTCAATTTCACAGATTGTGAATTTTAAAGGCTGAATTTGTGTAAGCTGAATGAAAAATTGCTTCTGGCCTTACATATTTAGTTTCCTCCAGATAAATGACCAATTTCATTGATTTTCAATTTTGTGACGTACGTTACAACTGAGCGGTTGTTAGTAGGAGTATGGTTTTAAAACAAACACTAATTTATCCAATATACTGCGTCATTGATATATTTTTCAGTCGGGTCGCCGTATGGTCAAAAGTGTATATTTGAGAACTTTTGCTAAAAGTTGTAGTTGCTGGGTTTCAGACCCCCGAATTGGCAGACCTGCTAGGGATCCCGCGGGCATACTTCCCTCCAAATTTGGAGAAGATCCCTCCAGTTATTCAACTATTAAGAAGAAGAAGAAGAAGAAGAAGAAGAAGAAGAAGCGACGTGGGTAAAAATTATATAATTTGGCTTTCATATTATGCTGTCTTAATATGTAATGCGCTTTTTCCACAAGAATATAGAAACAATTTGTATCTCGTCATTATATATTTGATGCGTTTGAAATGTCTTGATTTTTTATACTAAGCAAAAGAGGTGCGTACAATTGGACAGATGGATATATATTACCTATGCAGATAGCATACATAAGGAAAGACGCCGTGTTACCTTATAAATCGATCATGGATGAAACCAGGCAAGGGGTGCCGCCAAACAGAAAACTTTGTGGGAACAAATGATATGGGCAACACTGCGCAGGAAAGCTTAAAACGTAGGGACGGGTAAAAATAGGCAAGAAATATTTGTGAGAAATTATGAATATAAAGTCATGAAATGGACTCGAAATATAATGATAACAGACTTTGAATGAACAGCGACTAAAGAAATAAAAGAGCAGGAAATTTTACATGTCTCGTGGAACTCTGTGCGTTGGCGCCTCAAAATTTAAATAAAATCATCCATGCCGTTGATAAACAATGCTTAAATACTGTAAAAAGATATGGTCAGGGGTGGGCAAATTTCGAGAAGCAAGAATTGTGTATTTATACTACTAGTTTCTTGGACCTAAATTCAAATCGAGATAATACCGGTTGCTCTCGTGGGTTATCTAGACATGCTAGAGTTAGGTGAGGGTGCGAAAACATAAAATACATGTAATCTGCTGCCATTTTACACATGTAAAAAACCAGAGACCCAAGGGCCTGTATCACTCAGCTGGAACATAGGTATTTCGACTAGATTGGCCATCCATTATTAGTAGAACCTCAAGGTTTTGACCGGAATTCCAACAAGAACAATGAAGCACATTATCAAGTGTTGTTAAACTCGGTCCATTGGTTCGTGACAAGACATTTTAAATATCCCATTGCTTTACTAGGCGCTATAGGAGTTTTTGGTAAGAAAAAATCCAAGCCAAACCATCTTATATTCGACAATTTCAAAATTGGCAAATTTGAAATCGGTATCCCCACAAACCTATCTAAAACAAATTCCGGCTTCAAAATTCACCAAATGAAAAATCCAATATGAACAGCAAACGCACTACATTGTGATCGATCCACGGCGGCCATGTTTTTATGTATCAATTGCCTTTGAACACACTTTAACCTTTTAACCCAATAATTTGGTTAAGAAAATGTATACTTTCCCATAGGAAATGCCCATTTGCACAGCAAGTGAAGACTAGTATTACAAATTTACCACTGCAATGACTGCCTCATGTATCGAGCTAATCATTCCAGTGGTCATTAAAAAAAGTGTTCTCATGTTCTGTAAATGGACATTTCTGAAGACCACTACAGAAGCCGTGTTTGGCCAACATGGGTGTTAAAGTGTTAATGGCTTTGGTCCTTTAAATCCTTAAACATATCTAAAGGTTCGGCCCGATCCATTCAGCCATTCTAGCCAATCAAATTCCATCGATCAAACTGGGATCAGCTATATTCCATAGACGATATTCATGAGTTTCAAGTGAATCCCCTAAGCGGTTTCAGAGATTTTTAAAGTTTCTAAAATTCGTCCAAAATTAAAGATGGCTGCCGGCCAAATCTTGGCCAATCGACTTTATTTTAACAAGCTTGGATACCTATGGCCCAAGGATGTTTTCAACCAAATTAGGTTAAAATCAGTTGACTGGTTAAAGAAAAGAAAACATTTTACATTTGCTATTGCTTTAGTATGGGATTCTTTGGCTAGAACATAATCCAAGATGCGCGCCAAACCATTTATCTGAGTCACGGTTGGAAAGAGGCAAATTTGAAATCAGCATACCCAAAATCAACATAAACATAATTTCGCCTTCAAAATCCATCAAACAAAAAAAAGTCCAATTTGGCTGCTAAAAGTGAGTATACATTTTGCTTGGTCCATGGTAGCCATGCATTTTGACATATCAACTACCCTTGAACAAACTGTAACTGTCTCGCTGCTACAAGCCACCAGGCAATAATTTCAGTGCGCAAAAACTCTTGATATTTTGACAATTTAACTGAAAGTTGTTGTTGACTTAGTCATCAACAACATTTACTCAAATTGTCTTCAAAATATTTAGCGGGTCCAGATATACATATAAGCCCTTGTATATTTCGTCTGCAAAAACTTAGCAGTCAAACGGTTAGTCCATATTCATATCGCCCAAAAAGTCAGTTTCGCAAAAAATTAGGTCATCAAAGATGGTAACCGAATCATTTGCCAACCAAGTTCCTTTGAACTTAGTTGGTTCAGCTGGTGCTCTTGATGATATTTCGTGAGTTTTAGGCGATGCCCGAGCGGTTTGGGAGATTTTTAAACATGTTTTTTAAAGTAGCACACACTCCAAGATGGTCGCCGGCCAATTAGCCAATCGACTTCATTTGAACACAGTTAGAGCTCTATGTCCCATAGATGTTTCGTGCACAATTTGCTTGAAATTTACTCATTGGGTCGTTTAAGGAAAAAATTGATGGTCGGACGGGCAATGTCAGAAATGACAAGAAGACAGATGGCCACTAAAGGAATTGACCAATCAAAATGATCGCTTGATATGTTGAAATGGTATCATTAGCCTCAACTTTCCTGGAAATTTGGCCATTGATCATGTTGATTAAGGACGGATTGTATTTTACAGGATTGATCGTTCGGAAATTTTTTTAAATTTCAGATGGCCACGGGCCAATCAGCTAAACTTTCTATGCTATCGGGAAGCTTCCAGGGCAAATATAATTGGAATCGGGCCAGTGGTTCGATGAACGACGGGCGGACGACCGCCATGGTATAAGCTAACTCGGTCATTCTGGCCAGTAAAGCTAATGTTGGGCTCATGCCAATGGGATAGTTTTGTCAGTACACCGGCTTAAGCTGGTGGGAGGCCATAGGCTGGAGCGCTTACGTGTTCTTTGTTGAAATCCAGATGCTGTGAAATGCAATCTAGGGCCTATTTGGCATAATATTATTCATTATTAATTGGTCAAGATTTTTCATGGGAAATATTATTTTTGAACGCCAAGAGAAGACAAATGTTGCAAATTTACCAGTGAAATTTACGAAAATAGCATTCTGTCGTCGTGCAAATGAACATTCCTCATCACCACTGTCGAGTTCATTTTGTCCGGCCTGACCATTAAAGTTGTAGTAAAGGGGCAAATATGATTCACGTCTTTGCATACTCAATGCCCGCTTGCAGGCCAAGAGAATTGTTTTTGAAAATTTGCGACTGGAATGACTGGTTCGGTTACTTGGACTTTAGAAAAAGCACTTTTTGTTTAAAGCGTGACGTCATAATGTGAAATGACATCATAATGGTCTTTATTCTTTAAGAACATGTATATATTTGACTGCCTCAGTGCGTAATATACTTTGGTGGAGGCCTATGATCGGATTAAAGCAAAATATTAAAATATTTAACGCATACACCACTCATGCATACACACGCAACGTTGCTGTAGCATTAGGAAATTCCCAACTTCCGGTTCCTAGGGCGTTCTTAGTTAGGAAGTAGACTAAGAACGGTCCATGAATTCCAACTTTCTTAGCGCTAAGAACTTTCTTAACTAAGAACTTTCTTAGCGCTAAGAACGTTCTTAGTGGCTAAGAACGTTCTTAGGCTAAGTACGCGCCATGAATACGGGCCCCGATCTCTCGCTCAAGTATCTGACGTCATAATCAATTACATCACATATTAGATGACGTCGCAATCAAAATGAGGTAGAACTCTCGGCCAATGAAGCTCGTCAAAGATAAGAATTGTATGTCTTTGATAAATTGACAACTAAATAAACATTTTGTTAAATATTTTGAAGCTAATTTGACTAGGCGCATCAACAGCTTACCTGCATAGTCACCTTGAAATTGGGATTCTGGTAATTCAAAATTCAATGTAAATCGTTTCCAATACGCTAAAGAATAGGCAGAGCTTAGCTGTAACCGGATCCATCTATGCCGGATCTTTGCTAAGACCATGTCGGTGTGTTTTGACCACCCACCTTAAAGAACCACAAACTGTGGCCCAAGATGTAAGTACCCGTTGTGAACAGGCGTAACTTTACGTAATCGTTAGGCTCACAAGACTTCCCCCACCGCACACGACGCTGTCTGGTCGCTTACGGACTAACGCACTAACAAACTCGTGCGCATGGGTTGTCGTAAGATTTTAAAGAACGCCTTAAATATAAATGTAAATTGCAAGTTTGGAGCAACCATCTTGTGGCCCCGAAAGCCAATATCCCGCTATAGACAGGTGTCGTTGTATTTCAGAGACGGCAACGATCGGCACGTTACGGGGTTCTCGGCAAATTGCTTTCAAAATAATAAAGCTATAAATAAAGCCTTTAACTGCACAACTTTTAATATTGAAATCACATGTCTATATGTGGTTACGGTGGTTATTGGCATTTATCGACTTAAATAAAATGTCAGTCATGTTATAAGGTTTTAACAACAATTTAATTCATGCCATTAAACCTGTATATTGCATATGTACATGCTTTATGTTAGAACTGACGCCTACCCACCTTTCCAAGATCATGATCTTGTATTGAGCCCTACCAACACTTCCCAGATCAGTTTCAGTTTCCTTTATTCACTCAGGCTATTTAACAAACCTATAATTTACATATTGATGTATAATATACATATATATATATATATATATATATATATATATATATATATATATATATATATATATATATATATATATATATATATATATATATATATATATATATATATATATATATATATATATATATATATATATATATAGCATATGAGGGAAAGGTTATTTATACTATTGTAGGCGGTTGTCTGTTGTTGGCGTCATTGCTGTTATTGTTGTTGTTGTGGGTAGTGGTTATAATTGTCGTCGATACAGTTTTTTTGCTGTTATCATCGTTGTTGTTGTTGTTGTTGTTGTTATTATTATTGTTATTATTGTTATTGTTGTTGTTGTTGTTGTTGTTGTTGTTGTTGTTGTTGTTGTTGTTGTTGTTGTTGTTTATGATGATGATGATGATTATGATGATTATGAGGAGCACAATCATGATGATGATGATGATGATGATGATGATTATGATGAGCACAATGATGTTGTTGATGTTGTTGTTGTTGTTGTTGTTGTTGTTGTCGTTGTTGCTTTGATATCCTTTAAAATCTACATAGTTTGCTGAGGACTGGCCTGTTGCATATTCCAAATAAACCATGTGTCTGTTCTGTACTGTTGTCTCCTGCATAGTATTCTGGGATAAATCGCTCTCTTTCATTCTGCTATTTGCTACATTAAAAAAGGACGTGAATTTCATCTTTTATGACATTACATACATTGCATAATCATGGTCTTGTCTTGACGCCTACCCACCTCATGAAGTCATGGTTTTCCTGCCACCTACCGACCTCTATGAAATTATCTTTATCCTGGCGCCTACCCACCCCTGTGAAACAATCTTTATCCTGAGGCCTACCCACCTCTAGGAAATTTTCTTTATCATAATGCTTACCCACACAATCGAAATCGTGTTTGTCATGACGCCTACCCGCCCATGCGAAATCATAAATCATGCATAACATATCCAGTTATTTTCGGAACGGGGAAGATGTTCTTTTGAAAACGCACCACGGTTGTGAATAACACCAGCGGTCAGCCTGTCATGTCAATGCGTATCCTTAGCTATCTATCGTTATAATGGGAATGCTCACTGTTCGTCCGTCTGTCCGTCGGTCTGTCCGTCCATCCGTCTACCCAACCAGTCAGATAGACAGAGGGACAGACGGGTGAACGGATGGACAAACGGACGGACGTCCACCCAAACGCGTACACATTGACGCACATGCTGTTCTTTCATCCTACCTCTACTCATCCCAATACGTATTACCCCGGGTGTCAAAAAATATATATGACTTGTACATATGGGGCATGATGGAACTCGAGGATTGTCTACCCTTGCCGATTATTGTGACCTTGACATTAACTCATCGATCTGGCGAGCCTGACCCTAAACTTTGCGATGTCATTTCAGATATGAATATTCAATAATATCATCGTTATCGTGTCATCATTATAGGTTATTCTAATTTTAATTAGATCTCGCCTAATAAATGGTATTACCCACAGCCAAGTATTATGACCGCTTTACACAGGGGATATAAAATATCACTGACTCAGTCATTTTACAATGCTGGTGTGATAGTGCCATTTAATGCTGTATGGTTTTAGGAATGAACAAACAAACATGATGGATAGATGGATGAACGGACGGACGGACGGACGGACGTCCGGACTGACGGACGGACGGATGGATAGGTATACATCGAAGTTCCATTTAAATATATATACCTTGTACTAGTTGGAATTGATGATAGTTTGAACCAGTTGATGTTGAAAATAATATTAGAATGATTTGACTTAACTCGAGTATAATTTGTAGTTACCATGCTAGGTACTTGTGTCCTGATGTTGTTGCTAAAGAGCAGCGGCAACGAATGCACACACATTATTATCCATAACGCGATGCTAGAATCATGCTTGTCTTTAAATGCTTTATTAAGCCAAGAAGCCTGTATATAGTATGTTTATCAAGTGACATTTTAGATTCATGTAATATTTATCGCAGCGCAGTTTGGCTCCCATTTGGTAAAGATGTATTTTACTGACTGAGTTCGGCCTGTATAATAAGACATCTGTGGTTTATATAGGATTGAATATAAAGGGCTTATACAGATTTGATGGATTCAATGCAGGCCTGTATTAAGAAAGAGTTGCCGGCATCGGTGCATCAATACCTTGTAAGATGTTCCTTAAGAGTGTTAAGACATCGTTTTAATACAATGGAGCTAAGATTTATCCCAAGATCATATACATATGTATACATGGTACATTTTTTCGGTTTTCTTCGACTTTCGTAATAGAAGTAGGGGCCTATGAATCACAACTTACACCAACTCACGGGTTTTCCAGAAAATAGGCATCATGTACATGCACTTCGATGGATAAGAACTCCGTGAATCCAAAATCCGTGAATTTTATAAATGAATAGATAAACCTAGTCACAGAGCTGCCAAAATTAAATTGGAATTGAAAGTGTGCGTGGTTTTTCCAATTGATTGGCAAGTCAAAGCATGATTTGTTATTGATAGCCGTTATCAAGCCATTAAACTGATATTGTTTGCATTGTATCAATCCGGATCATAATTGTCGAGACAGAAGTTTCCTGAAGAGAATAAGTGGAGATTGATTGAGCCAGAATGACGTAATGTATGTAAATGGCCAATCAACATCCATGGCTCAGAAATGTTAGCGGAAAAGTCCCAACGTAGGCTAAATCCATCTTTATATATACTGAGCCAAAAAGGTTTAGCAACAGTGAAGTTTGGTTTGTTGTATTAAAACTATGCATCCATTTATAACCAAATTTGCAGGCATGTTTCGTTAATGTAATGTCTCGCTGATCATGAAGAAATGCAAATCATTTCTTGCATTTCTCGGCCGCACGCTTACTGCATGTGAAAATGCATTTTTCATGAGCTGGCCCACATTGGCGGGTAGCGAAGGCAAAAATTCACCATATTGCAAAAGCAGATAACGAACGTTAACAGAAAGCGCTTAAAGGTTTACCTTACCGAACATGGGCCGCCGCCCAGGGCTATCAGAAAATCAGCGCCATAAAGCAATTGGAAGACTCGCTGCTGAGCAGAGCGTTCGCGCTGTTGCTCGACATTTTAATGTTCACGCCTCAACCATTTGCCGTCTCCGCCAACGTCAGCAGGAAACTGGACATGTTAATGACCGACCACGATCTGGCAGACCGAGAGCAACAATACCACGAGAAGACCGCTACTTAGTTGACGTCATCACGACGTCACAAGTTTGAGACTGCGCCGCGGCTGTCCCGTAATTTGCACACCGCTACCGGCACTACAGTGCATGCACAAACTGTGCGAAACAGACTCCATGATGCTGGACCGCATGCCCGTCGTCCACTTGTTGCTGTTCCGCTTACAGAGCGTCACACCGAGAATCGGTTTGCATGGGCAAGAACTCATCAGCGATGGCCTGCTCAACAATGGAGCCACGTTTTGTTCAGTGATGAGTCGAGGTTTTGTGTGGATGTGGCGGATGGTAGGCAACGGGTTTGGCGACGTTTAGGAGAACGGTATGATGCAGCCAACATCATTCGGCACGACAGATTCGGTGGCGGCAGTGTCATGGTGTGGGCTGGAATCCATGAAAATGGCAAAACAGATCTTATTGTGATTCGCCGAAATTTAACGGCTCAACGTTACTGTGTAGAAACTGTTGCCCCTGTTGTCATCCCTTTTATGCAGCATCATGCAGACGTTATGTTCCAGCAAGACAACGCCCGTCCTCATTCAGCTATGGTCACCAGTGATTTCCTTGAGGCTAACAACGTTCCGGTGTTGGACTGGCCAGCGCGATCACCGGACCTGTCTCCTATCGAACACGTGTGGGACATTCTTGGCCGTATGGTGCATGAGAACCATCCACATCTTCACAACGTGGGGGAGCTGGAAGCTGCACTGATCCAGGAATGGGATGCGATTCCTCTTCGTGACATCATGTGCTTAATTCGAAGCATGAGAAAGCGATGGACGGCGGTGGTTAATGAGCGCGGAGGTCACAACTGGTATTGACAGCTCAGTGTCATTATTTAAATTGGACCATTCCGTTGAATGATGCCGTGTTAAAGGCGCGATGCCAGCATTACAGTAACAAGAGACTGTTGTTCAAATTGGAAAATGACCTATCAATTAAATAATATATTTGAATCAATTTATTGTTTTTGTTAAATAACATGCATACAGTAATATTCTCAGTGTTGCTAAACTTTTTTGGTTCAGTATATATAAAGGTAGCTGATTCTTAGAATCATTAACACTCGCCCAACTTTGATCCTAAGATCAGGTGATCTCAGACTCCGTCCAACATCTCAAGTAAGTTAGAGAAATTCCGATTTCTTCAAGTTGACATGTGCTATTTCCCAGTTTGACATATGTGTGCCATCTTTTGGACAATAGAAATAAATTAGGCAGATGCATCCACGCCAATATTTTTTGCTCTATGCACAGAAATGTAATCCAAGATGACCACCCTCCGATTTATCCGAAAATCACAATTTCGGTCATAGAGCAGCATATAGGACTCGTCAAGCGACCAGATAATGTCCTAACAATACACACTGACATGTATTCTAGCCCAAAGATCCATGTCTACACAGTAGACAAAGGAACCCTATTAATCCAAGCTGGCCACCATTTGATTCATCCGAAAATCACAATTGCGCTCGTATTCTTCTTCTTTTCGTTCGCTGATCATACCGCCAGTCCTGTAAGTGACTATCGACATGATCATAAGCGTTAAGTGCGTGGATCCATGGTTTATTAGAGTGCGCCGTGCGGCCTGGAACCTCCGTCTTCAGTACTCGAGGTTTCTGTCAGGGTTACCTCACCCGTACCTCCTTTAGTCGCCTCTTACGACACGCAGAGGATACGGAAGGTGTATTCTAAGCCCCACCTACAGGGCAAATTGCGCTCGTATTACAATATATACGACTCAAAGCCCACCAGGTTGTGTTCTAACACTATACAATATTATATACATGTATTCTATCCCAGTCTGTCATGCTAAAATGCCATTATAGCTATCACAAGCAGATGGTTAGAATTTAAACCTATAGATCGCCACTGTTTAATTTTTGTGAAATGTACATTCTTATGTGCGTGAGTATCTAAATACACGTGCATGTTACGGTGAAGTGTGGGGATGTTTCCATTACGAGATTTAATTAATGTATCGATTGACTATGGTGTTAGACTGTCAGGGATCCTTACATTCTGTGCATAACAATCTGATAAACGGAATGCTAACACCGTTGGCTACATATCACTCATTCCAGAATCACCGACCAATCCTGCCATTCTCAAAGAGGAAATGGTTCGTTTTCTAAATATACCTCATGTCATAGATTATCAATGAGTTATCATACAAGCTACATGTGAACTAGACGCTGCTCGTTGACAGAGGCGCCGTTTAATATTTGGAAATGTAGCGTGAAACATAGGTGAATTTCGCCAAACAAACAATTATGTTAATGCCATTTGCAGTGGTGCCGAGGAACTAGTTGTTCTGCACGACTCTTCTCGGAACAAACTGCCAGGAAGATGATTGGTGAGAGGAGACAATTATCAAACTCTCCTGAGAAGTGGGCCGAACAAACTGATGTTCCCATTGGTTATTAATGTAGTGGCTGCTAATGGCATTAGTATAGCCGAACAAATCCAGCTGCTTCGAAGGGATTTGCTGAGAACTCGTAAAGATTCTATGCTAACATATATGCCGGTAGCAAGCCATCACTCATCACAAATATGTTCAGCAGTCATTGCCACTCCTCATTCATGAAATGAAAGAGTTGTTCTCTATTGCTCCAGGCAGTCACATAGTCGTTATGAATGGTGCTTTCGTAGGTACGCTAGCAGATGCCCATCATAACGCGGTATCACCTGAGATGCTTTTAGAGCAAACCAATGATGTGGATGACCAGGAGCGGAGTGGTCTATCCGGGATAACAATGAACAAAATTGTCCGTACAAAATGCCTCTATACTAAGCACATCAGAGTTTAAGATGATGTTTGATCACGATTCCTGTACAGCAGATGATACCCAGCACAAAGCCAATGAGAGGCATCAGAAATATAGAATAAAGACTGAGTATTATCAAAGTTATAGATATAACAATATACCACTACCACACATAAAAGAATGCATGAGTTGAATCAATGAAGTCCATTGATGCACGTAACGCCTGCCATTTATATGTCGGTGTGCATGATAATGAACGGGGGAATCCAATTTTTACCTATGCCCCGCCCATCTCCAGCTAAGTTCTACCAACGCGTTGTCAGTGTTGGGATCGATCGATCCCTGCACTATATGAATCTCAATTTCGAGAAACTGTAAATGTAAGCTGTTGAATATTTGAAACTAATTTAACTGGGTGCTTCAAAATATTCAACAGCATGTTTATTAAATAGTAGAGACATACAATTCGTACAACGTGTCGGACTATTAAGAGTTAAATACGGGCCAAATAAAATCTTTTATGGCCTAATGATTATGACGTCATCATGTACACCACTTAGCTGATTATGACGTCATATGACGTCAGTTGATAGATGGATACTCTGGAAAGGTGGATTAGCCAGGGTACTATGGCTATAGAGAAGGTACCCACACGGTCCAAACAAAAATAGCACGATGCATCAGGTGGTTTTTTAAGATACCTTGGCCACTGAATATACTATCAGATGTATTTGTTCCCGGATTTGATGTGCTATTTAGCGCTATTGTCTTCAGGGCATGGTGTAAAGATGGGATAACGACCTTTTCTGTTTAAACCAACACCATAAAATAACGCGTACTGTTGCATCATTGCGCGTTTAAAGCCGCCAACGGCAGCTTGGTTGTATATAGGCTCCCATTATCCCATAAGTGCTCATAAGTGTAATGCGTTGGTGTTGCCGGTACAAAATTGGCAAAATTAAAGCTTAAATTAATAATAATGAAAATAATAATAAGTACATTTATATAGCGCAAAACCCCATGCAATACCATGCTCTAAGCGCTTCTTAATGGATAGAGCCGATCTGTCGCTCAAGTTTATGATGTCATAATCAAATAAGGCGCGTGTTAACTGACGTCACAGTCAAAATCACGCAAATCCAACACTAAAGTAGAAAGGTCCGTCACGAAAATGTATCAATTGTGTGTTTTTGACGAATTCACAATTTAGAAAAAGTTATGTTGAATATTTTGAAACCAATTTGACTGGGATCTATGACCTGTATTGTTGCCCTGAAATTTAGATTGTGGCAAGTCAGGGTTCCACGTGTATATAAATCGATTCAGATACGTGGACAAAGAGGGCGGAGCTTAACTAGAAATGGGCGGGCCTAACTAGAAATGGATCCCTTTATTAATTGTTATCATCGCGTCAGTTTGTCTAGGAATTTTTGCTTAGCATCGATTACCAGGAATAGTGGACGCTATGAAGAGGTGGATCAAGGCAAGCGTTAACGGTGCTACAGCCCCATGCAGGGCCCCTTAAATTAGGCCCCCACGAATTAAAAAACTATTATCGCATTTACCCATGATGTAGTAGTAGTAGTAGTAGTAGTAGTAGTAGTAGTAGTAGTAGTAGTAGTAGTAGTAGTAGTAGTAGCCTAGTAGTAGTAGTAGTAGTAGTAGTAGTAGTAGTAGTAGTAGTAGTAGTAGTAGTAGTAGTAGTAGTAGTAGTAGTAGTAGTAGTAGTAGTAGCCTAGTAGCCTAGTAGTAGTAGTAGTAGTAGTAGTAGTAGTAGTAGTAGTAGTAGTAGTAGTAGTAGTAGTAGTAGTAGTAGTAGTAGTAGTAGTAGTAGTAGTAGTAGTAGTAGTAGTAGTAGTAGTAGTAGTAGTAGTTGTAGTCGAAGTGAACGCACGCGTTTATTTAGCTCTGCAATTGCTGCCCGAATTTGCTAGTTTCTAGCGCGATTATGTATATATACATATATTTCGCATTAGTATTTCCTTTCAAACTTTATGTTTAATTTGTAAATTCTTGTCTTAGTTGGAGCGCATTTTGTGTCTTCATTCTCTAAAGCCACTCCTCTTAGCTGGCGGATTCCGCCATTTAATAGGACGCCTCTTACTGTGGTCAATGCAATACTTTTCTCCCCGCGCCAGTATGCTATTTCTATAGTTCGTTGGCTAGCGCTTTATATTTTGGCAAGATCGCTTGAGTGAGTTGATTTTATTCCTTTGTCATTTGTAAGCGCAAGTCTAGTACTTTGATTATATAAATCTGTATAGTCAGTTGGCTGTCCCCGGTCAACTCGAACAGACTAACAAATATATGTCTCTAAAATGTTAGTATGCATTAGGGAACCACTTTAATCGGTTAGGTGTTAGTGAACCACTTAGAAAGTGGTTCAAACTAACAAATATACGACTGTACTCTCTATTCGTATATTTGTTGGTAGACGTTAGGGTTTCAAAAGGAGACACTATTCATTTAGTGTTTAGCTCTTTCCCCGACGTCTTGGTGTTATATTTTTGTATTATATATTGTAGTAGTATGGGTTTCCTCGTTTTATAAAACATGATGTCAACCTATAAGCGTACCGTATGCCTGAAGATAACAACTAAGGGGTGGGTTGTCATGGCTATCGACGTGTATCATGGGTTAAAGGACGTCGTTGGCGTGGGACATGCTACTTTGCAGGGATTTAACAATGTTTCTAAAACTGCATGGAATGTAACAGTGTCAAATGAGGGGGTCAAGGAAAAGCTTCTAGAAGATGTTCTTATTGTAAAAGGCGAAGTTTGTAACGCAGAGGAAATCGAGTCAGATAGGTTGCTAGTGAAGATGAAAGTTCCACTAGAAATTCCAGATGACAGAATTATGAATGAACTCAAGAAGTATGGCAAAGTGCAAAAGATTGAACGGGAAACGTATCCCTTTGACAGAACGCTAGAAAACGGTGTAAGACACATTTGGTTTGATAAAGTGGATAGCCCGTTACCAAGCAGATTGACGCTTGATGGCAGCTTTGTCCCGCCCTTATGGTATAGAGGGCAAATTAAAGAGTGCCGGATCTGCCTAAGTACTGACCATTTGGCAACAGATTGTCCCAATCGAAACAAATGTTTGCTCTGTGGTTCAGTTGACCATTTTAAATGGCGCTGTCCAAAAAATCAAAACAAGCCCTCAGTATCAGGAGATAATCGCCCATAAAAGGATGCATCTGAGTCAAATTCTTCAGGAGCAATCACTATGGAAGCTGTTGTTGTGGTTCATGCCACTGAAAATCACACAAACAAATCATCAAATCCTGTTAAAGTAACTACAGTTGATGAAATTCAAGTATTAGAGGAGGGTAGAACATTCAGTCAAGAAAATAATCAAAATGCAGTGGAGCCCAACATGGCTGTAAAGGACACGCAGGAAAATGATGATCTTAGAGAAGACCAGTTTACAATTCCTTAGAAGATGAATTAAAATTAGGACAGGATAAGTTTAGGACTCAGAAGACGGAAAGTTCAGTCGATTTTCCGCTAAGCCCACTTGATTTAAGCCAGCTTGAAGATATGGTAAATGACGCTCCTGCCAAATGTAACATAAGTAGCAATAAGCGTCATAAAGAAGACAATAGCTCAGAATCTGAGATTGAAGTAAATGGATATGGATGATGATACAATGTCAGTTGCAGCATCAGATGTGTCCATTCAAACACAGAGTTCACAGATTAAAGATGAAATGGTAATGTGCCGATCAGAAGGGGGTGAAGTGTTAATGTCATATGTAACGGCGAGAGGCGTGAAATATCGTCTGCTGCGCCATGATTCTGATATTTCCAAATATGAATATGTGTCTGTGGTAGAACTAGGAAACATTGAATTCGCAGGAAAATTAGGTAAATGGCCTAAGAAACGAGCTAAAAAACCAAATCAAGTTAATCTAATGATGGCGGTTGTAAACATCATTTTACAAATTATGATTAGCTGCACCAGCAATTGCAGATGATTAAATACCGAATTCAAGCAGCGCCACTTGCTTGAAGAATTAGCAAATGAGAGAGTTGATATTGCTTTTCTACAAGAGACCAAAATTCAAAAAATTGAAGTGTATGAATCTCTCAAAGATATTTCAAAAGTGCAGATTTTTTATTCTTTATCACAAGATAATAGCGCGGGAGCGGCCATTCTTATCCTGCCCCGCTGTCTCAACTATGTTGATGTTATATCGTCGTCATCAGATACAAATGGATGATGGATTTGTGTATCAATTGATGTACTAAACGCAAGTTTAAATTTGATGTGCCTTTATGCGCCAACCTCTCATCAATTGCGCCGTGAATTTCTAAATGATGTTTCCACAATAATTCAAGACAGAACGCCTGAAAACCTAATTATGGGCTGTGACTTTAATTGCATATTAGATGAAGTTAAAACAGTTGTGACCAATCACTAACAATTGATGATTTAACAAAATCCCTCAAATGTATGACGTTAGAAAAGTCTCCTGGCTGCGACGGACTTCCAGTCGAATTTTATCAAACATTCTGGCACATATTTGGTCCAGTATTAGAAGAAATAGCAGCTAGCATTTTAAAGCAAGGGCATCTCCCTCCATCGAAGGCCCAAGCATATGTTCGGCTTATATACAAGAGGGGTGACAGAAATAAAATACAGAATTATAGACCAATCTCTCTACTCTGTGTAGACTATAAGATTATTACTCAGCACTAACATTAAAACTTAAGCAGTCCTAGGCGAAGTAATTGATGATGATCAAACGTGCTCTGTACCAGGTAGAACGATTTTAAACAACACATTGCTTATACGAGACCTTATTCAATTAGTTGAACAGGATTGCATCCCAGCAGCAATAATAGCACTTGATAACGAGAAGGCATTTGACAGACTTGAATGGGATTTCTTGTTTAAGTCTTTATACCATATTGGCTTTGGTTCCAGATTTATTAATTGGGTCAATATTTTATATACTGATATAACATGTTGCGATTTAGTAAATAATCATCTATCTGAACCTGTAGTGTTGGAACGAGGATGTCAGACAGGGTTGCTCATTGTCTCCGCTTCTATTCGTCATAGTTATGGAATCGTTGGGGGCCACATTGAGGCAACGTAATGATTTTCAAGGAATATGTATACGTGGCGTAGAAAGGCCACTAAAGGTGTCTCAATATGCAGATGATACGACTGTGTTTGCAGGTAAAAATTCAGATTTTAGAATTTTAAATGGAGTATTATCAGATTTGCAAAGGCATCAGGGCTTACAGTCAATAGAAACAAATCTAAGGGATTATTTTTGGGCGCTTGGAAGGACAGAACTGACAATGTTATGGGTATTAGCTGGTCAGATGATGTCATAAAGATTTTGGGTATTTACTTTAGTAGAGAACAGGATGTAATAATAAACTGGGAAGAAAGGCTATCCAAGCTAAAGTGTGCATTAGTAAATTGGAAACGACATCGCCTAACTGTATGTGGCAGGACATTTGTCCTCCTTAATAATTTAATTTTATCTGGACTGTGGTATACCGCTTCTGTAGTTCATATGCCCAAATCAGTAGAGCTAAAGATCAACACGTTACTTTTGTCCTTCTTATGGGAGGACAAAGCCCATTTAGTATCGCAGTCAATCCTCACCAATGAAAAGCATGATGGAGGCCTGGATTTGGTTAATGTTTTAGCAAAGTGTGCTTCGCTAAAACTGAAATTCTTGAATAAGTTACTCACTTCAAACTCATCTTGGTCTAGTGTTGCAAGGAGACTTCTACAAAGGTACGTTGTTCCATTTCCAGTAGAATGTTTATTTTTGTGCAATAAACTGCCACCTAACCATCAGAAGATACCAAACGTATATAAAGAACAGCTCGAAGCTTTAAAGATATTTACACGATCAATGCCACAACCCAGTTGTTGGGAAGATGCCTTAGAGCAACGTCTTTGGGGGCAATGAGTTGATTCGTGATAATGATGCTGTATTATATTTGCCCTCTATGGCCAAAAATGGCATTCAATATGTACGTGATTTAGTTAATCCAAAATCTCGCAAATGGATCGCAATTCAGGATGTAGCAAGAGCAACATCAATGAGGCATATTGATGCCCAACGCCTATTTCTTAGAATGAAGAATGCAATACCTGGTGAATGGTTCAAATTGCCGAAAGCACGTGGCAACAGAGATATGTTGCAACCAACATTAGTATTTAAGTCAGAGCATATAAAATACAACATGGCTTCTAGAGACTGGTATGGAATGCTAATGCAAAGTCGGAGACAGCCTCCTGTTGCAGTTAGGCATTGGAACACTTTAGGATGCACGCCAAAGAACTGGGAAAATGCGTGGGAAACAATACATCTACCTTGTCTACCAGCAAACGCACGGGACCTGGCATGGCGATTACTCCATTGAAGGCTATGGGCCGGCCATCTAACTCATATGTGCAAAATAACACGTACAGACCGGTGTTTATTATGTAATACCGAGGAGGAAACAATAGACCATCTGTTTACACAGTGTTGTATAGCTACAGGCTTTTGGGTATATATCAATATGCTCCTTGCTAAATTTGGAATCAAATATGTGAAATTAATGGCTGAAACAATTATGTTCAACGATTGCTCAACTATCGGACGAATCATTAATAGCAAGGAGAAAGAATTGTTAGTAACCCTGTTATCTGTAGGAGTGTGGGCCATTTGGAAGCATCGGTGTTCAGAGGCCAGAGATAAAACAGGAAACAACCACAAAGAGCCATACAAGCTATATTTCGATCATTGTTAATAAACTGCATTCATTGTGAATTTTACAGGCTAGTGGAACATGGAAAAGAAAGTAGATTTAAAGATATACGGTGCAAAACTGGCCTAGTATCAATTGAACATGGATATCTAAAAATATCAGAAACAGAACTTGTATAAGCTAGCACACTCGCTGCTTGTTGCTTATTGATATATGGTATTTTATTTTATTTAATTGAGTTAATTTTAAAATTTTAATGCCTTAGGAGATGATAATTTTGACGAATAACCAAACCTTGGGAATCGGTGTATTCAAATATCAATTGAGCATCGCGTCAATATTCTGGAGGTGATCCGACTTTCGAGTTCATTAGGTTAACAGAGTATAACATCTTACATATATACAATTAACATCCTGTTGTAAATGTTTACTGTAGGTTTATTTGTTCCAGGGTAATTTACAAAAACTTACAATGAAGTAAATTTAAAATGTGAACCCAAAGCGCTATCTATGTAGTCATAGTTTGTATACTTTTGCTCTGTGCATTTTACGACATAAAGGCTACTACGCCATCTGCACTCGCCATTTGGGCCAATACTATACGGTGTACTACGTTAAACTGCATATGATCTACTTAGCCTGCCGGTCATGAATCGGCTCAATGGCGTCAATGAGTAGCAGTAACCTACTGCTAATTATTGATGAGTCGCTTTACCACTTATTGGGTAACTATGCTCGCCAGTTGGGCCTACTACTACACGGTGTGCAAATAGTAATGGCTTTGTTGAATTATATTATGTTATCAGCTCTTTATTAAGCTTAGTTTCTATGTAGTTATGATATGGGTGTGGTATATGGTAATAGAGTATTTTAGCTTGCACTGTTTTGATATATTACGCTTGTATTGTTATTCATATACTATTAATAAAGCCTGCTATTTCATCCGATTTTTTATGAGGGTTTGCAAGCCTTTTTTAAAGGAGTTCCTCCGTGAAGTGTATCCGACTGCGTCAGCGTCGGATTTAAAAAAAAAAAAGTAGTAGTAGTAGTAGTAGCAGTAGCAGTAGTAGTAGTATTAGTAGTAGTAGTAGTAGTAGTAGTAGTAGGAGTAGTAGTAGTAGTAGTAGTAGTAGCAGTAGTAGCAGCAGCAGCAGCAGCAGCAGCAGCAGCAGCAGCAGCAGCAGCAGGAGTAGTAGTAGTAGTAGTAGTAGCAGTAGCAGTAGCAGCAGCAGCAGCAGCAGCAGCAGCAGCAGCAGGAGTAGTAGTAGTAGTAGTAGTAGTAGTAGCAGCAGCAGCATCAGCAGCAGGAGCAGGAGCAGGAGTAGTAGTAGTAGTAGTAGCAGTAGCAGCAGTAGCAGCAGCAGCAGCAGCAGGAGCAGTAGTAGTAGTAGTAGTAGTAGTAGTAGTAGCAGCAGCAGCAGCAGCAGCAGCAGCAGGAGCAGGAGCAGGAGCAGTAGCAGTAGTAGTAGTAGTAGTAGTAGTAGTAGTAGTAGTAGTAGTAGTAGTAGCAGTAGCAGCAGCAGCAGCAGCAGCAGCAGCAGGAGTAGGAGTAGGAGTAGTAGTAGTAGTAGTAGTAGTAGTAGTAGTAGTAGTAGTAGTAGTAGTAGTAGTAGTAGTAGTAGTAGCAGCAGCAGCAGCAGCAGGAGCAGGAGCAGTAGCAGTAGTAGTAGTAGTAGTAGTAGTAGTAGTAGTAGAAGTAGTAGTAGTAGTAGTAGCAGTAGCAGCAGCAGCAGCAGCAGTAGGAGTAGGAGTAGGAGTAGGAGTAGGAGTAGTAGTAGTAGTAGTAGTAGTAGTAGTAGTAGTAGTAGTAGTAGTAGTAGTAGTAGTAGTAGTAGTAGTAGTAGTAGCAGCAGCACCAGCAGCACCAGTAGCACTAGCAGCTGCAGCATAAATCTTGGCTTAGCGGACCAGCTTTCACAAATTCAAATGAGACTATCTTTTGGATGCACACCATATTGGTAACTTTAAACTATGAATTCCTAGCATATAGGGTAAATGCTACGTCGTTTTGATTGTGACGTCAAATAACAAGTGATTATTTGATTATGGCCTCAGATATTTAAGTAACAGATCATCTCCTTCCATTGTTTCCAGTAAGTAAAGTATTTTGTTGTTTGCCTCCCGTTTTACCTGATGTGTCATGGAATGGAAGTTTGAAGTGTGATGTCGTCACGTCAGCAAGCTCCGGTGTTTTGAGATAATCAAAGGGATCCCGGAACGAGGATCCGGGCAATTCAATCTCCGTCCTTTGCAAGTAGTTTGAGTCTGTCCTAACCTTGAACCTATCCTTTGACAGATATTTGGAATGAGTAATTGGCCGGGTTATCCTGTTAGTGCATCCAAATGTCCTCTGGCCAGTTCAGAGGACACGATTCCCGACGGTGTCGGGTACACACTTAGATTTTCCTAATAAAAACGCGCTATTCTATTAAAACCATCCATGACAATCGGTAACCCCAAGTTTAAGTTCAATGAAAATTTGTTCCTTTATTGAAAGTTTATAATTGCTATTTACATAATATTTACATCATCAGGTAGTCTGTCGAAGATTAAGATATCGTTGATCTTAATAACTTATATTTTGATAGAGATTTTGCCTTTTCTTAGTGTCCTTTTAAAAACCAAGATATCTATAGCATAGTCACCTTGAGGAAAGTACCGACTCTTGCACAGAACGCCCATACTGCTTACACACGAGAGATGATGTCTCCTTAGCGTGCAAAATCTCGAAAAAAACATGCATTCTCACTCTCTTAGCCCTTTAACCTTCAACTTTCTCTTTAAAAATTTCAATTTCCTCATAGAAAATTTCCATTTGCAGACCACGAGAAGACCTTTTTGAAGATTTATCACTGGAATGACTGGCTCGGTTATCGAGCCAGTCATTCCAGTGGTAAAGTTTCAAAAATAGTCTACTCGTGGTCTGCGAATGGACATTTCTCAAGACCACTGCAGATGCCGCTTTGACTGATAGGAGTGTTAAATGGTTAACCTATATTTGAATAACACAAACTGCATGAACTCTGAATACACTTCGATGATGTCTGCGACCTGTTATATAATGTTTTGTATACACATGTTATGAATGAGCTACAAGAAAAGATATAGTTCAGAATAGATATAAATATTTAATTCGAATATTCCCTGCTGAGATGCAAGATTGAGAGTGTAGCTTTTTATCCCTTTTGTTGCGCCATGTTCATTTCTGATATTCTCATACTCAATATATCAAAGGGATTTTATTTCAATGTCGTCCTTGGTATCAATTTAAATAAGAACACAAATGAGTAACAGATTACACGATGTTGTAGTAGCGATGGTAACAGAATTCACAAGTTGAATGCAATGTCTATAGAGACAAAGGTTATTACTTTATTGCAATCTTTTAAACATGTGTCTGTTAACCTGTCATAAAAGCATTGAAGTTAATTGCAAAAACAGCACATTTGAATCGTATCGGCAATACAACTGAGTTTACAACCAAAAGTCACATTTCTCATACGAAAACTAGCAGTACGATTGAGTGTACACATTCCAAACCCCATCCATCATTATACAGATTACTGAGCTGCTACTCAACCAATACCGGGCCAATATGTCCCGTTATTGGCCCAGGACAGGTCCAGTAATCTGGTTTATCAGTGACCCCTTACTCCAATCACACATTTCAAACTACCATAATTCACCTTTCCAGAGTATCCATCCATCATCTGACCTCGTATGACGTCATAATCAGCTCAGCGCTCATAAAATATCAAAAAGTTCGACGCGGTGTATGAATTGTATGTCTTTGTAATCCTTTGCTATTTAATAAACATGCTGTTGAATATTTTGAAACTAATTTGACTGGGCGCCGTTGCTGCCTTAGGCAGCAACATCACCCAGTGAAATTAGTTTCAAAATATTCAACAGCTTACCTGTGGAGTTTTTTGGAAATTGATAGTCAGGGTGTTCAAAGGTCGATCGATTCCAACACGAGCGAGGTGTGGGTGGATCTTAGCTAGAGATGGGCGGGGCATAGCTAAAACCGGAAAGGCCCATTACAATAAATATCTATAAATGTGTAATCGTATTACCCACCGCAACTAGCTCAAGGTTGGCCCTGTAGGTGGGGCTTAGAATACACCTTCCGTATCCTCTGCGTGTCGTAAGAGGCGACTAAAGGAGGGAAGGGTGAGGTAACCCTGACAGAAACCTCGAGTGCTGAAGACGAAGGCTCCAGGCCGCACGGCGCACTCTAATAAACCATGGATCCACGCACTTAACGCTTATGATCATGTCGATAGTCACTTTAAGACTGGTGGTATGATCAGCGAACGAAAAGAAGAAGAAGAACTAGCTCAAGGTCAGTCCAAACATGCACCACATTATGGCACATCATATAACTTGAAGGCTATATTTTATAACCATTTAACGGTGGTGCTATATTTTATAACCATTTAACGATGGTACATGTTCAGCTGTGTAAGCTGCAAGCTATGAAGGTGAGCGATGTGCATCGTGTATGCTAGACACTGGCATGTTTCATCAGGTATCGCTTCCATAAATCGCAGACGTACCTGGCCTACTGAGCGCGGAGAGCGTGCTGGAGAGCATCCAGGCCTACTGAGCATGGAGAGCATCCCGGCCTACTGAGGATGGAGACCGTCCAGGCCTACTGAGCATGGAGATCATCCAGGTCTGGTGAGCATGGAGAGCATCCCGGCCTACTGATCATGGAGAGCGTCCAGGCCTGGTGAGTATGGAGCGCATCCCGGCCTACTGAGCATGGAGAGCGTCCCGGCATACTGAGCACTGAGAGTGTCCCGGCCTATTGACCATGGTGAGCATCCTGGCCTACGGAGGATGGAGAGTGTCCCGGCCTACTGAGTATGCAGAGTGTCCTGGTCTACTGAGCATGGAGAGCATGCCAGCCTACTGATGATGGAAAGCGTCCCGGCCTACTGAGCACAGAGAGCATCCCGCCTACTGAGCATGGAGAACATCCATGCATACTGAACACGGAGAACATCCCCACCTACTGAGAAACGAGAGTATCCTGGCCTACTGAGCATGGAGAGCATCTAGGCCTACTGAGCACAGAGTATCCAAACCTACTGAGCACAGAGAGCGTCCCGGCCTACTGATCACAGAGAGCATCCCGGCCTACTGAACACAAAGAGCATCCCGGCCTACTGAGCAATGGACCGCATAGTTGAAGCGGTCCTCGACTGACAGATCGGACACCTCAATGTTTAGTCAGGTTAATCTGTAATTTGGTTCCAGTAATATTTGCACCTGCCACTCAGAGTGTTAACACTGTGTGAATTCATGCTCAAAATATGAACAGCCCATGTTGTTTATTATTATTATATATTAAAGATTTGGCCAGACTCATATAAGACATTACATAGTGAATCTGAAATTTACTATTAGCACAGAAAATATGAACATATATCCTAGATTTTACATTCTTTCACTAGCTACCAGTTTGCGGCAACCACTTTGTCAATGTAGTAACTCATAACAAGATGAAGCACAAGAATATTGACTCTCAAATCATATAGTATATAAGAAGACTTATCTTGCTATCTAACATTATATTTAATTATAATTTCACCATTTCGTGCAAATGAAACATCAGACACAAGAACGAACAGAGAACTGATCATAAGAAATAACCAAGAACTGGAGACAAGGAAGAACCAAGAACTAGACACAAAGAAGAATCAAGAACTGGGCACAAGGAAGAACCAAGAACTAGACACAAAGAAGAATCAACAACTGGACACAAGGAAGAACCCAGAACTAGACACAAAGAAGAATCAAGAACTGGGCACAAGGAAGAACCAAGAACTGGGCACAAGGAAGAACCAAGATCTGGGCACAAGGAAGAATGAAGAACTGGGCACAAGGAAGAACCAAGAACTGGACACAAGGAAGAACCCAGAACTAGACACAAAGAAGAATCAAGAAGTGGGCACAAGGAAGAACCAAGAACTAGACACAAAGAAGAATCAAGAACTGGGCACAAGGAAGAACCAAGAACTAGACACAAAGAAGAATCAAGAACTGGGCACAAGGAATAACCAAGAACTAGACACAAGGAAGAACCAAGAACTGGACACTAGTAAGAATCAAGAGCTGGACACAAGTAAGAATCAAGAGCTGGAAACAAGCAAGAATCAACAACTGGACACAAGGAAGAAGCCATAACTAGACACAATGAAGAACCAAGTAGTGGACACAAAGAAGAACCAAGACACGGACACAAGGAAGAATCAAGAACTGGACACAAAGAAGAACCAAGAACTGGACACAAGGAAGAACCAAGAACTAGTCACAAGGAAGAACCAAGAACTGGATACAAGGAAGAATCAAGAGCTAGTCACAATGAAGAACCAAGTAGTGGACACAAGGAATAATCAAGAAATGGATACAAGGAAGAACCAAGAACTGGACACAAGGAAAAACCAAGAACTGGGCACAAGGAAGAATCAAGAACTGGGCACAAGGAAGAACCAAGAACTGGGCACAAGGAAGAACCAAGAACTGGACACAAGGAAGAACCAAGAACTAGACACAAAGAAGAACCAAGACACGGACACAAGGAAGAATCAAGAACTGGACACAAAGAAGAACCAAGAACTGGACACAAGGAAGAACCAAGAAATAGTCACAAGGAACAACCAAGAACTGGATACAAGGAAGAATCAAGAGCGAGTCACAATGAAGAACCAAGTAGTGGACACAAGGAAGAATCAAGAACTGGATACAGTGAAAAATCAAGAACTGGACACAAGGAAGAACTAAGTACTGGACACAAGGAAGAATTAAGAACTGGGCACAAGAAAGAATCAAGAACAAGTCAAAAGAAAGAACCAAGAACTGGACAAAAGGAAAAACCAAGATCTGGACACAAGGAAGAATAAAGAACTAGTCACAATGAAGAACCAAGTACTGGACACAAGGAAGAATCAAGAACCGGACACAGGGAAGAACCAAAAACTGGACACAAGGAAGAATCGCGAAATGGACACAAGGACGAATCAAGAACTAGGCACAAGGAAGAAGCAAGAACTAGACACAAGGAAGCGCCAAGAACAGGAAACAAGGAAGAACTAAGAAATGGGCAGAAGAAAGAACCAAGAAATGGACACAAGGAAGAATCAAGAACCGGACACAAGGAAGAATCAAGAACTGGACACAAGGAAGAGCCAAGAACTGGACACAAGGAAGAATCAAGAACTTGACACAAGGAAGAATCAACAACTAGACACAAGGAAGAACCGAGAACTACACACAAGCAAGAACCAAGAACTGGACACAAGTGAGAATCACGAGCTGGACACAAGGAAGAATCAACAACTGGACACAGGGAAGAACCAAGAACAAGACCGAAAAAAATCAAGAACTGGAAACGAGGAAGAACCAAGACACGGTCACAAGGAAGAATGACGAAATGGACACAAGGACGAATCAAGAACCAGTCACAAGGAAGAACCAAGAACTAGACACAAGGAAGAATCAAGAACTGGACACATGAAATAATCAAAAACTGGTCACAAGGAAGAATCAAGAACTGGTCACAAGAAGGAACCAAGAACTGATCACAAGGAAGAAGCAAGAACTTGATAGAAGGAAGAACCAATAACTGGACACAAGGAAGAATCAAGAACCGGACACAAGGAAGACCCAAGAACTAGACACAAAGAACAATCAAGAACTGGACACAAGGAAGAATCAAGAACTGGACACAATGAAGAACCAATAACTGGACACAAGGACGAATCAAGAACTGGACACAAGGAAGAACCAAGAACTAGACACAAAGAAGAATCAAGAACTGGACACAAGGAAGAACCAATAACTGGACACAAGGAAGAATCAAGAACCGGACACAAGGAAGAACCAAGAACTAAACACAAAGAAGAATCAAGAACTGGACACAAGGAAGAATCAAGAACTGGACACAAGGAAGAATCAAGAACTGGACACAAGGAAGAACCAAGAACTGGACACAAGGAAGAACCAAGAATTGGACACAAGGAATAACCAAGAAATTGGCAGAAGAGAGAACCAAGAACTGGACACAAGGAAGAATCAAGAAACGGACACAAGGAAGAATCAAGAACTGGACACAAGGAAGAATCAAGAACTGGACACAAAGAAGAATCATGAACTAGACACAAGGAAGAACAAAGAACTGGACACAAGGAAAAACCAAGAAATTGGCAGAAGAAAGAACCAAGAACTGGACACAAGGAAGATCAAGAACCGGACACAAGGAAGAATAAAGAACTGGACACAAGAAAGAGCCGAGAACTGGACACAAGGAAGAATCAAGAACTTGACACAAGGAAGAACCAAGAACTGGACACAAGTAAGAATCAAGAGCTGGACACAAGGAAGAATCAACAACTTGACACAAGGAAGAACCAAGAACTAGACACAAGGAAGAACCAAGAACTGGACACAAGGAAGAATCAAGAACTGAACACAAGGAAGAATCAAGAACCGGGCACAAGGAAGAACCAAGAACTGGACACAAGGAAGAATCAAGAACCGGACACAAGGAAGAACCAAGAACTAGACACAAGTAAGAACCAAGAACTGGACACAAGGAAGAATCAAGAACCGGACACAGGGAAGAACCAAGAACTGGACACAAGGAAGAATCGCGAAATGGACACAAGGACGAATCAAGAAATAGGCACAAGGAAGAAGCAAGAACTAGACACAAGGAAGCGCCAAGAACAGGAAACAAGGAAGAACTAAGAAATGGGCAGAAGAAAGAACCAAGAAATGGACACAAGGAAGAATCAAGAACCGGACACAAGGAAGAATCAAGAACTGGACACAAGGAAGAGCCAAGAACTGGACACAAGGAAGAATCAAGAACTTGACACAAGGAAGAATCAACAACTAGACACAATGAAGAACCAAGAACTAGACACAAGCAAGAACCAAGAACTGGACACAAGTGAGAATCACGAGCTGGACACAAGGAAGAATCAACAACTGGACACAGGGAAGAACCAAGAACAAGACCGAAAAAAATCAAGAACTGGAAACGAGGAAGAACCAAGACACGGACACAAGGAAGAATGACGAAATGGACACAAGGACGAATCAAGAACCAGTCACAAGGAAGAACCAAGAACTAGACACAAGGAAGAATCAAGAACTGGACACATGAAAGAATAAAAAACTGGTCACAAGGAAGAACCAAGAACTGGTCACAAGAAGGAACCAAGAACTGATCACAAGGAAGAAGCAAGAACTTGATAGAAGGAAGAACCAATAACTGGACACAAGGAAGAATCAAGAACCGGACGCAAGGAAGACCCAAGAACTAGACACAAAGAACAATCAAGAACTGGACACAAGGAAGAATCAAGAACTGGACACAATGAAGAACCAATAACTGGACACAGGGACGAATCAAGAACTGGACACAAGGAAGAACCAAGAACTAGACACAAAGAAGAATCAAGAACTCGACACAAGGAAGAACCAATAACTGGACACAAGGAAGAATCAAGAACCGGACACAAGGAAGAACCAAGAACTAAACACAAAGAAGAATCAAGAACTGGACACAAGGAAGAATCAAGAACTGGACACAAGGAAGAATCAAGAACTGGACACAAGGAAGAACCAAGAATTGGACACAAGGAATAACCAAGAAATTGGCAGAAGAAAGAACCAAGAACTGGACACAAGGAAGAATCAAGAACCGGAAACAAGGAAGAATCAAGAACTGGACACAAGGAAGAACCAAGATCTATACACAAAGAAGAATCAAGAACTGGACACAAAGAAGAATCATGAACTAGACACAAGGAAGAACAAAGAACTGGACACAAGGAAAAACCAAGAAATTGGCAGAAGAAAGAACCAAGAACTGGACACAAGGAAGAATAAAGAACTGGACACAAGAAAGAGCCGAGAACTGGATACAAGGAAGAATCAAGAACTTGACACAAGGAAGAACCAAGAACTGGACACAAGTAAGAATCAAGAGCTGGACACAAGGAAGAATCAACAACTTGACACAAGGAAGAACCATGAACTAGACACAAGGAAGAACCAAGAACTGGACACAAGGAAGAATCAAGAACTGAACACAAGGAAGAATCAAGAACCGGGCACAAGGAAGAACCAATAACTGGACACAAGGAAGAATCAAGAACCGGACACAGGGAAGAACCAAGAACTAGACACAAGTAAGAATCAAGAGCTGGACACAAGGAAGAACAAAGAACTGGACACAAGTAAGAATCAAGAGCTGGACACAAGGAAGAATCAACAACTGGACACAAGGAAGAACCAAGAACTAGACACAAAGAAGAATCAAGAACTGGACACGAGGAAGACCAAAGAAACGGACACAAGGAAGAATCAAGAACTGAACACAAAGAAGAACCAAGAACTGGATAGAAAGAAGAACCCAGAACTGATCGCAAGGAAGAATCAGGAACTGATTGCAAGGAAGAACCAAGAACCTGACACAAGGAAGAATCAAGAACTGAACACAAAGAAGAACCAAGAACTGGACACAAGGAAGAGCTAACAACTGGACACAAGGAAGAACGAAGAACTGGACACAAGATAGAGCCAGGTAATGGACATAAGGAAGAATCAAGAACTGGGCACAAGAAAGAATCAAGAACTAGTGACAAGAAGAACCAAGAACTGGACACAAGGAAGAAGCAAGAACTGGACACAAGAAAGAAACAAGATCTAGACACAAGTAAGAATGAAGAACTTGACACAAGGAAGATCCAAGAACTGGACACAAGGAGGAATCAAGAACCGGACACAAAGAAGAACCAAGAACTAGACACAAAGAAGAATCAAGAACTAGACACAAGGAAGAACCAAGAACTGGACACAAGGAATCAAGAACTTGACACAATGAAGAATCAAGAAACAGACACAAGGAAGAATCAAGAACCGGACACAAGGAAGAACCAAGAACTAGACACAAAGAAGAATCAAGAACTAGACACAAGGAAGAACCAAGAAGTGGACACAAGGAAGAATCAAGAACTTGACACAATGAAGAATCAAGAACTGGACACAAGGAAGAATCAAGAACTGGACACAAGGAAGAATCAAGAACTTGACACAATGAAGAATCAAGAACTGGACACAAGGAGGAATCAAGAACTGGACACAAGGAAGAAACAAGAACTAGACACAAAGAAGAATCAAGAACTAGACACAAGGAAGAACCAAGAACTGGACACAAGGAAGAATCAAGAAATTGACACAATGAAGAATCAAGAACTAGACACAAGGAAGAATCAACAACTGGACACAAGGAAGAACCAAGAACTGGACACAGGGAAGAACCACTAACTGGACACAAGAAAGAATCAAGAACTGGGCACAAGGAAGAATCAAGAACTGAACATAAAAAAGAATCAAGATCTAGACATAAGTAAGAATGAAGAAATGGACACAAGTAAGAATGAAGAACTAGACACAAGGAAGAATCAAGAACTGGACACAAGGAAGAATCAAGAACTGGACACAATGAAGAATCAAGAACTAGACACAAGGATGAACCAAGAACTGGACACAAGGAAGAATCAAGAACTGGACACACGTAAGAATCAAGAGCCGGACACAATGAAGAATCAAGAAATGGACACATGGAAGAATCAAGAACTAAACACAAAGAAGAACCAAGAACTGATCGCAAGGAAGAATCAGGAACTGATTGCAAGGAAGAACCAAGAACCTGACACAAGGAAGAATCAAGAACTGAACACAAAGAAGAACCAAGAACTGGACACAAAGAAGAAGCCAGACCTGATCGCAAGGAAGAACCATGAACTGGACACAAGGAAGATCCAAGAACTGGCCACAAGGAAGAATCAAGAACCGGACACAAAGAAGAACCAAGAACTAGACACTAAGAAGAATCAAGAACTAGACACAAGGAAGAACCAAGAACTGGACACAAGGAAGAATCAAGGACTAGACACAATGAAGAATCAAGAACCGGACACAAGGAAGAACCAAGAACTAGACACAAAGAAGAATCAAGAACTAGACACAAGGAAGAACCAAGAAGTGGACACAAGGAAGAATCAAGAACTTGACACAATGAAGAATCAAGAACTGGACACAAGGAAGAATCAAGAACTGGACACAAGGAAGAATCAAGAACTTGACACAATGAAGAATCAAGAACTGGACACAAGGAGGAATCAAGAACTGGACACAAGGAAGAAACAAGAACTAGACACAAAGAAGAATCAAGAACTAGACACAAGGAAGAACCAAGAACTGGACACAAGGAAGAATCAAGATATTGACACAATGAAGAATCAAGAACTAGACACAAGGAAGAATCAACAACTGGACACAAGGAAGAACCAAGAACTGGACACAGGGAAGAACCACTAACTGGACACAAGAAAGAATCAAGAACTGGGAACAAGGAAGAATGAAGAACTGAACACAAAAAAGAATCAAGATCTAGACATAAGTAAGAATGAAGAAATGGACACAAGTAAGAATGAAGAACTAGACACAAGGAAGAATCAAGAACTGGACACAAGGAAGAATCAAGAACTGGACACAAGGAAGAATCAAGAACTGGACACAAGGAAGAAACAAGAACTAGACACAGAATCAAGAACTAGACACAAGGATGAACCAAGAACTGGACACCAGGAAGAATCAAGAACTGGACACACGTAAGAATCAAGAGCCGGACACAATGAAGAATCAAGAAATGGACACATGGAAGAATCAAGAACTAAACACAAAGAAGAACCAAGAACTGATCGCAAGGAAGAATCAGGAACTGATTGCAAGGAAGAACCAAGAACCTGACACATGGAAGAATCAAGAACTGAACACAAAGAAGAACCAAGAACTGGACACAAAGAAGAAGCCAGACCTGATCGCAAGGAAGAACCATGAACTGGACACAAGGAAGATCCAAGAACTGGACACAAGGAAGAATCAAGAACCGGACACAAAGAAGAACCAAGAACTAGACACTAAGAAGAATCAAGAACTAGACACAAGGAAGAACCAAGAACTGGACACAAGGAAGAATCAAGGACTTGACACAATGAAGAATCAAGAACTAGACACAATGAAGAATCAAGAACCGGACACAAGGAAGAACCAAGAACTAGACACAAAGAAGAATCAAGAACTAGACACAAGGAAGAACCAAGAAGTGGACACAAGGAAGAATCAAGAACTTGACACAATGAAGAATCAAGAACTGGACACAAGGAAGAATCAAGAACTGGACACAAGGAAGAAACAAGAACTTGACACAATGAAGAATCAAGAACTGGACACAAGGAGGAATCAAGAACTGGACACAAGGAAGAAACAAGAACTAGACACAAAGAAGAATCAAGAACTAGACACAAGGAAGAACCAAGAACTGGACACAAGGAAGAATCAAGATATTGACACAATGAAGAATCAAGAACTAGACACAAGGAAGAATCACCACTGGACACAAGGAAGAACCAAGAACTGGACACAGGGAAGAACCACTAACTGGGAACAAGGAAGAATGAAGAACTGAACACAAAAAAGAATCAAGATCTAGACATAAGTAAGAATGAAGAAATGGACACAAGTAAGAATGAAGAACTAGACACAAGGAAGAATCAAGAAATGGACACAAGGAAGAATCAAGAACTTGATACAATGAAGAATCAAGAACTGGACACAAGGAAGAATCAAGAACTGGACACAAGGAAGAAACAAGAACTAGACACAGAATCAAGAACTAGACACAAGGATGAACCAAGAACTAGACACAAGGAAGAATCAAGAACTGGACACACGTAAGAATCAAGAGCCGGACACAAGGAAGAATCAAGAAATGGACACATGGAAGAATCAAGAACTAAACACAAAGAAGAACCCAGAACTGATCGCAAGGAAGAATCAGGAACTGATTGCAAGGAAGAACCAAGAACCTGACACAAGGAAGAATCAAGAACTGAACACAAAGAAGAACCAAGAACTGGACACAAAGAAGAAGCCAGACCTGATCGCAAGGAAGAACCATGAACTGGACACAAGGAAGATCCAAGAACTGACCACAAGGAAGAATCAAGAACCGGACACAAAGAAGAACCAAGAACTAGACACTAAGAAGAATCAAGAACTAGACACAAGGAAGAACCAAGAACTGGACACAAGGAAGAATCAAGGACTTGACACAATGAAGAATCAAGAACTAGACACAATGAAGAATCAAGAACCGGACACAAGGAAGAACCAAGAACTAGACACAAAGAAGAATCAAGAACTGGACACAAGGAAGAACCAAGAAGTGGACACAAGGAAGAATCAAGAACTTGACACAATGAAGAATCAAGAACTGGACACAAGGAAGAACCAAGAACTAGACACAAAGAAGAATCAAGATCTATACACAAGGAAGAACCAAGAACTGGACACAAGGAAGAATCAAGAACTTGACACAATGAAGAATCAAGAACTTGACACAAGCAAGAATCAACAACTGGACACAAGGAAGAACTAGGAACTCGACACAGGGAAGAACCACGAACTGGACACAATAAAGAATCAAGAAATGGGCACAAGGAAGAATCAAGAACTGAACACAAAAAAGAATCAAGATCTAGACACAAGTAAGAATGAAGAAATGGACACGAGTAAGAATGAAGAACTAGACACAAGGAAGAATCAAGAACTGGACACACGTAAGAACCAAGAGCTGGACACAAGGAAGAATCAAGAAATGGACACATGGAAGAATCAAGAACTGAACACAAAGAAGAACCAAGAACTGATCGCAAGGAAGAATCAGGAACTGATTGCAAGGAAGAACCAAGAACCTGACACAAGGAAAATCAAGAACTGAACACAAAGAAGAACCAAGAACTGGACACAAAGAAGAACCCAGACCTGATCACAAGGAAGAACCATGAACTGATTGCAAGGAAGAACCAAGAACTGGACACAAGGAAGAGCTAACAACTGGACACAAGGAAGAACGAAGAACTGGACACAAGATAGAGCCAGGTACTGGACATAAGGAAGAATCAAAAACTGGGCACAAGAAAGAATCAAGAACTGGACACAAGGAAGAATCAAGAACTGGACGCAAGGAAGAATCAAGAACTTGACACAATGAAGAATCAAGAACTGGACACAAGGAAGAATCAAGAACTGGACACAAGAAAGAAACAAGATGTAGACACAAGTAAGAATGAAGAACTTGACACAAGGAAGATCCAAGAACTGGACACAAGGAAGAACCAAGAACTGGACACAAGGAAGAATCAAGAACTTGACACAAGGAAGAATCAAGAACTTGACACAAGGAAGAACCAAGAACTGGACACAAGTAAGAATCAAGCGCTGGACACAAGGAAGAACCAAGAACTAGACACAAAGGAGAATCAAGAACTGGCCACCAGGAAGAACCAAGAAACGGACACAAGGAAGAATCAAGAACTGGATACAAAGAAGAACCCATAACTGATCGCAAGGAAGAATCAAGAACTGATTGCAAGGAAGAACCAAGAAACTGACACAAGGAAGAACCAAGAACTGGACACAAGGAAGAATCAAGAACTGAACACAAGGACGAATCAAGAACTAGGCACAAGGAAGAAGCAAGAACTAGACACAAGGAAGCGCCAAGAACAGGAAACAAGGAAGAACTAAGAAATTGGCAGAAGAAAGAACCAAGAAATGAACACAAGGAAGAATCAAGAACCGGACACAATGAAGAATCAAGAACTGGACACAAGGAAGAGCCAAGAACTGGACACAAGGAAGAATCAAGAACTTGACACAAGGAAGAATCAACAACTAGACACAGGGAAGAACCAAGAACTAGACACAAGCAAGAACCAAGAACTGGACACAAGTGAGAATCACGAGCTGGACACAAGGAAGAATCAACAACTGGACACAAGGAAGAACCAAGAACAAGACCGAAAAAAATCAAGAACTCGAAACGAGGAAGAACCAAGACACGGACACAAGGAAGAATGACGAAATGGACACAAGGACGAATCAAGAACCAGTCACAAGGAAGAACCAAGAACTAGACACAAGGAAGAATCAAGAACTGGACACATGAAAGAATCAAAAACTGGTCACAAGGAAGAATCAAGAACTGGACACATGAAGGAACCAAGAACTGATCACAGGGAAGAAGCAAGAACTTGATAGAAGGAAGAACCAATAACTGGACACAAGGAAGAATCAAGAACCGGACACAAGGAAGAACCAATAACTGGACGCAAGGAAGAACCAAGAACTAGACACAAAGAAGAATCAAGAACTGGACACAAGGAAGAACCAATAACTGGACACAAGGAAGAATCAAGAACCGGACACAAGGAAGAACTAAGAACTAAACACAAAGAAGAATCAAGAACTGGACACAATGAAGAACCAAGTAGTGGACACAAAGAAGAACCAAGACACGGACACAAGGAAGAATCAAGAACTGGACACAAAGAAGAATCAAGAACTGGTCACAAGGAAGAATCAAGAACTGGACACAAGGACGAATCAAGAACTGGACACAAGGAAAAACCAAGAAATTGGCAGAAGAAAGAACCAAGAACTGGACACAAGGAAGAATCAAGAACCGGACACAAAGAAGAATCAAGAACTGGACACAAGGAAGAACTAAGATCTATACACAAAGAAGAATCAAGAACTGGACACAAAGAAGAATCATGAACTAGACACAAGGAAGAACCAAGAACTGGACACAAGGAAAAACCAAGAAATTGGCAGAAGAAAGAACCAAGAACTGGACTCAAGGAAGATCAAGAACCGGACACAAGGAAGAATAAAGAACTGAACACAAGAAAGAGCCGAGAACTGGATACAAGTAAGAATCAAGAACTTGACACAAGGAAGAACCAAGAACTGGACACAAGTAAGAATCAAGAGCTGGACACAAGGAAGAATCAACAACTTGACACAAGGAAGAACCAAGAACTAGACACAAAAAAGAATCAAGAACTGGCCACGAGGAAGAACCAAGAAACGGACACAAGGAAGAATCAAGAACTGAACACAAAGAAGAACCAAGAACTGGATACAAAGAAGAACCCATAACTGATCGCAAGGAAGAATCAAGAACTGATTGCAAGGAAGACCCAAGAACTGGACACAAGGAAGAATCAAGAATTGAACACAAGGAAGAATCAAGAACCGGGCACAAGGAAGAACCAATAACTGGACACAAGGAAGAATCAAGAACCGGACACAGGGAAAAACCAAGAACTAGACACAAGTAAGAATCAAGAGCTGGACACAAGGAAGAACCAAGAACTGGACACAAGTAAGAATCAAGAGCTGGACACAAGGAAGAATCAACAACTGGACACAAGGAAGAACCAAGAACTAGACACAAAGAAGAATCAAGAACTGGACACGAGGAAGAACAAAGAAACGGACACAAGGAAGAATCAAGAACTGAACACAAAGAAGAACCAAGAACTGGATAGAAAGAAGAACCCAGAACTGATCGCATGGAAGAATCAGGAACTGATTGCAAGGAAGAACCAAGAACCTGACACAAGGAAGAATCAAGAACTGAACACAAAGAAGAACCAAGAACTGGAGACAAGGAAGAGCTAACAACTGGACACAAGGAAGAACGAAGAACTGGACACAAGATAGAGCCAGGTACTGGACATAAGGAAGAATCAAGAACTGGGCACAAGAAAGAATCAAGAACTAGTGACAAGAAGAACCAAGAACTGGACACAAGGAAGAAGCAAGAACTGGACACAAGGAAGAATCAAGAACTGGACACAAGAAAGAAACAAGATCTAGACACAAGTAAGAATGAAGAACTTGACACAAGGAAGATCCAAGAACTGGACACAAGGAAGAATCAAGAACCGGACACAAAGAAGAACCAAGAACTAGACACAAAGTAGAATCAAGAACTAGACACAAGGAAGAACCAAGAACTGGACACAAGGAATCAAGAACTTGACACAATGAAGAATCAAGAGATAGACACAAGGAAGAATCAAGAACCGGACACAAGAAAGAACCAAGAACTAGACACAAAGAAGAATCAAGAACTAGACACAAGGAAGAACCAAGAAGTGGACACAAGGAAGAATCAAGAACTTGACACAATGAAGAATCAAGAACTGAACACAAGGAAGAATCAAGAACTGGACACAAGGAAGAAACAAGAACTTGACACAATGAAGAATCAAGAACTGGACACAAGGAGGAATCAAGAACTGGACACAAGGAAGAAACAAGAACTAGACACAAAGAAGAATCAAGAACTAGACACAAGGAAGAACCAAGAACTGGACACAAGGAAGAATCAAGATATTGACACAATGAAGAATCAAGAACTAGACACAAGGAAGAATCACCACTGGACACAAGGAAGAACCAAGAACTGGACACAGGGAAGAACCACTAACTGGACACAAGAAAGAATCAAGAACTGGGCACAAGGAAGAATGAAGAACTGAACACAAAAAAGAATCAAGATCTAGACATAAGTAAGAATGAAGAAATGGACACAAGTAAGAATGAAGAACTAGACACAAGGAAGAATCAAGAACTGGACACAAGGAAGAATCAAGAACTTGACACAATGAAGAATCAAGAACTGGACACAAGGAAGAATCAAGAACTGGACACAAGGAAGAAACAAGAACTAGACACATAATCAAGAACTAGACACAAGGATGAACCAAGAACTGGACACAAGGAAGAATCAAGAACTGGACACACGTAAGAATCAAGAGCCGGACACAATGAAGAATCAAGAAATGGACACATGGAAGAATCAAGAACTAAACACAAAGAAGAACCAAGAACTGATCGCAAGGAAGAATCAGGAACTGATTGCAAGGAAGAACCAAGAACCTGACACAAGGAAGAATCAAGAACTGAACACAAAGAAGAACCAAGAACTGGACACAAAGAAGAAGCCAGACCTGATCGCAAGGAAGAACCATGAACTGGACACAAGGAAGATCCAAGAACTGGCCACAAGGAAGAATCAAGAACCGGACACAAAGAAGAACCAAGAACTAGACACTAAGAAGAATCAAGAACTAGACACAAGGAAGAACCAAGAACTGGACACAAGGAAGAATCAAGGACTTGACACAATGAAGAATCAAGAACTAGACACAATGAAGAATCAAGAACCGGACACAAGGAAGAACCAAGAACTAGACACAAAGAAGAATCAAGAACTAGACACAAGGAAGAACCAAGAAGTGGACACAAGGAAGAATCAAGAACTTGACACAATGAAGAATCAAGAACTGGACACAAGGAAGAATCAAGAACTGGACACAAGGAAGAAACAAGAACTTGACACAATGAAGAATCAAGAACTGGACACAAGGAGGAATCAAGAACTGGACACAAGGAAGAAACAAGAACTAGACACAAAGAAGAATCAAGAACTAGACACAAGGAAGAACCAAGAACTGGACACAAGGAAGAATCAAGATATTGACACAATGAAGAATCAAGAACTAGACACAAGGAAGAATCACCACTGGACACAAGGAAGAACCAAGAACTGGACACAGGGAAGAACCACTAACTGGACACAAAAAGAATCAAGAACTGGGAACAAGGAAGAATGAAGAACTGAACACAAAAAAGAATCAAGATCTAGACATAAGTAAGAATGAAGAAATGGACACAAGTAAGAATGAAGAACTAGACACAAGGAAGAATCAAGAACTGGACACAAGGAAGAATCAAGAACTTGACACAATGAAGAATCAAGAACTGGACACAAGGAAGAATCAAGAACTGGACACAAGGAAGAAACAAGAACTAGACACAGAATCAAGAACTAGACACAAGGATGAACCAAGAACTGGACACAAGGAAGAATCAAGAACTGGACACACGTAAGAATCAAGAGCCGGACACAATGAAGAATCAAGAAATGGACACATGGAAGAATCAAGAACTAAACACAAAGAAGAACCAAGAACTGATCGCAAGGAAGAATCAGGAACTGATTGCAAGGAAGAACCAAGAACCTGACACAAGGAAGAATCAAGAACTGAACACAAAGAAGAACCAAGAACTGGACACAAAGAAGAAGCCAGACCTGATCGCAAGGAAGAACCATGAACTGGACACAAGGAAGATCCAAGAACTGGCCACAAGGAAGAATCAAGAACCGGACACAAAGAAGAACCAAGAACTAGACACTAAGAAGAATCAAGAACTAGACACAAGGAAGAACCAAGAACTGGACACAAGGAAGAATCATGGACTTGACACAATGAAGAATCAAGAACTAGACACAATGAAGAATCAAGAACCGGACACAAGGAAGAACCAAGAACTAGACACAAAGAAGAATCAAGAACTAGACACAAGGAAGAACCAAGAAGTGGACACAAGGAAGAATCAAGAACTTGACACAATGAAGAATCAAGAACTGGACACAAGGAAGAATCAAGAACCGGACACAAGGAAGAACCAAGAACTAGACACAAAGAAGAATCAAGATCTATACACAAGGAAGAACCAAGAACTGGACACAAGGAAGAATCAAGAACTTGACACAATGAAGAATCAAGAACTTGACACAAGCAAGAATCAACAACTGGACACAAGGAAGAACTAGGAACTGGACACAGGGAAGAACCACGAACTGGACACAATAAAGAATCAAGAAATGGGCACAAGGAAGAATCAAGAACTGAACACAAAAAAGAATCAAGATCTAGACACAAGTAAGAATGAAGAAATGGACACAAGTAAGAATGAAGAACTAGACACAAGGAAGAATCAAGAACTGGACACACGTAAGAACCAAGAGCTGGACACAAGGAAGAATCAAGAAATGGACACATGGAAGAATCAAGAACTGAAGACAAAGAAGAACCAAGAACTGATCGCAAGGAAGAATCAGGAACTGATTGCAAGGAAGAACCAAGAACCTGACACAAGGAAAATCAAGAACTGAACACAAAGAAGAACCAAGAACTGGACACAAAGAAGAACCCAGACCTGATCACAAGGAAGAACCATGAACTGATTGCAAGGAAGAACCAAGAACTTGACACAAGGAAGAACCAAGAACTGGACACAAGGAAGAGCTAACAACTGGACACAAGGAAGAACGAAGAACTGGACACAAGATAGAGCCAGGTACTGGACATAAGGAAGAATCAAAAACTGGGCACAAGAAAGAATCAAGAACTGGACACAAGGAAGAATCAAGAACTGGACACAAGAAAGAAACAAGAACTGGACACAAAGAAGAATCAAGAACTAGACACAAGGAAGAACCAAGAAGTGGACACAAGGAAGAATCAAGAACTTGACACAATGAAGAATCAAGAACTGGACACAAGGAAGAATCAAGAACTGGACACAAGGAAGAAACAAGAACTTGACACAATGAAGAATCAAGAACTGGACACAAGGAGGAATCAAGAACTGGACACAAGGAAGAAACAAGAACTAGACACAAAGAAGAATCAAGAACTAGACACAAGGAAGAACCAAGAACTGGACACAAGGAAGAATCAAGATATTGACACAATGAAGAATCAAGAACTAGACACAAGGAAGAATCACCACTGGACACAAGGAAGAACCAAGAACTGGACACAGGGAAGAACCACTAACTGGACACAAGAAAGAATCAAGAACTGGGCACAAGGAAGAATGAAGAACTGAACACAAAAAAGAATCAAGATCTAGACATAAGTAAGAATGAAGAAATGGACACAAGTAAGAATGAAGAACTAGACACAAGGAAGAATCAAGAACTGGACACAAGGAAGAATCAAGAACTTGACACAATGAAGAATCAAGAACTGGACACAAGGAAGAATCAAGAACTGGACACAAGGAAGAAACAAGAACTAGACACAGAATCAAGAACTAGACACAAGGATGAACCAAGAACTGGACACAAGGAAGAATCAAGAACTGGACACACGTAAGAATCAAGAGCCGGACACAATGAAGAATCAAGAAATGGACACATGGAAGAATCAAGAACTAAACACAAAGAAGAAACAAGAACTGATCGCAAGGAAGAATCAGGAACTGATTGCAAGGAAGAACCAAGAACCTGACACAAGGAAGAATCAAGAACTGAACACAAAGAAGAACCAAGAACTGGACACAAAGAAGAAGTCAGACCTGATCGCAAGGAAGAACCATGAACTGGACACAAGGAAGATCCAAGAACTGGCCACAAGGAAGAATCAAGAACCGGACACAAAGAAGAACCAAGAACTAGACACTAAGAAGAATCAAGAACTAGACACAAGGAAGAACCAAGAACTGGACACAAGGAAGAATCAAGGACTTGACACAATGAAGAATCAAGAACTAGACACAATAAAGAATCAAGAACCGGACACAAGGAAGAACCAAGAACTAGACACAAAGAAGAATCAAGAACTAGACACAAGGAAGAACCAAGAAGTGGACACAAGGAAGAATCAAGAACTTGACACAATGAAGAATCAAGAACTGGACACAAGGAAGAATCAAGAACTGGACACAAGGAAGAAACAAGAACTTGACACAATGAAGAATCAAGAACTGGACACAAGGAGGAATCAAGAACTGGACACAAGGAAGAAACAAGAACTAGACACAAAGAAGAATCAAGAACTAGACACAAGGAAGAACCAAGAACTGGACACAAGGAAGAATCAAGATATTGACACAATGAAGAATCAAGAACTAGACACAAGGAAGAATCACCACTGGACACAAGGAAGAACCAAGAACTGGACACAGGGAAGAACCACTAACTGGACACAAAAAGAATCAAGAACTGGGAACAAGGAAGAATGAAGAACTGAACACAAAAAAGAATCAAGATCTAGACATAAGTAAGAATGAAGAAATGGACACAAGTAAGAATGAAGAACTAGACACAAGGAAGAATCAAGAACTGGACACACGTAAGAACCAAGAGCTGGACACAAGGAAGAATCAAGAAATGGACACATGGAAGAATCAAGAACTGAAGACAAAGAAGAACCAAGAACTGATCGCAAGGAAGAATCAGGAACTGATTGCAAGGAAGAACCAAGAACCTGACACAAGGAAAATCAAGAACTGAACACAAAGAAGAACCAAGAACTGGACACAAAGAAGAACCCAGACCTGATCACAAGGAAGAACCATCAACTGATTGCAAGGAAGAACCAAGAACTTGACACAAGGAAGAACCAAGAACTGGACACAAGGAAGAGCTAACAACTGGACACAAGGAAGAACGAAGAACTGGACACAAGATAGAGCCAGGTACTGGACATAAGGAAGAATCAAAAACTGGGCACAAGAAAGAATCAAGAACTGGACACAAGGAAGAATCAAGAACTGGACACAAGAAAGAAACAAGAACTGGACACAAAGAAGAATCAAGAACTAGACACAAGGAAGAACCAAGAAGTGGACACAAGGAAGAATCAAGAACTTGACACAATGAAGAATCAAGAACTGGACACAAGGAAGAATCAAGAACTGGACACAAGGAAGAAACAAGAACTTGACACAATGAAGAATCAAGAACTGGACACAAGGAGGAATCAAGAACTGGACACAAGGAAGAAACAAGAACTAGACACAAAGAAGAATCAAGAACTAGACACAAGGAAGAACCAAGAACTGGACACAAGGAAGAATCAAGATATTGACACAATGAAGAATCAAGAACTAGACACAAGGAAGAATCACCACTGGACACAAGGAAGAACCAAGAACTGGACACAGGGAAGAACCACTAACTGGACACAAGAAAGAATCAAGAACTGGGCACAAGGAAGAATGAAGAACTGAACACAAAAAAGAATCAAGATCTAGACATAAGTAAGAATGAAGAAATGGACACAAGTAAGAATGAAGAACTTGACACAATGAAGAATCAAGAACTGGACACAAGGAAGAATCAAGAACTGGACACAAGGAAGAAACAAGAACTAGACACAGAATCAAGAACTAGACACAAGGATGAACCAAGAACTGGACACAAGGAAGAATCAAGAACTGGACACACGTAAGAATCAAGAGCCGGACACAATGAAGAATCAAGAAATGGACACATGGAAGAATCAAGAACTAAACACAAAGAAGAACCAAGAACTGATCGCAAGGAAGAATCAGGAACTGATTGCAAGGAAGAACCAAGAACCTGACACAAGGAAGAATCAAGAACTGAACACAAAGAAGAACCAAGAACTGGACACAAAGAAGAAGCCAGACCTGATCGCAAGGAAGAACCATGAACTGGACACAAGGAAGATCCAAGAACTGGCCACAAGGAAGAATCAAGAACCGGACACAAAGAAGAACCAAGAACTAGACACTAAGAAGAATCAAGAACTAGACACAAGGAAGAACCAAGAACTGGACACAAGGAAGAATCAAGGACTTGACACAATGAAGAATCAAGAACTAGACACAATGAAGAATCAAGAACCGGACACAAGGAAGAACCAAGAACTAGACACAAAGAAGAATCAAGAACTAGACACAAGGAAGAACCAAGAAGTGGACACAAGGAAGAATCAAGAACTTGACACAATGAAGAATCAAGAACTGGACACAAGGAAGAATCAAGAACTGGACACAAGGAAGAAACAAGAACTTGACACAATGAAGAATCAAGAACTGGACACAAGGAGGAATCAAGAACTGGACACAAGGAAGAAACAAGAACTAGACACAAAGAAGAATCAAGAACTAGACACAAGGAAGAACCAAGAACTGGACACAAGGAAGAATCAAGATATTGACACAATGAAGAATCAAGAACTAGACACAAGGAAGAATCACCACTGGACACAAGGAAGAACCAAGAACTGGACACAGGGAAGAACCACTAACTGGACACAAAAAGAATCAAGAACTGGGAACAAGGAAGAATGAAGAACTGAACACAAAAAAGAATCAAGATCTAGACATAAGTAAGAATGAAGAAATGGACACAAGTAAGAATGAAGAACTAGACACAAGGAAGAATCAAGAACTGGACACAAGGAAGAATCAAGAACTTGACACAATGAAGAATCAAGAACTGGACACAAGGAAGAATCAAGAACTGGACACAAGGAAGAAACAAGAACTAGACACAGAATCAAGAACTAGACACAAGGATGAACCAAGAACTGGACACAAGGAAGAATCAAGAACTGGACACACGTAAGAATCAAGAGCCGGACACAATGAAGAATCAAGAAATGGACACATGGAAGAATCAAGAACTAAACACAAAGAAGAACCAAGAACTGATCGCAAGGAAGAATCAGGAACTGATTGCAAGGAAGAACCAAGAACCTGACACAAGGAAGAATCAAGAACTGAACACAAAGAAGAATCAAGAACTGGACACAAGGAAGAAACAAGAACTAGACACAGAATCAAGAACTAGACACAAGGATGAACCAAGAACTGGACACAAGGAAGAATCAAGAACTGGACACACGTAAGAATCAAGAGCCGGACACAATGAAGAATCAAGAAATGGACACATGGAAGAATCAAGAACTAAACACAAAGAAGAACCAAGAACTGATCGCAAGGAAGAATCAGGAACTGATTGCAAGGAAGAACCAAGAACCTGACACAAGGAAGAATCAAGAACTGAACACAAAGAAGAACCAAGAACTGGACACAAAGAAGAAGCCAGACCTGATCGCAAGGAAGAACCATGAACTGGACACAAGGAAGATCCAAGAACTGGCCACAAGGAAGAATCAAGAACCGGACACAAAGAAGAACCAAGAACTAGACACTAAGAAGAATCAAGAACTAGACACAAGGAAGAACCAAGAACTGGACACAAGGAAGAATCAAGGACTTGACACAATGAAGAATCAAGAACTAGACACAATGAAGAATCAAGAACCGGACACAAGGAAGAACCAAGAACTAGACACAAAGAAGAATCAAGAACTAGACACAAGGAAGAACCAAGAAGTGGACACAAGGAAGAATCAAGAACTTGACACAATGAAGAATCAAGAACTGGACACAAGGAAGAATCAAGAACTGGACACAAGGAAGAAACAAGAACTTGACACAATGAAGAATCAAGAACTGGACACAAGGAGGAATCAAGAACTGGACACAAGGAAGAAACAAGAACTAGACACAAAGAAGAATCAAGAACTAGACACAAGGAAGAACCAAGAACTGGACACAAGGAAGAATCAAGATATTGACACAATGAAGAATCAAGAACTAGACACAAGGAAGAATCACCACTGGACACAAGGAAGAACCAAGAACTGGACACAGGGAAGAACCACTAACTGGACACAAAAAGAATCAAGAACTGGGAACAAGGAAGAATGAAGAACTGAACACAAAAAAGAATCAAGATCTAGACATAAGTAAGAATGAAGAAATGGACACAAGTAAGAATGAAGAACTAGACACAAGGAAGAATCAAGAACTGGACACAAGGAAGAATCAAGAACTTGACACAATGAAGAATCAAGAACTGGACACAAGGAAGAATCAAGAACTGGACACAAGGAAGAAACAAGAACTAGACACAGAATCAAGAACTAGACACAAGGATGAACCAAGAACTGGACACAAGGAAGAATCAAGAACTGGACACACGTAAGAATCAAGAGCCGGACACAATGAAGAATCAAGAAATGGACACATGGAAGAATCAAGAACTAAACACAAAGAAGAACCAAGAACTGATCGCAAGGAAGAATCAGGAACTGATTGCAAGGAAGAACCAAGAACCTGACACAAGGAAGAATCAAGAACTGAACACAAAGAAGAACCAAGAACTGGACACAAAGAAGAAGCCAGACCTGATCGCAAGGAAGAACCATGAACTGGACACAAGGAAGATCCAAGAACTGGCCACAAGGAAGAATCAAGAACCAGACACAAAGAAGAACCAAGAACTAGACACTAAGAAGAATCAAGAACTAGACACAAGGAAGAACCAAGAACTGGACACAAGGAAGAATCAAGGACTTGACACAATGAAGAATCAAGAACTAGACACAATGAAGAATCAAGAACCGGACACAAGGAAGAACCAAGAACTAGACACAAAGAAGAATCAAGAACTAGACACAAGGAAGAACCAAGAAGTGGACACAAGGAAGAATCAAGAACTTGACACAATGAAGAATCAAGAACTGGACACAAGGAAGAATCAAGAACCGGACACAAGGAAGAACCAAGAACTAGACACAAAGAAGAATCAAGATCTATACACAAGGAAGAACCAAGAACTGGACACAAGGAAGAATCAAGAACTTGACACAATGAAGAATCAAGAACTTGACACAAGCAAGAATCAACAACTGGACACAAGGAAGAACTAGGAACTGGATACAGGGAAGAACCACGAACTGGACACAATAAAGAATCAAGAAATGGGCACAAGGAAGAATCAAGAACTGAACACAAAAAAGAATCAAGATCTAGACACAAGTAAGAATGAAGAAATGGACACAAGTAAGAATGAAGAACTAGACACAAGGAAGAATCAAGAACTGGACACACGTAAGAACCAAGAGCTGGACACAAGGAAGAATCAAGAAATGGACACATGGAAGAATCAAGAACTGAAGACAAAGAAGAACCAAGAACTGATCGCAAGGAAGAATCAGGAACTGATTGCAAGGAAGAACCAAGAACCTGAAACAAGGAAAGTCAAGAACTGAACACAAAGAAGAACCAAGAACTGGACACAAAGAAGAACCCAGACCTGATCACAAGGAAGAACCATGAACTGATTGCAAGGAAGAACCAAGAACTTGACACAAGGAAGAACCAAGAACTGGACACAAGGAAGAGCTAACAACTGGACACAAGGAAGAACGAAGAACTGGACACAAGATAGAGCCAGGTACTGGACATAAGGAAGAATCAAAAACTGGGCACAAGAAAGAATCAAGAACTGGACACAAGGAAGAATCAAGAACTGGACACAAGAAAGAAACAAGAACTGGACACAAGGAAGAACCAAGAACTGGACACAAGGAAGAATCAAGAACTTGACACAAGGAAGAATCAAGAACTTGACACAAGGAAGAACCAAGAACTGGACACAAGTAAGAATCAAGCGCTGGACACAAGGAAGAACCAAGAACTAGACACAAAGGAGAATCAAGAACTGGCCACCAGGAAGAACCAAGAAACGGACACAAGGAAGAATCAAGAACTGGATACAAAGAAGAACCCATAACTGATCGCAAGGAAGAATCAAGAACTGATTGCAAGGAAGAACCAAGAAACTGACACAAGGAAGAACCAAGAACTGGACACAAGGAAGAATCAAGAACTGAACACAAGGACGAATCAAGAACCGGACACAGGGAAGAACCAAGAACTTGACACAATGAAGAATCAAGAACTGGACACAAGGAAGAATCAAGAACCGGACACAAGGAAGAACCAAGAACTAGACACAAAGAAGAATCAAGACCTATACACAAGGAAGAACCAAGAACTGGACACAAGGAAGAATCAAGAACTTGACACAATGAAGAATCAAGAACTAGACACAAGCAAGAATCAACAACTGGACACAAGGAAGAACTAGGAACTGGACACAGGGAAGAACCACGAACTGGACACAAAAAGAATCAAGAACTGGGAACAAGGAAGAATGAAGAACTGAACACAAAAAAGAATCAAGATCTAGACATAAGTAAGAATGAAGAAATGGACACAAGTAAGAATGAAGAACTAGACACAAGGAAGAATCAAGAACTGGACACAAGGAAGAATCAAGAACTTGACACAATGAAGAATCAAGAACTGGACACAAGGAAGAATCAAGAACTGGACACAAGGAAGAAACAAGAACTAGACACAGAATCAAGAACTAGACACAAGGATGAACCAAGAACTGGACACAAGGAAGAATCAAGAACTGGACACACGTAAGAATCAAGAGCCGGACACAATGAAGAATCAAGAAATGGACACATGGAAGAATCAAGAACTAAATACAAAGAAGAACCAAGAACTGATCGCAAGGAAGAATCAGGAACTGATTGCAAGGAAGAACCAAGAACCTGACACAAGGAAGAATCAAGAACTGAACACAAAGAAGAACCAAGAACTGGACACAAAGAAGAAGCCAGACCTGATCGCAAGGAAGAACCATGAACTGGACACAAGGAAGATCCAAGAACTGGCCACAAGGAAGAATCAAGAACCAGACACAAAGAAGAACCAAGAACTAGACACTAAGAAGAATCAAGAACTAGACACAAGGAAGAACCAAGAACTGGACACAAGGAAGAATCAAGGACTTGACACAATGAAGAATCAAGAACTAGACACAATGAAGAATCAAGAACCGGACACAAGGAAGAACCAAGAACTAGACACAAAGAAGAATCAAGAACTAGACACAAGGAAGAACCAAGAAGTGGACACAAGGAAGAATCAAGAACTTGACACAATGAAGAATCAAGAACTGGACACAAGGAAGAATCAAGAACCGGACACAAGGAAGAACCAAGAACTAGACACAAAGAAGAATCAAGATCTATACACAAGGAAGAACCAAGAACTGGACACAAGGAAGAATCAAGAACTTGACACAATGAAGAATCAAGAACTTGACACAAGCAAGAATCAACAACTGGACACAAGGAAGAACTAGGAACTGGATACAGGGAAGAACCACGAACTGGACACAATAAAGAATCAAGAAATGGGCACAAGGAAGAATCAAGAACTGAACACAAAAAAGAATCAAGATCTAGACACAAGTAAGAATGAAGAAATGGACACAAGTAAGAATGAAGAACTAGACACAAGGAAGAATCAAGAACTGGACACACGTAAGAACCAAGAGCTGGACACAAGGAAGAATCAAGAAATGGACACATGGAAGAATCAAGAACTGAAGACAAAGAAGAACCAAGAACTGATCGCAAGGAAGAATCAGGAACTGATTGCAAGGAAGAACCAAGAACCTGAAACAAGGAAAGTCAAGAACTGAACACAAAGAAGAACCAAGAACTGGACACAAAGAAGAACCCAGACCTGATCACAAGGAAGAACCATGAACTGATTGCAAGGAAGAACCAAGAACTTGACACAAGGAAGAACCAAGAACTGGACACAAGGAAGAGCTAACAACTGGACACAAGGAAGAACGAAGAACTGGACACAAGATAGAGCCAGGTACTGGACATAAGGAAGAATCAAAAACTGGGCACAAGAAAGAATCAAGAACTGGACACAAGGAAGAATCAAGAACTGGACACAAGAAAGAAACAAGAACTTGACACAAGGAAGAACCAAGAACTGGACACAAGGAAGAATCAAGAACTTGACACAAGGAAGAATCAAGAACTTGACACAAGGAAGAACCAAGAACTGGACACAAGTAAGAATCAAGCGCTGGACACAAGGAAGAACCAAGAACTAGACACAAAGGAGAATCAAGAACTGGCCACCAGGAAGAACCAAGAAACGGACACAAGGAAGAATCAAGAACTGGATACAAAGAAGAACCCATAACTGATCGCAAGGAAGAATCAAGAACTGATTGCAAGGAAGAACCAAGAAACTGACACAAGGAAGAACCAAGAACTGGACACAAGGAAGAATCAAGAACTGAACACAAGGACGAATCAAGAACCGGACACAGGGAAGAACCAAGAACTTGACACAATGAAGAATCAAGAACTGGACACAAGGAAGAATCAAGAACCGGACACAAGGAAGAACCAAGAACTAGACACAAAGAAGAATCAAGACCTATACACAAGGAAGAACCAAGAACTGGACACAAGGAAGAATCAAGAACTTGACACAATGAAGAATCAAGAACTAGACACAAGCAAGAATCAACAACTGGACACAAGGAAGAACTAGGAACTGGACACAGGGAAGAACCACGAACTGGACACAATAAAGAATCAAGAAATGGGCACAAGGAAGAATCAAGAACTGAACACAAAAAATAATCAAGATCTAGACACAAGTAAGAATGAAGAAATGGACACAAGTAAGAATGAAGAACTAGACACAAGGAAGAATCAAGAACTGGACACACGTAAGAACCAAGAGCTGGACACAAGGAAGAATCAAGAAATGGACACATGGAAGAATCAAGAACTGAACACAAAGAAGAACCAAGAACTGATCGCAAGGAAGAATCAGGAACTGATTGCAAGGAAGAACCAAGAACCTGACACAAGGAAGAATCAAGAACTGAACACAAAGAAGAACCAAGAATTGGACACAAAGAAGAACCCAGACCTGATCGCAAGGAAGAACCATGAACTGATTGCAAGGAAGAACCAAGAACTTGACACAAGGAAGAACCAAGAACTGGACACAAGGAAGAGCTAACAACTGGACACAAGGAAGAACGAAGAACTGGACACAAGATAGAGCCAGGTACTGGACATATGGAAGAATCAAAAACTGGGCACAAGAAAGAATCAAGAACTGGACACAAGGAAGAATCAAGAACTGCACACAAGAAAGAAACAAGATCTATACACAAGTAAGAATGAAGAACTTGACACAAGGAAGATCCAAGAACTGGACACAAGGAAGAACCAAGAACTGGACACAAGGAAGAATCAAGAACTTGACACAAGGAAGAATCAAGAACTTGACACAAGGATGAACCAAGAACTGGACACAAGTAAGAATCAAGAGCTGGACACAAGGAAGAACCAAGAACTAGACACAAAGGAGAATCAAGAACTGGCCACCAGGAAGAACCAAGAAACGGACACAAGGAAGAACCAATAACTGGACACAAGGACGAATCAAGAACCGGACACAGGGAAGAACCAAGAACTAGACACAAGGAAGAATCAAGAACTGGACACAAGGAAGAACTAAGAACTGGACACAAGGAAGAACCAAGAACTGGACACAAGGAAAAACCAAGAAATTGGCAGAAGAAAGAACCAAGAACTGGACACAAGGAAGAATCAAGAACCGGACACAAGGAAGAATCAAGAACTGGACACAAGGAAGAGCCGAGAACTGGACACAAGGAAGAATCAAGAACTGAACACAAAAAAGAATCAAGATCTAGACACAAGTAAGAATGAAGAAATGGACACAAGTAAGAATGAAGAACTAGACACAAGGAAGAATCAAGAACTGGACACACGTAAGAACCAAGAGCTGGACACAAGGAAGAATCAAGAAATGGACACATGGAAGAATCAAGAACTGAAGACAAAGAAGAACCAAGAACTGATCGCAAGGAAGAATCAGGAACTGATTGCAAGGAAGAACCAAGAACCTGACACAAGGAAAGTCAAGAACTGAACACAAAGAAGAACCAAGAACTGGACACAAAGAAGAACCCAGACCTGATCACAAGGAAGAACCATGAACTGATTGCAAGGAAGAACCAAGAACTTGACACAAGGAAGAACCAAGAACTGGACACAAGGAAGAGCTAACAACTGGACACAAGGAAGAACGAAGAACTGGACACAAGATAGAGCCAGGTACTGGACATAAGGAAGAATCAAAAACTGGGCACAAGAAAGAATCAAGAACTGGACACAAGGAAGAATCAAGAACTGGACACAAGAAAGAAACAAGAACTGGACACAAGGAAGAACCAAGAACTGGACACAAGGAAGAATCAAGAACTTGACACAAGGAAGAATCAAGAACTTGACACAAGGAAGAACCAAGAACTGGACACAAGTAAGAATCAAGCGCTGGACACAAGGAAGAACCAAGAACTAGACACAAAGGAGAATCAAGAACTGGCCACCAGGAAGAACCAAGAAACGGACACAAGGAAGAATCAAGAACTGGATACAAAGAAGAACCCATAACTGATCGCAAGGAAGGATCAAGAACTGATTGCAAGGAAGAACCAAGAAACTGACACAAGGAAGAACCAAGAACTGGACACAAGGAAGAATCAAGAACTGAACACAAGGAAGAATCAAGAACCGGACACAAGGAAGAACCAAGAACTTGACACAATGAAGAATCAAGAACTGGACACAAGGAAGAATCAAGAACCGGACACAAGGAAGAACCAAGAACTAGACACAAAGAAGAATCAAGATCTATACACAAGGAAGAACCAAGAACTGGACACAAGGAAGAATCAAGAACTTGACACAATGAAGAATCAAGAACTAGACACAAGGAAGAATCAACAACTGGACACAAGGAAGAACTAGGAACTGGACACAGGGAAGAACCACGAACTGGACACAATAAAGAATCAAGAAATGGGCACAAGGAAGAATCAAGAACTGAACACAAAAAATAATCAAGATCTAGACACAAGTAAGAATGAAGAAATGGACACAAGTAAGAATGAAGAACTAGACACAAGGAAGAATCAAGAACTGGACACACGTAAGAACCAAGAGCTGGACACAAGGAAGAATCAAGAACTGGACACAAGGAAGAATCAAGAACTGAACACAAAGAAGAACCAAGAACTGATCGCAAGGAAGAATCAGGAACTGATTGCAAGGAAGAACCAAGAACCTGACACAAGGAAGAATCAAGAACTGAACACAAAGAAGAACCAAGAATTGGACACAAAGAAGAACCCAGACCTGATCGCAAGGAAGAACCATGAACTGATTGCAAGGAAGAACCAAGAACTTGACACAAGGAAGAACCAAGAACTGGACACAAGGAAGAGCTAACAACTGGACACAAGGAAGAACGAAGAACTGGACACAAGATAGAGCCAGGTACTGGACATATGGAAGAATCAAAAACTGGGCACAAGAAAGAATCAAGAACTGGACACAAGGAAGAATCAAGAACTGGACACAAGAAAGAAACAAGATCTATACACAAGTAAGAATGAAGAACTTGACACAAGGAAGATCCAAGAACTGGACACAAGGAAGAACCAAGAACTGGACACAAGGAAGAATCAAGAACTTGACACAAGGAAGAATCAAGAACTTGACACAAGGAAGAACCAAGAACTGGACACAAGTAAGAATCAAGAGCTGGACACAAGGAAGAACCAAGAACTAGACACAAAGGAGAATCAAGAACTGGCCACCAGGAAGAACCAAGAAACGGACACAAGGAAGAACCAATAACTGGACACAAGGACGAATCAAGAACCGGACACAGGGAAGAACCAAGAACTAGACACAAAGAAGAATCAAGAACTGGACACAAGGAAGAACCAAGAACTGGACACAAGGAAGAACCAAGAACTGGACACAAGGAAAAACCAAGAAATTGGCAGAAGAAAGAACCAAGAACTGGACACAAGGAAGAATCAAGAACCGGACACAAGGAAGAATCAAGAACTGGACACAAGGAAGAGCCGAGAACTGGACACAAGGAAGAATCAAGAACTTGACACAAGGAAGAACCAAGAACTGGACACAAGTAAGAATCAAGAGTTGGACACAAGGAAGAACCAAGACACAAAGAACTAGACAAAGAAGAATCAAGAACTGGACACGAGGAAGAACAAAGAAACGGACACAAGGAAGAATCAAGAACTGAACACAAAGAAGAACCAAGAACTGGATACAAAGAAGAACCCAGAACTGATCGCAAGGAAGAATCAGGAACTGATTGCAAGGAAGAACCAAGAACCTGACACAAGGAAGAATCAAGACCTGAACACAAAGAAGAACCAAGAACTGGACACAAAGAAGAATCCAGAACTGATCGCAAAGAAGAACCATCAACTGATTGCAAGGAAGAGCCGAGAACTGGACACAAGGAAGAATCAAGAACTGGACACAAGGAAGAACCAAGAACTGGACACAAGGAAGAATCAAGAACTTGACACAAGGAAGAATCAAGAACTGGACACAAGGAAGAATCAAGAACCGGACACAAGGAAGAACCAAGAACTAGACACAAAGAAGAATCAAGAACTAGACACAAGGAAGAACCAAGAACTGGACACAAGGAAGAATCAAGAACTTGACACAATGAAGAATCAAGAACCGGACACAAGGAAGAACCAAGAACAAGACACAAAGAAGAATCAAGAACTAGACACAAGGAAGAACCAAGAACTGGACACAAGGAAGAATCAAGAACTTGACACAATGAAGAATCAAGAACTGGACACAAGGAAGAATCAACAACTGGACACAAGGAAGAATCAAGAAGACACAATGAAGAATCGAGAACTGGACAGAAGGAAGAATCAAGAACTAGACACAAGGAAGAACCAAGAACTGGACACAAGGAAGAATCAAGAACTTGACACAATGAAGAATCAAGAACTAGACACAAGGAAGAATCAACAACTGGACACAAGGAAGAACCAAGAACTGGACACAGGGAAGAACCACGAACTGGACACAAGAAAGAATCAAGAACTGGGCACAAGGAAGAATCAAGAACTGAACACAAGAAAGAATCAAGATCTAAACATAAGTAAGAATAAAGAAATGGACACAACTAAGAATGAAGAACTAGACACAAGGAAGAATCAAGAACTGGACACACGTAAGAATCAAGAGCTGGACACAAGGAAGAATCAAGAAATGGACACATGGAAGAATAAAGAACTGGACACATGAAGGAATCAAAAACTGGACACAAGGAAGAATCAAGAACTAGTCACAAGGAAGAACCAAGAACTGATCGCAAGGAAGAACCACGAACTTGACACAAGGAAGACCCAAGAACTGGACACAAGGAAGAATCAAGAACCGGACGCAAGGAAGAACCAAGAACTGACACAAGGAAGAACCCAAGAACTGGACACAAGGAAGAATCAAGAACTGGACACAAGGAAGAATCAAGAACTGGACACAATAAAGAATCAAGAACTGGACACAAGGAAGAGCCAAGAACTTGACACAAGGAGGAATCAAGAACTTGGCAAAAGGAAGAATCAAGAACTAGTCACAAGGAAGAACCAAGAATTAGACACAAGGAAGAACCAAGAACTGGACACAAGGAAAAACCAAGAAATTGGCAGAAGAAAGAACCAAGAACTGGACACAAGGAAGAATCAAGAACCGGGCACAAGGAAGAATCAAGAACTGGACACAAGGAAGAGCCGAGAACTGGACACAAGGAAGAATCAAGAACTTGACACAAGGAAGAACCAAGAACTGGACACAAGTAAGAATCAAGAACTGGACACAAGGAAGAATCAACAACTGGACACAAGGAAGAACCAAGAACTAGACATAAAGAAGAATCAAGAACTGGACACAAGGAAGAACAAAGAAACGGACACAAGGAAGAATCAAGAACTGAACACAAAGAAGAACCAAGAACTGGATACAAAGAAGAACCCAGAACTGATCGCAAGGAAGAATCAAGAACTGATTGCAAGGAAGAACCAAGAACCTGACACAAGGAAGAATCAAGACCTGAACACAAAGAAGAACCAAGAACTGGACACAAAGAAGAATCAAGAACTGGATCGCAAGGAAGAACCATGAACTGATTGCAAGGAAGAACCAAGAACTTGACACAAGGAAGAACCAATAACTGGACACAAAGAAGAATCAAGAACTAGACACAAAGAAGAATCAAGAACTTGACACAATGAAGAATCAAGAACTAGACACAAGGAAGAATCAAGAACCGGACACAAGGAAGAACCAAGAACTAGACACAAAGAAGAATCAAGAACTGGACACAAGGAAGAATCAAGAACTGGACACAAGGAAGAATCAAGAAATGGACACACGGAAGAACCAAGAACTGGACACAAGGAAAAACCAAGAAATTGGCAGAAGAAAGAATCAAGAACTGGACACAAGGAAGATCAAGAACCGGACACAAGGAAGAATCAAGAACTGGACACAAGGAAGAGCCGAGAACTGGACACAATGAAGAATCAAGAACTTGACACAAGGAAGAACCAAGAACTGGACACAAGGAAGAATCAAGAACTGGACACAAGGAAGAACCAAGAACTAGACACAAAGAAGAATCAAGAACTGGACACAAGGAAGAACCAAGAAACGGACACAAGGAAGAATCAAGAACTGGATACAAAGAAGAACCCATAACTGATCGCAAGGAAGAATCGAGAACTGATTGCAAGGAAGAACCAAGAACCTGACACAAGGAAGAACCAAGAACTGGACACAGGAAGAATCAAGAACTGAACACAAGGAAGAACCAAGAACCGGACACAAGGGAGAACCAATAACTGGACACCAGGACGAATCAAGAACCGGACACAGGGAAGAACCAAGAACTAGACACAAGGAAGAATCAAGAACTTGACACAAGGAAGAACCAAGAACTGGACACAAGTAAGAATCAAGAACTAGACACAAGGAAGAATCAACAACTGGACACAAGGAAGAACCAAGAACTAGACACAAAGAAGAATCAAGAACTGGACACGAGGAAGAACCAAGAAACGGACACAAGGAAGAATCAAGAACTGAACACAAAGAAGAACCAAGAACTGGATACAAAGAAGAACCCAGAACTGATCGCAAGGAAGAATCAAGAACTGATTGCAAGGAAGAACCAAGAACCTGACACAAGGAAGAACCAAGAACTGAACACAACAAAGAATCAAGAACTGAACACAAAGAAGAATCAAGAACTGGACACATGAAAGAATCAAGAACTGATCGCAAGGAAGAAGCAAGAACTTGATACAAGGAAGAACCAATAACTGGACACAAGAAGAATCAAGACCCGGACACAAGGAAGAACCAAGAACTAGACACAAAGAAGAATCAAGAACTGGACACAAGGAAGAACCAATAACTGGACACAAGGAAGAATCAAGAACCGGACACTAGGAAGAACCAAGAACTGGACACAAAGAAGAATCAAGAACAGGACACAAGGAAGAATCAAGAACTGGACACAAGGATGAATCAAGAAATGGACACACGGAAGATCCAAGAACTGGACACATGGAAAAACCAAGAAATTGGCAGAAGAAAGAACCAAGAACTGGACACAAGGAAGAACCAAGAACTGGACACAAGGAAGAATCAAGATCTAGACATAAGTAAGAATGAAGAAATGGACACAATTAAGAATGCAGAACTAGACAGAAGGAAGAATCAAGAACTGGACACACGTAAGAATCAAGAGCTGGACACAAGGAAGAATCAAGAACTTGACACAAGGAAGAGCCGAGAACTGGACACAAGTAAGAATCAAGAGCTGGACACAAGGAAGAATCAACAAGTGGACACAAGGAAGAACCAAGAACTAGACATAAAGAAGAATCAAGAACTGGACACGAGGAAGAACAAAGAAACGGACACAAGGAAGAATCAAGAACTGAACACAAAGAAGAACCAAGAACTGGATACAAAGAAGAACCCAGAACTGATCGCAAGGAAGAATCAGGAACTGATTGCAAGGAAGAACCAAGAACCTGACACAAGGAAGAATCAAGACATGAACACAAAGAAGAACCAAGAACTGGACACAAAGAAGAATCCAGAACTGATCGCAAGGAAGAACCATGAACTGATTGCAAGGAAGAACCAAGAACTTGACACAAGGAAGAACCAAGAACTGGACACAAGGAAGAGCTAACAACTGGACACAAGGAAGAACCAAGAACTGGACACAAGGAAGAATCAAGAACTTGACACAATGAAGAATCAAGAACTGGACACAAGGAAGAATCAAGAACCGGACACAAGGAAGAATCAAGAACTTGACACAATGAAGAATCAACAACTGGACACAAGGAAGAATCAAGAACTGGACACAAGGAAGAACCAAGAACTAGACACAAAGAAGAATCAAGAACTAGACACAAGGAAGAACCAAGAACTGGACACAAGGAAGAATCAAGAACTTGACACAATGAAGAATCAAGAACTAGACACAAGGAAGAATCAACAACTGGACACAAGGAAGAACCAAGAACTGGACACAGGGAAGAACCACGAACTGGACACAAGAAAGAATCAAGAACTGGGCACAAGGAAGAATCAAGAACTGAACACAAGAAAGAATCAAGATCTAGACATAAGTAAGAATGAAGAAATGGACACAATTAAGAATGCAGAACTAGACAGAAGGAAGAATCAAGAACTGGACACACGTAAGAATCAAGAGCTGGACACAAGGAAGAATCAACAAATGGACACATGGAAAATCAAGAACAGGACACAAGGAAGAACCAAGAACTAGACACAAGGAAGAATCAAGAACTGGACACAAGGAAGAACCAAGAACTTGACACAAGTAAGAATCAAGAGCTGGACACAAGGAAGAACCAAGAACTAGACACAAAGAAGAATCAAGAACTGGACACAAGGAAGAATCAAGAACTTGACACAAGGAAGAATCAAGAACTAGACACAAGGAAGAATCAACAACTGGACACAAGGAAGAACCAAGAACTGGACACAGGGAAGAACCACGAACTGGACACAAGAAAGAATCAAGAACTGGGCACAAGGAAGAATCAAGAACTGAACACAAGAAAGAATCAAGATCTAGACATAAGTAAGAATGAAGAAATGGACACAATTAAGAATGCAGAACTAGACAGAAGGAAGAATCAAGAACTGGACACACGTAAGAATCAAGAGCTGGACACAAGGAAGAATCAACAAATGGACACATGGAAAATCAAGAACTGGACACAAGGAAGAACCAAGAACTAGACACAAGGAAGAATCAAGAACTGGACACAAGGAAGAACCAAGAACTGGACACAAGTAAGAATCAAGAGCTGGACACAAGGAAGAACCAAGAACTAGACACAAGGAAGAACCAAGAACTGGACACAAGGAAGAATCAAGAACTTGACACAAGGAAGAATCAAGAACTAGACACAAGGAAGAATCAACAACTGGACACAAGGAAGAACCAAGAACTGGACACAGGGAAGAACCACGAACTGGACACAAGAAAGAATCAAGAACTGGGCACAAGGAAGAATCAAGAACTGAACACAAGAAAGAATCAAGATCTAGACATAAGTAAGAATGAAGAAATGGACACAATTAAGAATGCAGAACTAGACAGAAGGAAGAATCAAGAACTGGACACACGTAAGAATCAAGAGCTGGACACAAGGAAGAATCAAGAACTGGACACAAGGAAGAGCCGAGAACTGGACACAAGGAACAATCAAGAGCTGGTCACAAGGAAGAATCAACAAGTGGACACAAGGAAGAACCAAGAACTAGACACAAAGAAGAATCAAGAACTGGCCACGAGGAAGAACCAAGAAACGGACACAAGGAAGAATCAAGAACTGAACACAAAGAAGAACCAAGAACTGGATACAAAGAAGAACCCAGAACTGATCGCAAGGAAGAATCAGGAACTGATTGCAAGGAAGAACCAAGAACCTGACACAAGGAAGAATCCAAGAACTGAACACAAAGAAGAACCAAGAACTGGACACAAAGAAGAATCAAGAACTGATCGCAAGGAAGAACCATGAACTGATTGCAAGGAAGAACCAAGAACTTGACACAAGGAAGAACCAAGAACTGGACACAAGGAAGAATCAAGAACTGGACACAAGGAAGAACCAAGAACTGGACACAAGGAAGAATCAAGAACTTGACACAATGAAGAATCAAGAACTGGACACAAGGAAGAATCAAGAACTGGACACAAGGAAGAATCAAGAACTTGACCCAATGAAGAATCAAGACCTGGACACAAGGAAGAATCAAGAACTGGACACAAGGAAGAACCAAGAACTAGACACAAAGAAGAATCAAGAACTAGACACAAGGAAGAACCAAGAACTGGACACAAGGAAGAATCAAGAACTTGACACAATGAAGAATCAAGAACTAGACACAAGGAAGAATCAACAACTGGACACAAGGAAGAACCAAGAACTGGACACAGGGAAGAACCACGAACTGGACACAAGAAAGAATCAAGAACTGGGCACAAGGAAGAATCAAGAACTGAACACAAGAAAGAATCAAGATCTAGACATAAGTAAGAATGAAGAAATGGACACAATTAAGAATGCAGAACTACACAGAAGGAAGAATCAAGAACTGGACACAAGGAAGAATCAACAAATGGACACATGGAAAATCAAGAACAGGACACAAGGAAGAATCAAGAACTAGACACAAGGAAGAATCAAGAACTGGACACAAGGAAGAACCAAGAACTTGACACAAGTAAGAATGAAGAGCTGGACACAAGGAAGAACCAAGAACTAGACACAAAGAAGAATCAAGAACTGGCCACGAGGAAGAACCAAGAAACGGACACAAGGAAGAATCAAGAACTGAACACAAAGAAGAACCAAGAACTGGATACAAAGAAGAACCCATAACTGATCGCAAGGAAGAATCAAGAACTGATTGCAAGGAAGAACCAAGAATCTGACACAAGGAAGAACCAAGAACTGGACACAAGGAAGAATCAAGAACTGGACACAAGGAAGAATCAAGAACTGGACACAAGGAAGAGCCGAGAACTGGACACAAGGAAGAATCAAGAACTTGACACAAGGAAGAACCAAGAACTGGACACAAGTAAGAATCAAGAGCTGGACACAAGGAAGAATCAACAAGTGGACACAAGGAAGAACCAAGAACTAGACATAAAGAAGAATCAAGAACTGGACACGAGGAGGAACAAAGAAACGGACACAAGGAAGAATCAAGAACTGAACACAAAGAAGAACCAAGAACTGGATACAAAGAAGAACCCAGAACTGATCGCAAGGAAGAATCAGGAACTGATTGCAAGGAAGAACCAAGAACCTGAGACAAGGAAGAATCAAGACCTGAACACAAAGAAGAACCAAGAACTGGACACAAAGAAGAATCCAGAACTGATCGCAAGGAAGAACCATGAACTGATTGCAAGGAAGAACCAAGAACTTGACACAAGGAAGAACCAAGAACTGGACACAAGGAAGAGCTAACAACTGGACACAAGGAAGAACCAAGAACTGGACACAAGGAAGAATCAAGAACTTGACACAATGAAGAATCAAGAACTAGACACAAGGAAGAATCAAGAACCGGACACAAGGAAGAACCAAGAACTAGACACAAAGAAGAATCAAGAACTAGACACAAGGAAGAACCAAGAACTGGACACAAGGAAGAATCAAGAACTTGACACAATGAAGAATCAAGAACTGGACACAAGGAAGAATCAAGAACTGGACACAAGGAAGAATCAAGAACTTGACACAATGAAGAATCAACAACTGGACACAAGGAAGAATCAAGAACTGGACACAAGGAAGAACCAAGAACTAGACACAAAGAAGAATCAAGAACTAGACACAAGGAAGAACCAAGAACTGGACACAAGGAAGAATCAAGAACTTGACACAATGAAGAACCAAGAACTAGACACAAGGAAGAATCAAGAACTTGACACAATGAAGAATCAAGAACTGGACACAAGGAAGAATCAAGATCTGGACACAAGGAAGAATCAAGAACTTGACACAATGAAGAATGAACAACTGGACACAAGGAAGAATCAAGAACTGGACACAAGGAAGAACCAAGAACTAGACACAAAGAAGAATCAAGAACTAGACACAAGGAAGAACCAAGAACTGGACACAAGGAAGAATCAAGAACTTGACACAATGAAGAATCAAGAACTAGACACAAGGAAGAATCAACAACTGGACACAAGGAAGAACCAAGAACTGGACACAGGGAAGAACCACGAACTGGACACAAGAAAGAATCAAGAACTGGGCACAAGGAAGAATCAAGAACTGAACACAAGAAAGAATCAAGATCTAGACATAAGTAAGAATGAAGAAATGGACACAATTAAGAATGCAGAACTAGACAGAAGGAAGAATCAAGAACTGGACACACGTAAGAATCAAGAGCTGGACACAAGGAAGAATCAACAAATGGACACATGGAAAATCAAGAACTGGACACAAGGAAGAACCAAGAACTAGACACAAAGAAGAATCAAGAACTGGACACAAGGAAGAGCCGAGAACTGGACACAAGGAAGAATCAAGAACTTGACACAAGGAAGAACCAAGAACTGGACACAAGTAAGAATCAAGAGCTGGACACAAGGAAGAACCAAGAACTAGACACAAAGAAGAATCAAGAACTGGCCACGAGGAAGAATCAAGAAACGGACACAAGGCAGAATCAAGAACTGAACACAAATAAGAACCAATGAACTGGATACAAAGAAGAACCCATAACTGATCGCAAGGAAGAATCAAGAACTGATTACAAGGAAGAACCAAGAATCTGACACAAGGAAGAACCAAGAACTGGACACAAGGAAGAATCAAGAACTGGACACAAGGAAGAATCAAGAACTGGACACAAGGAAGAGCCGAGAACTGGACACAACTTAGAATCAAGAACTTGGCACAAGGAAGAACCAAGAACTGGACACAAGTAAGAATCAAGAGCTGGACACAAGGAAGAATCAACAAGTGGACACAAGGAAGTACCAAGAACTAGACATAAAGAAGAATCAAGAACTGGACACGAGGAAGAACAAAGAAACGGACACAAGGAAGAATCAAGAACTGAACACAAAGAAGAACCAAGAACTGGATACAAAGAAGAACCCAGAACTGATCGCAAGGAAGAACCAGGAACTGATTGCAATGAAGAACCAAGAACCTGAGACAAGGAAGAATCAAGACATGAACACAAAGAAGAATCCAGAACTGATCGCAAGGAAGAACCATGAACTGATTGCAAGGAAGAACCAAGAACTTGACACAAGGAAGAATCAAGAACTTGACACAATGAAGAATCAAGAACTAGACACAAGGAAGAATCAAGAACCGGACACAAGGAAGAACCAAGAAATAGACACAAAGAAGAATCAAGAACTAGACACAAGGAAGAACCAAGAACTGGACACAAGGAAGAATCAAGAACTTGACACAATGAAGAATCAAGAACTAGACACAAGGAAGAATCAAGAACCGGACACAAGGAAGAACCAAGAACTAGACACAAAGAAGAATCAAGAACTAGACACAAGGAAGAACCAAGAACTGGACACAAGGAAGAATCAAGAACTTGACACAATGAAGAATCAAGAACTGGACACAAGGAAGAATCAAGAACTGGACACAAGGAAGAATCAAGAACTTGACACAATGAAGAATCAACAACTGGACACAAGGAAGAATCAAGAACTGGACACAAGGAAGAACCAAGAACTAGACACAAAGAAGAATCAAGAACTAGACACAAGGAAGAACCAAGAACTGGACACAAGGAAGAATCAAGAACTTGACACAATGAAGAATCAAGAACTAGACACAAGGAAGAATCAACAACTGGACACAAGGAAGAACCAAGAACTGGACACAGGGAAGAACCACGAACTGGACACAAGAAAGAATCAAGAACTGGGCACAAGGAAGAATCAAGAACTGAACACAAGAAAGAATCAAGATCTAGACATAAGTAAGAATGAAGAAATGGACACAATTAAGAATGCAGAACTAGACAGAAGGAAGAATCAAGAACTTGACACAATGAAGAATCAAGAACTAGACACACGGAAGAATCAAGAACCGGACACAAGGAAGAATCAAGAACTAGACACAAAGAAGAATCAAGAACTGGACACAAGGAAGACCCAAGAACTGGACACAAGGAAGAATCAAGAACTTGACACAATGAAGAATCAAGAACTGGACACAAGGAAGAATCAAGAACTGGACACAAGGAAGAATCAAGAACTGGACACAATGAAGAATCAACAACTGGACACAAGGAAGAATCAAGAACTGGACACAAGGAAGAACCAAGAACTTGACACAATGAAGAATCAAGAACTAGACACAAGGAAGAATCAACAACTGGACACAAGGAAGAACCAAGAACTGGACACATGAAAGAATCAAGAACTGGGCACAAGGAAGAATCAAGAACTGAACACAAGAAAGAATCAAGATCTAGACACAAGTAAGAATGAAGAACTAGACACAAGGAAGAATCAAGAACTGGACACACGTAAGAACCAAGAGCTGGACACAAGTAAGAATCAAGAAATGGACACATGGAAGAATCAAGAACTGAACACAAAGAAGAACCAAGAACTGATCGCAAGGAAGAATCAGGAACTGATTGCAAGGAAGAACCAAGAACCTGACACAAGGAAGAATCAAGAACTGAACACAAAGAAGAACCAAGAACTGGACACAAAGAAGAACCCAGACCTGATCGCAAGGAAGAACCATGAACTGATTGCAAGGAAGAACCAAGAACTTGACACAAGGAAGAACCAAGAACTGGACACAAGGAAGAGCTAACAACTGGACACAAGGAAGAACGAAGAACTGGACACAAGATAGAGCCAGGTACTGGACATAAGGAAGAATCAAAAACTGGGCACAAGAAAGAATCAAGAACTGGACACAAGGAAGAATCAAGAACTGGACACAAGAAAGAAACAAGATCTAGACACAAGTAAGAATGAAGAACTTGACACAAGGAAGATCCAAGAACTGGACACAAGGAAGAACCAAGAACTGGACACAAGGAAGAATCAAGAACTTGACACAAGGAAGAATCAAGAACTTGACACAAGGAAGAACCAAGAACTGGACACAAGTAAGAATCAAGAGCTGGACACAAGGAAGAACCAAGAACTAGACACAAAGGAGAATCAAGAACTGGCCACCAGGAAGAACCAAGAAACGGACACAAGGAAGAATCAAGAACTGGATACAAAGAAGAACCCATAACTGATCGCAAGGAAGAATCAAGAACTGATTGCAAGGAAGAACCAAGAACTGGACACAAGGAAGAATCAAGAACTGAACACAAGGAAGAACCAAGAACCGGACACAAGGAAGAACCAATAACTGGACACAAGGACGAATCAAGAACCGGACACAGGGAAGAACCAAGAACTAGACACAAAGAAGAATCAAGAACTGGACACAAGTAAGAACCAAGAACTGGACACAAGGAAGAACCAAGAACTGGACACAAGGAAAAACCAAGAAATTGGCAGAAGAAAGAACCAAGAACTGGACACAAGGAAGAATCAAGAACCGGACACAAGGAAGAATCAAGAACTGGACACAAGGAAGAGCCGAGAACTGGACACAAGGAAGAATCAAGAACTTGACACAAGGAAGAACCAAGAACTGGACACAAGTAAGAATCAAGAGTTGGACACAAGGAAGAACCAAGAAACTAGACACAAAGAAGAATCAAGAACTGGACACGAGGAAGAACAAAGAAACGGACACAAGGAAGAATCAAGAACTGAACACAAAGAAGAACCAAGAACTGGATACAAAGAAGAACCCAGAACTGATCGCAAGGTAGAATCAGGAACTGATTGCAAGGAAGAACCAAGAACCTGACACAAGGAAGAATCAAGACCTGAACACAAAGAAGAACCAAGAACTGGACACAAAGAAGAATCCAGAACTGATCGCAAGGAAGAACCATCAACTGATTGCAAGGAAGAACCAAGAACTTGACACAAGGAAGAACCAAGAACTGGACACAAGGAAGAGCTAACAACTGGACACAAGGAAGAACCAAGAACTGGACACAAGGAAGAATCAAGAACTTGACACAAGGAAGATCCAAGAACTGGACACAAGGAAGAATTAAGAACCGGACACAAAGAAGAACCAAGAACTAGACACAAAGAAGAATCAAGAACTAGACACAAGGAAGAACCAAGAACTGGACACAAGGAAGAATCAAGAACTTGACACAATGAAGAATCAAGAACCGGACACAAGGAAGAACCAAGAACAAGACACAAAGAAGAATCAAGAACTAGACACAAGGAAGAACCAAGAAGTGGACACAAGGAAGAATCAAGAACTTGACACAATGAAGAATCAAGAAATGGACACAAGGAAGAATCAAGAACTGGACATAAGGAAGAATCAAGAATTTGATACAATGAAGAATCGAGAACTGGACAGAAGGAAGAATCAAGAACTGGACACAAGGAAGAACCAAGAACTGGACACAAGGAAGAATCAAGAACTTGACACAATGAAGAATCAAGAACTAGACACAAGGAAGAATCAACAACTGGACACAAGGAAGAACCAAGAACTGGACACAGGGAAGAACCACGAACTGGACACAAGAAAGAATCAAGAACTGGGCACAAGGAAGAATCAAGAACTGAACACAAGAAAGAATCAAGATCTAAACATAAGTAAGAATAAAGAAATGGACACAACTAAGAATGAAGAACTAGACACAATGAAGAATCAAGAACTCGACACACGTAAGAATCAATAGCTGGACACAAGGAAGAATCAAGAAATGGACACATGGAAGGATAAAGAACTGGACACATGAAGGAATCAAAAACTGGACACAAGGAAGAATCAACTACTAGTCACAAGGAAGAACCAAGAACTGATCGCAAGGAAGAACCACGAACTTGACACAAGGAAGACCCAAGAACTGGACACAAGGAAGAATCAAGAACCGGACGCAAGGAAGACCCAAGAACTTGACACAAGGAAGACCCAAGAACTGGACACAAGGAAGAATCAAGAACTGGACATAAGGAAGAATCAAGAACTGGACACAATAAAGAATCAAGAACTGGACACAAGGAAGAGCCAAGAACTTGACACAAGGAGGAATCAAGAACTTGGCAAAAGGAAGAATCAAGAACTAGTCACAAGGAAGAACCAAGAATTAGACACAAGGAAGAACCAAGAACTGGACACAAGGAAAAACCAAGAAATTGGCAGAAGAAAGAACCAAGAACTGGACACAAGGAAGAATCAAGAACCGGGCACAAGGAAGAATCAAGAACTGGACACAAGGAAGAGCCGAGAACTGGACACAAGGAAGAATCAAGAACTTGACACAAGGAAGAACCAAGAACTGGACACAAGTAAGAATCAAGAACTGGACACAAGGCAGAATCAACAACTGGACACAAAGAAGAACCAAGAACTAGACACAACGAAGAATCAAGAACTGGACACAAGGAAGAACCAAGAAACGGACACAAGGAAGAATCAAGAACTGAACACAAAGAAGAACCAAGAACTGGATACAAAGAATAACCCAGAACTGGTCGCAAGGGAGAATCAAGAACTGATTGCAAGGAAGAACCAAGAACCTGACACAAGGAAGAACCAAGAACTGAACACAAAGAAGAATCAAGAACTGAACACAAAGAAGAATCAAGAACTGGACACATGAAAGAATCAAGAACTGATCGCAAGAAAGAAGCAAGAACTTGATACAAGGAAGAACCAATAACTGGACACAAAGAAGAATCAAGAACTAGACACAAAGAAGAATCAAGAACTGGACACAAGGAAGAACAAATAACTGGACACAAGGAAGAATCAAGAACCGGACACTAGGAAGAACCAAGAACTAGACACAAAGAAGAATCAAGAACTGGACACAAGGAAGAATCAAGAACTTGACACAATGAAGAATCAAGAACTGGACACAAGGAAGAATCAAGAACTGGACACAAGGAAGAATCAAGAACTTGACACAATGAAGAATCAACAACTGGACACAAGGAAGAATCAAGAACTGGACACAAGGAAGAACCAAGAACTTGACACAATGAAGAATCAAGAACTAGACACAAGGAAGAATCAACAACTGGACACAAGGAAGAACCAAGAACTGGACACATGAAAGAATCAAGAACTGGGCACAAGGAAGAATCAAGAACTGAACACAAGAAAGAATCAAGATCTAGACACAAGTAAGAATGAAGAACTAGACACAAGGAAGAATCAAGAACTGGACACACGTAAGAACCAAGAGCTGGACACAAGTAAGAATCAAGAAATGGACACATGGAAGAATCAAGAACTGAACACAAAGAAGAACCAAGAACTGATCGCAAGGAAGAATCAGGAACTGATTGCAAGGAAGAACCAAGAACCTGACACAAGGAAGAATCAAGAACTGAACACAAAGAAGAACCAAGAACTGGACACAAAGAAGAACCCAGACCTGATCGCAAGGAAGAACCATGAACTGATTGCAAGGAAGAACCAAGAACTTGACACAAGGAAGAACCAAGAACTGGACACAAGGAAGAGCTAACAACTGGACACAAGGAAGAACGAAGAACTGGACACAAGATAGAGCCAGGTACTGGACATAAGGAAGAATCAAAAACTGGGCACAAGAAAGAATCAAGAACTGGACACAAGGAAGAATCAAGAACTGGACACAAGAAAGAAACAAGATCTAGACACAAGTAAGAATGAAGAACTTGACACAAGGAAGATCCAAGAACTGGACACAAGGAAGAACCAAGAACTGGACACAAGGAAGAATCAAGAACTTGACACAAGGAAGAATCAAGAACTTGACACAAGGAAGAACCAAGAACTGGACACAAGTAAGAATCAAGAGCTGGACACAAGGAAGAACCAAGAACTAGACACAAAGGAGAATCAAGAACTGGCCACCAGGAAGAACCAAGAAACGGACACAAGGAAGAATCAAGAACTGGATACAAAGAAGAACCCATAACTGATCGCAAGGAAGAATCAAGAACTGATTGCAAGGAAGAACCAAGAACTGGACACAAGGAAGAATCAAGAACTGAACACAAGGAAGAACCAAGAACCGGACACAAGGAAGAACCAATAACTGGACACAAGGACGAATCAAGAACCGGACACAGGGAAGAACCAAGAACTAGACACAAAGAAGAATCAAGAACTGGACACAAGTAAGAACCAAGAACTGGACACAAGGAAGAACCAAGAACTGGACACAAGGAAAAACCAAGAAATTGGCAGAAGAAAGAACCAAGAACTGGACACAAGGAAGAATCAAGAACCGGACACAAGGAAGAATCAAGAACTGGACACAAGGAAGAGCCGAGAACTGGACACAAGGAAGAATCAAGAACTTGACACAAGGAAGAACCAAGAACTGGACACAAGTAAGAATCAAGAGTTGGACACAAGGAAGAACCAAGAAATAGACACAAAGAAGAATCAAGAACTGGACACGAGGAAGAACAAAGAAACGGACACAAGGAAGAATCAAGAACTGAACACAAAGAAAAACCAAGAACTGGATACAAAGAAGAACCCAGAACTGATCGCAAGGTAGAATCAGGAACTGATTGCAAGGAAGAACCAAGAACCTGACACAAGGAAGAATCAAGACCTGAACACAAAGAAGAACCAAGAACTGGACACAAAGAAGAATCCAGAACTGATCGCAAGGAAGAACCATCAACTGATTGCAAGGAAGAACCAAGAACTTGACACAAGGAAGAACCAAGAACTGGACACAAGGAAGAGCTAACAACTGGACACAAGGAAGAACCAAGAACTGGACACAAGGAAGAATCAAGAACTTGACACAAGGAAGATCCAAGAACTGGACACAAGGAAGAATTAAGAACCGGACACAAAGAAGAACCAAGAACTAGACACAAAGAAGAATCAAGAACTAGACACAAGGATGAACCAAGAACTGGACACAAGGAAGAATCAAGAACTTGACACAATGAAGAATCAAGAACCGGACACAAGGAAGAACCAAGAACAAGACACAAAGAAGAATCAAGAACTAGACACAAGGAAGAACCAAGAAGTGGACACAAGGAAGAATCAAGAACTTGACACAATGAAGAATCAAGAACTGGACACAAGGAAGAATCAAGAACTGGACATAAGGAAGAATCAAGAATTTGATACAATGAAGAATCGAGAACTGGACAGAAGGAAGAATCAAGAACTGGACACAAGGAAGAACCAAGAACTGGACACAAGGAAGAATCAAGAACTTGACACAATGAAGAATCAAGAACTAGACACAAGGAAGAATCAACAACTGGACACAAGGAAGAACCAAGAACTGGACACAGGGAAGAACCACGAACTGGACACAAGAAAGAATCAAGAACTGGGCACAAGGAAGAATCAAGAACTGAACACAAGAAAGAATCAAGATCTAAACATAAGTAAGAATAAAGAAATGGACACAACTAAGAATGAAGAACTAGACACAATGAAGAATCAAGAACTCGACACACGTAAGAATCAATAGCTGGACACAAGGAAGAATCAAGAAATGGACACATGGAAGGATAAAGAACTGGACACATGAAGGAATCAAAAACTGGACACAAGGAAGAATCAACTACTAGTCACAAGGAAGAACCAAGAACTGATCGCAAGGAAGAACCACGAACTTGACACAAGGAAGACCCAAGAACTGGACACAAGGAAGAATCAAGAACCGGACGCAAGGAAGACCCAAGAACTTGACACAAGGAAGACCCAAGAACTGGACACAAGGAAGAATCAAGAACTGGACACAAGGAAGAATCAAGAACTGGACACAATAAAGAATCAAGAACTGGACACAAGGAAGAGCCAAGAACTTGACACAAGGAGGAATCAAGAACTTGGCAAAAGGAAGAATCAAGAACTAGTCACAAGGAAGAACCAAGAATTAGACACAAGGAAGAACCAAGAACTGGACACAAGGAAAAACCAAGAAATTGGCAGAAGAAAGAACCAAGAACTGGACACAAGGAAGAATCAAGAACCGGGCACAAGGAAGAATCAAGAACTGGACACAAGGAAGAGCCGAGAACTGGACACAAGGAAGAATCAAGAACTTGACACAAGGAAGAACCAAGAACTGGACACAAGTAAGAATCAAGAACTGGACACAAGGCAGAATCAACAACTGGACACAAAGAAGAACCAAGAACTAGACACAACGAAGAATCAAGAACTGGACACAAGGAAGAACCAAGAAACGGACACAAGGAAGAATCAAGAACTGAACATAAAGAAGAACCAAGAACTGGATACAAAGAATAACCCAGAACTGGTCGCAAGGGAGAATCAAGAACTGATTGCAAGGAAGAACCAAGAACCTGACACAAGGAAGAACCAAGAACTGAACACAAAGAAGAATCAAGAACTGAACACAAAGAAGAATCAAGAACTGGACACATGAAAGAATCAAGAACTGATCGCAAGAAAGAAGCAAGAACTTGATACAAGGAAGAACCAATAACTGGACACAAAGAAGAATCAAGAACTAGACACAAAGAAGAATCAAGAACTGGACACAAGGAAGAACAAATAACTGGACACAAGGAAGAATCAAGAACCGGACACTAGGAAGAACCAAGAACTAGACACAAAGAAGAATCAAGAACTGGACACAAGGAAGAATCAAGAACTGGACACAAGGAAGAATCAAGAAATGGACACACGGAAGAACCAAGAACTGGACACAAGGAAAAACCAAGAAATTGGCAGAAGAAAGAACCAAGAACTGGACACAAGGAAGATCAAGAACCGGACACAAGGAAGAATCAAGAACTGGAAACAAGGAAGAGCCGAGAACTGGACACAATGAAGAATCAAGAACTTGACACAAGGAAGAACCAAGAACTGGACACAAGTAAGAATCAAGAGCTGGACACAAGGAAGACCCAAGAACTAGACACAAAGAAGAATCAAGAACTGGCCACGAGGAAGAACCAAGAAACGGACACAAGGAAGAATCAAGAACTGGATACAAAGAAGAACCCATAACTGATCGCAAGGAAGAATCGAGAACTGATTGCAAGGAAGAACCAAGAACCTGACACAAGGAAGAACCAAGAACTGGACACAGGAAGAATCAAGAACTGAACACAAGGAAGAACCAAGAACCGGACACAAGGGAGAACCAATAACTGGACACCAGGACGAATCAAGAACCGGACACAGGGAAGAACCAAGAACTAGACACAAGGAAGAATCAAGAACTTGACACAAGGAAGAACCAAGAACTGGACACAAGTAAGAATCAAGAACTAGACACAAGGAAGAATCAACAACTGGACACAAGGAAGAACCAAGAACTAGACACAAAGAAGAATCAAGAACTGGACACAAGGAAGAACCAAGAAACGGACCCAAGGAAGAATCAAGAACTGAACACAAAGAAGAACTAAGAACTGGATACAAAGAAGAACCCAGAACTGGTCGCAAGGGAGAATCAAGAACTGATTGCAAGGAAGAACCAAGAACCTGACACAAGGAAGAACCAAGAACTGAACACAACAAAGAATCAAGAACTGAACACAAAGAAGAATCAAGAACTGGACACATGAAAGAATCAAGAACTGATCGCAAGGAAGAAGCAAGAACTTGATACAAGGAAGAACCAATAACTGGACACAAAGAAGAATCAAGACCCGGACACAAGGAAGAACCAAGAACTAGTCACAAAGAAGAATCAAGAACTGGACACAAGGAAGAACCAATAACTGGACACAAGGAAGAATCAAGAACCGGACACTAGGAAGAACCAAGAACTGGACACAAAGAAGAATCAAGAACAGGACACAAGGAAGAATCAAGAACTGGACACAAGGATGAATCAAGAAATGGACACACGGAAGATCCAAGAACTGGACACATGGAAAAACCAAGAAATTGGCAGAAGAAACAACCAAGAACTGGACACAAGGAAGATCAAGAACCGGACACCAAGGAAGAATCAAGAACTGGACACAAGGAAGAGCCGAGAACTGGACACAATGAAGAATCAAGAACTTGACACAAGGAAGAACCAAGAACTGGACACAAGTAAGAATCAAGAGCTGGACACAAGGAAGAACCAAGAACTAGACACAAAGAAGAATCAACAAGTGGACACAAGTAAGAACCAAGAACTAGACATAAAGAAGAATCAAGAACTGGACACGAGGAAGAACAAAGAAACGGACACAAGGAAGAATCAAGAACTGAACACAAAGAAGAACCAAGAACTGGATACAAAGAAGAACCCAGAACTGATCTCAAGGAAGAATCAGGAACTTTCTTCTTCTTTTCGTTCGCTGATCATACCGCCAGTCCTGTAAGTGACTATCGACATGATCATAAGCGTTAAGTGCGTGGATCCATGGTTTATTAGAGTGCGCCGTGCGGCCTGGAACCTCCGTCTTCAGCACTCGAGGTTTCTGTCAGGGTTACCTCACCCGTACCTCCTTTAGTCGCCTCTTACGACACGCAGAGGATACGGAAGGTGTATTCTAAGCCCCACCTACAGGGCAAAGAATCAGGAACTGATTGCAAGGAAGAACCAAGAACCTGACAGAAGGAAGAATCAAGACCTGAACACAAAGAAGAACCAAGAACTGGACACAAAGAAGAATCCAGAACTGATCGCAAGGAAGAACCATGAACTGATTGCAAGGAAGAACCAAGAACTTGACACAAGGAAGAACCAAGAACTGGACACAAGGAAGAGCTAACAACTGGACACAAGGAAGAACCAAGAACTGGACACAAGGAAGAATCAAGAACTTGACACAATGAAGAATCAAGAACTAGACACAAGGAAGAATCAAGAACCGGACACAAGGAAGAACCAAGAACTAGACACAAAGAAGAATCAAGAACTAGACACAAGGAAGAACCAAGATCTGGACACAAGGAAGAATCAAGAACCTGACACAATGAAGAATCAAGAACTGGACACAAGGAAGAATCAAGAACTGGACACAAGGAAGAATCAAGAACTTGACACAATGAAGAATCAACAACTGGACACAAGGAAGAATCAACAACTGGACACAAGGAAGAACCAAGAACTAGACACAAAGAAGAATCAAGAACTAGACACAAGGAAGAACCAAGAACTGGACACAAGGAAGAATCAAGAACTAGACACAAGGAAGAATCAACAACTGGACACAAGGAAGAATCAACAACTGGACACGAGGAAGAACCAAGAACTGGACACAGGGAAGAACCACGAACTAGACACAAGAAAGAATCAAGAACTGGGCACAAGGAAGAATCAAGAACTGAACACAAGAAAGAATCAAGATCTAGACATAAGTAAGAATGAAGAAATGGACACAATTAAGAATGCAGAACTAGACAGAAGGAAGAATCAAGAACTGGACACACGTAAGAATCAAGAGCTGGACACAAGGAAGAATCAAGAACTGGACACAAGGAAGAGCCGAGAACTGGACACAAGGAACAATCAAGAGCTGGTCACAAGGAAGAATCAACAAGTGGACACAAGGAAGAACCAAGAACTAGACATAAATAAGAATCAAGAACTGGACACGAGGAAGAACAAAGAAACGGACACAAGGAAGAATCAAGAACTGAACACAAAGAAGAACCAAGAACTGGATACAAAGAAGAACCCAGAACTGATCGCAAGGAAGAATCAGGAACTGATTGCAAGGAAGAACCAAGAACCTGACACAAGGAAGAATCCAGACCTGAACACAAAGAAGAACCAAGAACTGGACACAAAGAAGAATCCAGAACTGATCGCAAGGAAGAACCATGAACTGATTGCAAGGAAGAACCAAGAACTTGACACAAGGAAGAACCAAGAACTGGATACAAGGAAGAGCTAACAACTGGACACAAGGAAGAACCAAGAACTGGACACAAGGAAGAATCAAGAACTTGACACAATGAAGAATCAAGAACTGGACACAAGGAAGAATCAAGATCTGGACACAAGGAAGAATCAAGAACTTGACACAATGAAGAATGAACAACTGGACACAAGGAAGAATCAAGAACTGGACACAAGGAAGAACCAAGAACTAGACACAAAGAAGAATCAAGAACTAGACACAAGGAAGAATCAACAACTGGACACAAGGAAGAACCAAGAACTGGACACAGGGAAGAACCACGAACTGGACACAAGAAAGAATCAAGAACTGGGCACAAGGAAGAATCAAGAACTGAACACAAGAAAGAATCAAGATCTAGACATAAGTAAAAATGAAGAAATGGACACAATTAAGAATGCAGAACTAGACAGAAGGAAGAATCAAGAACTGGACACACGTAAGAATCAAGAGCTGGACACAAGGAAGAATCAACAAATGGACACATGGAAAATCAAGAACAGGACACAAGGAAGAACCAAGAACTAGACACAAGGAAGAATCAAGAACTGGACACAAGGAAGAACCAAGAACTTGACACAAGTAAGAATCAAGAGCTGGACACAAGGAAGAATCAAGAACTGGCCACGAGGAAGAATCAAGAAACGGACACAAGGAAAATCAAGAACTGAACACAAAGAAGAACCAAGAACTGGATACAAAGAAGAACCCATAACTGATCGCAAGGAAGAATCAAGAACTGATTGCAAGGAAGAACCAAGAATCTGACACAAGGAAGAACCAAGAACTGGACACAAGGAAGAATCAAGAACTGGACACAAGGAAGAATCAAGAACTGGACACAAGGAAGATCCGAGAACTGGACACAAGGAAGAATCAAGAACTTGACACAAGGAAGAACCAAGAACTGGACACAAGTAAGAATCAAGAGCTGGACACAAGGAAGAATCTACAAGTGGACACAAGGAAGAACCAAGAACTAGACATAAAGAAGAATGATGAACTGGACACGAGGAAGAACAAAGAAACGGACACAAGGAAGAATCAAGAACTGAACACAAAGAAGAACCAAGAACTGGATACAAAGAAGAACCCAGAACTGATCGCAAGGAAGAATCAGGAACTGATTGCAAGGAAGAACCAAGAACCTGAGACAAGGAAGAATCAAGACCTGAACACAAAGAAGAACCAAGAACTGGACACAAAGAAGAATCCAAAACTGATTGCAAGGAAGAATCATGAACTGATTGCAAGGAAGAACCAAGAACTTGACACAAGGAAGAACCAAGAACTGGACACAAGGAAGAGCTAACAACTGGACTCAAGGAAGAACCAAGAACTGGACACAAGGAAGAATCAAGAACTTGACACAATGACGAATCAAGAACTAGACAAAAGGAAGAATCAAGAACCGGACACAAGGAAGAACCAAGAACTAGACACAAAGAAGAATCAAGAACTAGACACAAGGAAGAACCAAGAACTGGACACAAGGAAGAATCAAGAACTAGACACAAGGAAGAATCAACAACTGGACACAAGGAAGAAGCAAGAACTGGACACAAGGAAGAATCAAGAACTTGACACAATGAAGAATCAACAACTGGACACAAGGAAGAATCAAGAACTGGACACAAGGAAGAACCAAGAACTAGACACAAAGAAGAATCAAGAACTAGACACAAGGAAGAATCAAGAGTTGGACACAAGGAAGAATCAACAAATGGACACATGGAAGAATCAAGAACTGGACACATGAAGGAATCAAAAACTGGACACAAGGAAGAATCAAGTTCTAGTCACAAGAAAGTACCAAGAACTGATCGCAAGGAAGAACCAAGAACTTGACACAAGGAAGACACAAGAACTGGACACAAGGAAGAATCAAGAAATGGACGCAAGGAAGAACCAAGAACTTGACACAAGGAAGACCCAAGAACTGGACACAAGAAAGAATCAAGGACTGGACACAAGGAAGAATCAAGAACTGGACGCAAGGAAGAAACAAGAAATTGACACAAGGAAGAACCAAGAACCTGACACAAGGAAGACCCAAGAACTGGACGCAAGGAAGAATCAAGAACAGGACACAAGGAAGAACCAATAACTGGACACAAGGAAGAATCAAGAAGTGGACACAAGGAAGAGCCAAGAACTGGACACAAGGAGGAATCAAGAACTTGGCAAAAGGAAGAATCAAGAACTAGTCACAAGGAAGAACCAAGAACTAGACACAAGGAAGAACCAAGAACTGGACACAAGGAAAAACCCAGAAATTGGCAGAAGAAAGAACCAAGAACTGGACACAAGGAAGAATCAAGAACCGGGCACAAGGAAGAATCAAGAACTGGACACACGGAAGAGCTGAGAACTGGACACAAGGAAGAACCAAGAACTGGACACAAGTAAGAATCAAGAGCTGGACACAAGGAAGAATGAACAACTGGACACAAGGAAGAACCAAGAACTAGACACAAATAAGAATCAAGAACTGGACACGATGAAGAACCAAGAAACGGACACAAGGAAGAATCAAGAACTGAACACAAAGAAGAACCAAGAACTGGATACAAAGAAGAACCCAGAACTGGTCGCAAGGAAGAATCAAGAACTGATTGGAAGGAAGAACCAAGAACCTGACACAAGGAAGAACCAAGAACTGAACACAGAGAAGAACCAAGAACTAGACACAAAGAAGAACCCAGAACTGATCGCAAGGAAGAACCAAGAATTGATTGCAAGGAAGAACCAAGAACCTGACACAAGGAAGACCCAAGAACTGAATACAAGGAAGAACCAAGAACTAGACACAAAGAAGAACCCAGAACTGATCGCAAGGAAGAATCAAGAACTGATTGCAAGGAAGAACCAAGAATCTGACACAAGGAAGAACCAAGAACTGGACACAAGGAAGAATCAAGAACTGGACACAAGGAAGAATCAAGAACTGGACACAAGGAAGAATCAAGAAATTGAGACAAGGAAGAATCAAGAACTTGACACAAGGAAGAACCAAGAACTGGACACAAGTAAGAATCAAGAGCCGGACACAAGGAAGAATCAACAAGTGGACACAAGGAAGAACCAAGAACTAGACATAAAGAAGAATCAAGAACTGGACACGAGGAAGAACAAAGAAACGGACACAAGGAAGAATCAAGAACTGAACACAAAGAAGAACCAAGAACTGGATACAAAGAAGACCCCAGAACTGATCGCAAGGAAGAACCAGGAACTGATTGCAATGAAGAACCAAGAACCTGAGACAAGGAAGAATCAAGACATGAACACAAAGAAGAATCCAGAACTGATCGCAAGGAAGAACCATGAACTGATTGCAAGGAAGAACCAAGAACTTGACACAAGGAAGAACCAAGAACTGGACACAAGGAATAGCTAACAACTGGACACAAGGAAGAACCAAGAACTGGACCCAAGGAAGAATCAAGAACTTGACACAATGAAGAATCAAGAACTAGACACAAGGAAGAATCAAGAACCGGACACAAAGGAAGAACCAAGAACTAGACACAAAGAAGAATCAAGAACTAGACACAAGGAAGAACCAAGAACCGAACACAAGAAAGAATCAAGATCTAGACATAAGTAAGAATGAAGAACTGGACACAAGTAAGAATGAAGAACTAGACACAAGGAAGAATCAACAAATGGACACATGGACGAATCAAGAACTGGACACATGAAATAATCAAAAACTGGACACAAGGAAGAACCAAGAGCTCGACACAAGGAAGACCCAAGAACTGGACACAAGGAAGAATCAAGAACTGGACACAAGGAAGAATCAAGAACGGGACACAAGGATGAATCAAGAACTGAACACCAGAAAGACCCAATAACTGGACACAAGGAAGAATCAAGAACCGGACACAGGGAAGAACCAAGAACTAGACACAAAGAAGAACCAAGAACTGGACACAAGGAAAAACCAAGAAATTGGCAGAAGAAAGAACCAAGAACTGGACACAAGGAAGAATCAAGAACCGGGCACAAGGAAGAATCAAGAACTGGACACACGGAAGAGCTGAGAACTGGACACAAGGAAGAACCAAGAACTGGACACAAGTAAGAATCAAGAGCTGGACACAAGGAAGAATCAACAACTGGACACAAGGAAGAACCAAGAACTAGACACAAATAAGAATCAAGAACTGGACACGATGAAGAACCAAGAAACGGACACAAGGAAGAATCAAGAACTGAACACAAAGAAGAACCAAGAACTGGATACAAAGAAGAACCCAGAACTGGTCGCAAGGAAGAATCAAGAACTGATTGGAAGGAAGAACCAAGAACCTGACACAAGGAAGAACCAAGAACTGAACACAGAGAAGAACCAAGAACTAGACACAAAGAAGAACCCAGAACTGATCGCAAGGAAGAACCAAGAATTGATTGCAAGGAAGAACCAAGAACCTGACACAAGGAAGACCCAAGAACTGAATACAAGGAAGAACCAAGAACTAGACACAAAGAAGAACCCAGAACTGATCGCAAGGAAGAACCAAGAACTGATTGCAAGGAAGAACCAAGAACTGGACACAAGAAAGAATCAAGATCTAGACACAAGTAAGAATGAAGAACCAGACACAAGGAAGAACCAAGAACTGGACACAAGGAAGAATCAAGAAATTGAGACAAGGAAGAATCAAATACTAGTCATAAGGAAGAACCAATAACTAGGCACAAGGAAGAACTAAGAACCGGACACAAGTAAGAATCAAGAGCTGGACACAAGGAAGAATCAACAACTGGACACAAGGAAGAACCAAGAGCTGGACACAAGGAAGAATCAAGAACTGGGCACAAGGAAGAATCAAGAACCGAACACAAGAAAGAATCAAGATCTAGACATAAGTAAGAATGAAGAACTGGACACAAGTAAGAATGAAGAACTAGACACAAGGAAGAATCAACAAATGGACACATGGACGAATCAAGAACTGGACACATGAAATAATCAAAAACTGGACACAAGGAAGAACCAAGAGCTGGACACAAGGAAGACGCAAGAACAGGACACAAGGAAGAATCAGGAACTGGACACAAGGAAGAATCAAGAACGGGACACAAGGAAGAATCAAGAACTGGATAACAGGAAGACCCAATAACTGGACACAAGGAAGAATCTAGAACCGGACACAGGGAAGAAACAAGAACTAGACACAAAGAAGAACCAAGAACTGGACACAAGGAAAAACCAAGAAATTGGCAGAAGAAAGAACCAAGAACTGGACACAAGGAAGAATCAAGAACCGGGCACAAGGAAGAATCAATAACTGGACACACTGAAGAGCTGAGAACTGGACACAAGGAAGAATCAAGAACTTGACACAAGGAAGACCCAAGAACTGGACACAAGTAAGAATCAAGAGCTGGACACAAGGAAGAATCAACAACTGGACACAAGGAAGAACCAAGAACTAGACACAAAGAAGAATCAAGAACTGGACACGATGAAGAACCAAGAAACGGACACAAGGAAGAATCAAGAACTGAACACAAAGAAGAACCAAGAACTGGATACAAAGAAGAACCCAGAACTGGTCTCAAGGAAGAATCAAGAACTGATTGGAAGGAAGAACCAAGAACCTGACACAAGGAAGAACCAAGAACTGAACACAGAGAAGAACCAAGAACTAGACACAAAGAAGAACCCAAAACTGATCGCAAGGAAGAACCAAGAATTGATTGCATGGAAGAACCAAGAACCTGACATAAGGAAGACCCAAGAACTGAACACAAAGAAGAACCAAGAACTAGACACAAAGAAGAACCCAGAACTGATCGCAAGGAAGAACCAAGAACTGATTGCAAGGAAGAATCAATAACTTGACACAAGGAAGAACCAAGAACTGGACACGAGAAAGAATCAAGATCTAGACACAAGTAAGAATGAAGAACTAGACACAAGGAAGAACCAAGAACTGGACACAAGGAAGAATCAAGAACTTGACACAAGGAAGAATCAAATACTAGTCATAAGGAAGAACCAATAACTAGGCACAAGGAAGAACTAAGAACCGGACACAAGTAAGAATCAAGAGCTGGACACAAGGAAGAATCAACAACTGGACACAAGGAAGAACCAAGAACTGGACACAAGGAAGAATCAAGAACTGGGCACAAGGAAGAATCAAGAACCGAACACAAGAAAGAATCAAGATCTAGACATAAGTAAGAATGAAGAACTGGACACAAGTAAGAATGAAGAACTAGACACAAGGAAGAATCAACAAATGGACACATGGACGAATCAAGAACTGGACACATGAAATAATCAAAAACTGGACACAAGGAAGAACCAAGAGCTGGACACAAGGAAGACCCAAGAACTGGACACAAGGAAGAATCAAGAACTGGACACAAGGAAGAATCAAGAACGGGACACAAGGATGAATCAAGAACTGAACACCAGAAAGACCCAATAACTGGACACAAGGAAGAATCAAGAACCGGACACAGGGAAGAACCAAGAACTAGACACAAAGAAGAATCAAGAACTGGACACAAGGAAGAACCAAGAACTGGACACAATGAAGAACCAAGAGCTGGACACAAGAAAGAATCAAGATCTAGACATAAGTAAGAATCAAGAACTAGACACAAGGAAGAACCAAGAACTGGACACAAGGAAGAATCTTGAACTTATCACAATGAAGAATCAAGAACTGGACACAAGGAAGAATCAAGAACTTGACACAAGGAAGAATCAAGAACTGGACACAAAGAAGAATCAAGAACTGGACACAAGGAAGAATCAAGAACTGGACACAAGGAAGAGCCGAGAACTGGACACAAGGAAGAATCAAGAACTTGACACAAGGAAGAACCAAGAACTGGACACAAGTAAGAATCAAGAGCTGGACACAAGGAAGAATCAACAACTGGACACAAGGAAGAACCAAGAACTAGACACAAAGAAGAATCAAGAACTGGACACGAGGATGAACAAAGAAACGGACACAAGGAAGAATCAAGAACTGAACACAAAGAAGAACCAAGAACTGGATACAAAGAAGAACCCAGAACTGATCGCAAGGAAGAATGAGGAACTGATTGCAAGGAAGAACCAAGAACCTGACACAAGGAAGAATCAAGAACTGACCACAAAGAAGAACCAAGAACTGGACACAAAGAAGAACCCAGAACTGATCGCAAGGAAGAACCATGAACTGATTTCAAGGAAGAACCAAGAAGTTGACACAAGGAAGAACCAAGAACTGAACACATGGAAGAGCTAACAACTGGACACAAGGAAGAACGAAGAACTGGACACAAGATAGAGCCAGGTACTGGACATAAGGAAGAACCAAGAACTTGACACAAGGAAGACCCAAGAACTGGACACAAGAAAGAATCAAGAACTGGACGCAAGGAAGAACCAAGAACTGATCGCAAGGTAGAACCAAGAACTTGACACAAGGAAGACACAAGAACTGGACACAAGGAAGAATCAAGAACTGGACGCAAGGAAGAACCAAGAACTTGACACAAGGAAGACCCAAGAACTGGACACAAGAAAGAATCAAGAACTGGATGCAAGGAAGACCCAAGATCTAGACACAAGGAAGAACCAAGAACTGGACACAAGGAAAAACCAAGAAATTGGCAGAAGAAAGAACCAAGAACTGGACACAAGGAAGAATCAAGAACCGGGCACAAGGAAGAATCAAGAACTGGACACACGGAAGAGCTGAGAACTGGACACAAGGAAGAATCAAGAAATTGACACAAGGAAGAACCAAGAACTGGACACAAGTAAGGATCAAGAGATGGACACAAGGAAGAATCAACAACTGGACACAAGGAAGAACCAAGAACTAGACACAAAGAAGAATCAAGAACTGGACACGATGAAGAACCAAGAAACGGACACAAGGAAGAATCAAGAACTGAACACAAAGAAGAACCAAGAACTGGATACAAAGAAGAACCCAGAACTGGTCGCAAGGAAGAATCAAGAACTGATTGGAAGGAAGAACCAATATCCTGACACAAGGAAGAACCAAGAACTGAACACAGAGAAGAACCAAGAACTGGACGCAAGGAAGAACCCAGAACTGATCGCAAGGAAGAACCAAGAATTGATTGCAAGGAAGAACCAAGAACCTGACACAAGGAAGACCCAAGAACTGAACACAAAGAAGAACCAAGAACAAGACACAAATAAGAACCCAGAACTGATCGCAAGGAAGATCCAAGAACTGATCGCAAGGAAGAACCAATAACTGATTGCAAGGAAGAACCAAGAACTGGACACAAGAAAGAATCAAGATCTAGACACAAGTAAGAATGAAGAACCAGACACAAGGAAGAACCAAGAACTGGACACAAGGAAGAATCAAGAACTTGACAGAAGGAAGAATCAAATACTAGTCATAAGGAAGAACCAATAACTCGGCACAAGGAAGAACCAAGAACCGGACACAAGTAAGAATCAAGAGCTGGACACAAGGAAGAATCAACAACTGGGCACAAGGAAGAACCAAGAACTGGACACAAGGAAGAATCAAGAACTGGGCACAAGGAAGAATCAAGAACCGAACACAAGAAAGAATCAAGATCTAGACATAAGTAAGAATGAAGAACTGGACACAAGTAAGAATGAAGAACTAGACACAAGGAAGAATCAAGAAATGGACACATGGACGAATCAAGAACTGGACACATGAAATAATCAAAAACTGGACACAAGGAAGAACCAAGAACTGGACACAAGGAAGAACCAAGAGCTGGACACAAGGAAGACACAAGAACTGGACACAAGGAAGAATCAAGAACTGGACACAAGCAAGAATCAAGAACGGGACACAAGGATGAATCAAGAACTGGACACCAGAAAGACCCAATAACTGGACACAAGGAAGAATCAAGAACTTGACACAAGGAAGAACCAAGAACTAGACAAAATGAATAACCAAGAACTGGACACAAGTAAGAATCAAGAGCTGCACACAAGATATAATCAAGATCTAGACATAAGTAAGAATGAAGAACTGGACACAAGTAAGAATGAAGAACTAGACACAAGGAAGAATCAACAAATGGACACATAGAAGAATCAAGAACTGGACACATGAAATAATCAAAAACTGGACACAAGGAAGAACCAAGAACTGGACACAAGGAAGACTCAAGAACTGGACACAAGGAAGAATCAGGAACTTGACACAAGGAAGAATCAAGAACCGAACACAAGAAAGAATCAAGATCTAGACATAAGTAAGAATGAAGAACTGGACACAAGTAAGAATGAAGAACTAGACACAAGGAAGAATCAAGAAATGGACACATGGACGAATCAAGAACTGGACACATGAAATAATCAAAAACTGGACACAAGGAAGAACCAAGAACTGGACACAAGGAAGAACCAAGAGCTGGACACAAGGAAGACACAAGAACTGGACACAAGGAAGAATCAAGAACTGGACACAAGGAAGAATCAAGAACGGGACACAAGGATGAATCAAGAACTGGACACCAGAAAGACCCAATAACTGGACACAAGGAAGAATCAAGAACTTGACACAAGGAAGAACCAAGAACTAGACAAAATGAATAACCAAGAACTGGACACAAGTAAGAATCAAGAGCTGCACACAAGATAGAATCAAGATCTAGACATAAGTAAGAATGAAGAACTGGACACAAGTAAGAATGAAGAACTGGACACAAGGAAGCACCAAGAACTGGACACAAGGAAGACTCAAGAACTGGACACAAGGAAGAATCAGGAACTTGACACAAGGAAGAACCAAGAACTTGACACAAGGAAGAACCAAGAACAAGACACAAGGAAGAATCAAGAACGCGGCACAAGGAAGAATCAAGAACTGGGCACAAGGAAGAACCAAGAACTGGGCACAAGGAAGAACCAAGAACTAGACACAAGGAAGAATCAAGAACTGGACACAAGGAAGAACCAAGAACTTGACAAAAGGAAGAACCAAGAACTAGACACAAGGAAGAACCAAGAACTAGACACAAGGAAGAATCAAGAACGCGACACAAGGAAGAATCAAGAACTGGGCACAAGGAAGAACCAAGAACTAGACACAAGGAAGAACCAAGAACTGGACACAAGTAAGAATCAAGAGGTGGACACAAGGAAGAATCAACAACTGGACACAAGGAAGACCCTATAACTGGACACAAGGAAGAATCAAGAACTTGGCAAAAGGAAGAATCAAGAACTGGACACAAGGAAGAATCAAGAACGGGACACAAGGAAGAATCAAGAACTTGACACAAGGAAGAATCAAGAACTTGGCAAAAGGAAGAATCAAGAACTAGACACAAGGAAGAATCAAGAACGGGACACAAGGAAGAAACAAGGACTGGACACAAGGTACAACCAAGAACTGGACACAAACAAGAACCCAGAACTGATCGCAAGTTAGAATCAAGAACTGATCGCAAAGAAGAATCAAGAACTGGGCATAAGGAAGAATCAAGAACTAGACACAAGGAAGAACCAAGAACTGGACACAAGGAAGAATCAAGAACTTGACACAATGAAGAATCAAGAACTAGACACAAGGAAGAATCAACAACTGGACACAGGGAAGAACCACGAATTGGACACAAGAAAGAATCAAGAACTGGGCACAAGGAAGAATCAAGAACTGAACACAAGAAAGAATCACGATCTAGACATAAGTAAGAATGAAGAAATGGACACAAGTAAGAATGAAGAACTAGACACAAGGAAGAATCAAGAACTGGACACACGTAAGAATCAAGAGCTGGACACAAGGAAGGATCAACAAATGGACACATCGAAGAATCAAGAAGTGGACACAAGGAACAATCAAGTCCTAGTCACAAGGAAGAACCAAGAACTGATCGCAAGGAAGAACCAAGAACTTGACACAAGGAAGACCCAAGAACTGGACACAAGGACGAATCAAGAACTGGACGCAAGGAAGAACCAAGAACTTGACACAAGGAAGACCCAAGAACTGGACACAAGGAAGAATCAAGAACTGGAAACAAGGAAGAATCAAGAACTGGACACAAGGAAGAATCAAGAACTTGACTCAAGGAAGACCCAAGAACTGGACACAAGGAAGAATCAAGAACCGGACACAAGGAAGAATGAAGAACTGGACACAAGGAAGAATCAAGAACCGGACACAAGGAAGAATGAAGAACTGGACACAAGGAAGAATCAAGAACTTGACACAAGGAAGAATCAAGAACTGGACACGAGGAAGAACCAATAACTGGACACAAGGAAGAATCAAGAACTGGACACAAGGAAGAACCAATAACTGGACGCAAGGAAGAATCAAGAACTGGACACGAGGAAGAACCAATAACTGGACACAAGGAAGAACCAAGAACTGGACGCAAGGAAGAATCAAGAACTGGACGCAAGGAAGAATCAAGAACTGGACACAAGGAAGACCCAAGACCTGGACGCAAGGAAGAATCAATAACTGGACACAAGGAAGAATCAAGAACAGGACACAAGGAAGAATCAAGAACAGGACACAAGGAAGAACCAAGAACTGGACGCAATGAAGAATCAAGAACTGGACGCAAGGATGAATCAAGAACTGGACACCAGAAAGACACAATAACTGGACACAAGGAAGAATCAAGAACTTGACACAAGGAAGAACCAAGAACTAGACACAAGGAAGAATCAAGAACGCGACACAAGGAAGAATCAAGAACTGGGCACAAGGAAGAACCAAGAACTAGACACAAGGAAGAACCAAGAACTGGACACAAGTAAGAATCAAGAGGTGGACACAAGGAAGAATCAACAACTGGACACAAGGAAGACCCTATAACTGGACACAAGGAAGAATCAAGAACTTGGCAAAAGGAAGAATCAAGAACTGGACACAAGGAAGAATCAAGAACGGGACACAAGGAAGAATCAAGAACTTGACACAAGGAAGAATCAAGAACTTGGCAAAAGGAAGAATCAAGAACTAGACACAAGGAAGAATCAAGAACGGGACACAAGGAAGAAACAAGGACTGGACACAAGGTACAACCAAGAACTGGACACAAACAAGAACCCAGAACTGATCGCAAGTTAGAATCAAGAACTGATCGCAAAGAAGAATCAAGAACTGGGCATAAGGAAGAATCAAGAACTAGACACAAGGAAGAACCAAGAACTGGACACAAGGAAGAATCAAGAACTTGACACAATGAAGAATCAAGAACTAGACACAAGGAAGAATCAACAACTGGACACAGGGAAGAACCACGAATTGGACACAAGAAAGAATCAAGAACTGGGCACAAGGAAGAATCAAGAACTGAACACAAGAAAGAATCACGATCTAGACATAAGTAAGAATGAAGAAATGGACACAAGTAAGAATGAAGAACTAGACACAAGGAAGAATCAAGAACTGGACACACGTAAGAATCAAGAGCTGGACACAAGGAAGGATCAACAAATGGACACATCGAAGAATCAAGAAGTGGACACAAGGAACAATCAAGTCCTAGTCACAAGGAAGAACCAAGAACTGATCGCAAGGAAGAACCAAGAACTTGACACAAGGAAGACCCAAGAACTGGACACAAGGACGAATCAAGAACTGGACGCAAGGAAGAACCAAGAACTTGACACAAGGAAGACCCAAGAACTGGACACAAGGAAGAATCAAGAACTGGACACAAGGAAGAATCAAGAACTTGACTCAAGGAAGACCCAAGAACTGGACACAAGGAAGAATCAAGAACCGGACACAAGGAAGAATGAAGAACTGGACACAAGGAAGAATCAAGAACCGGACACAAGGAAGAATGAAGAACTGGACACAAGGAAGAATCAAGAACTTGACACAAGGAAGAATCAAGAACTGGACACGAGGAAGAACCAATAACTGGACACAAGGAAGAATCAAGAACTGGACACAAGGAAGAACCAATAACTGGACGCAAGGAAGAATCAAGAACTGGACACGAGGAAGAACCAATAACTGGACACAAGGAAGAACCAAGAACTGGACGCAAGGAAGAATCAAGAACTGGACGCAAGGAAGAATCAAGAACTGGACACAAGGAAGACCCAAGACCTGGACGCAAGGAAGAATCAATAACTGGACACAAGGAAGAATCAAGAACAGGACACAAGGAAGAATCAAGAACAGGACACAAGGAAGAACCAAGAACTGGACGCAATGAAGAATCAAGAACTGGACGCAAGGATGAATCAAGAACTGGACACCAGAAAGACACAATAACTGGACACAAGGAAGAATCAAGAACTTGACACAAGGAAGAACCAAGAACTAGATACAATGAAGAACCAAGAACTGGACACAACAAAGAATCAAGAGCTGGACACAAGATAGAATCAAGATCTATACATAAGTAAGAATGAAGAACTGGACACAAGTAAGAATGAAGAACTAGACACAAGGAAGAATCAACAAATGGACACATGGAAGAATCAAGAACGGGACACATGAAATAATCAAAAACTGGACACAAGGAAGAACCAAGAACTGGACACAAGGAAGACTCAAGAACTGGACACAAGGAAGAATCAAGAACTTGACACAAGGAAGAACCAAGAACTTGACACATGGAAGAACCAAGAACTAGACACATGGAAGAACCAAGAACTAGACACAAGGAAGAATCAAGAACTGGGCACAAGGAAGAATCAAGAACTGGGCACAAGGAAGAACCAAGAATTGGGCACAAGGAAGAACCAAGAACTAGACACAAGAAAGAATCAAGAACTGGACACAAGGAAGAACCAAGAACTTGACACAAGAAAGAACCAAGAACTAGACACAAGGAAGAATCAAGAACGTGACACAAGGAAGAATCAAGAACTGGGCACAAGGAAGAACCAAGAACTAGACACAAGGAAGAACCAAGAACTGGACACAAGTAAGAATCAAGAGCTGGACACAAGGAAGAATCAACAACTGGACACAAGGAAGACCCTATAACTGGACACAAGGAAGACTCAAGAACGGGACACAAGGAAGAATCAAGAACTGGACACAAGGAAGAATCAAGAACTGGACACAAACAAGAACCCAGAACTGATCGCAAGTTAGAATCAAGAACTGATCGCAAGGAAGAATCAAGAACTGGGCATAAGGAAGAATCAAGAACTAGACACAAGGAAGAACCAAGAACTGGACACAAGGAAGAATCAAGAACTTGACACAATGAAGAATCAAGAACTAGACACAAGGAAGAATCAACAACTGGACACAGGGAAGAACCACGAATTGGACACAAGAAAGAATCAAGAACTGGGCACAAGGAAGAATCAAGAACTGAACACAAGAAAGAATCACGATCTAGACATAAGTAAGAATGAAGAAATGGACACAAGTAAGAATGAAGAACTAGACACAAGGAAGAATCAAGAACTGGACACACGTAAGAATCAAGAGCTGGACACAAGGAAGGATCAACAAATGGACACATCGAAGAATCAAGAAGTGGACACAAGGAACAATCAAGTCCTAGTCACAAGGAAGAACCAAGAACTGATCGCAAGGAAGAACCAAGAACTTGACACAAGGAAGACCCAAGAACTGGACACAAGGACGAATCAAGAACTGGACGCAAGGAAGAACCAAGAACTTGACACAAGGAAGACCCAAGAACTGGACACAAGGAAGAATCAAGAACTGGAAACAAGGAAGAATCAAGAACTGGACACAAGGAAGAATCAAGAACTTGACACAAGGAAGACCCAAGAACTGGACACAAGGAAGAATCAAGAACCGGACACAAGGAAGAATGAAGAACTGGACACAAGGAAGAATCAAGAACCGGACACAAGGAAGAATGAAGAACTGGACACAAGGAAGAATCAAGAACTTGACACAAGGAAGAATCAAGAACTGGACACGAGGAAGAACCAATAACTGGACACAAGGAAGAATCAAGAACTGGACACAAGGAAGAACCAATAACTGGACGCAAGGAAGAATCAAGAACTGGACACGAGGAAGAACCAATAACTGGACACAAGGAAGAACCAAGAACTGGACGCAAGGAAGAATCAAGAACTGGACGCAAGGAAGAATCAAGAACTGGACACGAGGAAGAACCAATAACTGGACACAAGGAAGAATCAAGAACTGGACACAAGGAAGAATCAATAACTGGACACAAGGAAGAATCAAGAACAGGACACAAGGAAGAATCAAGAACAGGACACAAGGAAGAAACAAGAACTGGACGCAATGAAGAATCAAGAACTGGACGCAAGGATGAATCAAGAACTGGACACCAGAAAGACCCAATAACTGGACACAAGGAAGAATCAAGAACTTGACACAAGGAAGAACCAAGAACTAGACACAATGAAGAACCAAGAACTGGACACAACAAAGAATCAAGAGCTGGACACAAGATAGAATCAAGATCTATACATAGGTAAGAATGAAGAACTGGACACAAGTAAGAATGAAGAACTAGACACAAGGAAGAATCAACAAATGGACACATGGAAGAATCAAGAACGGGACACATGAAATAATCAAAAACTGGACACAAGGAAGAACCAAGAACTGGACACAAGGAAGACTCAAGAACTGGACACAAGGAAGAATCAAGAACTTGACACAAGGAAGAACCAAGAACTTGACACATGGAAGAACCAAGAACTAGACACAAGGAAGAATCAAGAACGCGGCACAAGGAAGAATCAAGAACTGGGCACAAGGAAGAACCAAGAATTGGGCACAAGGAAGAACCAAGAACTAGACACAAGAAAGAATCAAGAACTGGACACAAGGAAGAACCAAGAACTTGACACAAGGAAGAACCAAGAACTAGACACAAGGAAGAACCAAGAACTAGACACAAGGAAGAATCAAGAACGTGACACAAGGAAGAATCAAGAACTGGGCACAAGGAAGAACCAAGAACTAGACACAAGGAAGAACCAAGAACTGGACACAAGTAAGAATCAAGAGCTGGACACAAGGAAGAATCAACAACTGGACACAAGGAAGACCCTATAACTGGACACAAGGAAGAATCAAGAACGGGACACAAGGAAGAATCAAGAACTGGACACAAGGAAGAATCAAGAACTGGACACAAACAAGAACCCAGAACTGATCGCAAGTTAGAATCAAGAACTGATCGCAAGGAGGAATCAAGAACTGGGCATAAGGAAGAATCAAGAACTAGACACAAGGAAGAACCAAGAACTGGACACAAGGAAGAATCAAGAACTTGACACAATGAAGAATCAAGAACTAGACACAAGGAAGAATCAACAACTGGACACAGGAAAGAACCACGAATTGGACACAAGAAAGAATCAAGAACTGGACACAAGGAAGAATCAAGAACTGAACACAAGAAAGAATCACGATCTAGACATAAGTAAGAATGAAGAAATGGACACAAGTAAGAATGAAGAACTAGACACAAGGAAGAATCAAGAACTGGACACACGTAAGAATCAAGAGCTGGACACAAGGAAGGATCAACAAATGGACACATCGAAGAATCAAGAAGTGGACACAAGGAACAATCAAGTCCTAGTCACAAGGAAGAACCAAGAACTGATCGCAAGGAAGAACCAAGAACTTGACACAAGGAAGACCCAAGAACTGGACACAAGGACGAATCAAGAACTGGACGCAAGGAAGAACCAAGAACTTGACACAAGGAAGACCCAAGAACTGGACACAAGGAAGAATCAAGAACTGGAAACAAGGAAGAATCAAGAACTGGACACAAGGAAGACCCAAGAACTTGACACAAGGAAGAATCAAGAACCGGACACAAGGAAGAATGAAGAACTGGACACAAGGAAGAATCAAGAACCGGACACAAGGAAGAATGAAGAACTGGACACAAGGAAGAATCAAGAACTTGACACAAGGAAGAATCAAGAACTGGACACGAGGAAGAACCAATAACTGGACACAAGGAAGAATCAAGCACTGGACACAAGGAAGAACCAATAACTGGACGCAAGGAAGAATCAAGAACTGGACACGAGGAAGAACCAATAACTGGACACAAGGAAGAACCAAGAACTGGACGCAAGGAAGAATCAAGAACTGGACGCAAGGAAGAATCAAGAACTGGACACAAGGAAGACCCAAGACCTGGACGCAAGGAAGAATCAATAACTGGACACAAGGAAGAATCAAGAACAGGACACAAGGAAGAATCAAGAACAGGACACAAGGAAGAACCAAGAACTGGACGCAATGAAGAATCAAGAACTGGACGCAAGGATGAATCAAGAACTGGACACCAGAAAGACCCAATAACTGGACACAAGGAAGAATCAAGAACTTGACACAAGGAAGAACCAAGAACTAGACACAATAAAGAACCAAGAACTGGACACAACAAAGAATCAAGAGCTGGACACAAGATAGAATCAAGATCTATACATAAGTAAGAATGAAGAACTGGACACAAGTAAGAATGAAGAACTAGACACAAGGAAGAATCAACAAATGGACACATGGAAGAATCAAGAACGGGACACATGAAATAATCAAAAACTGGACACAAGGAAGAACCAAGAACTGGACACAAGGAAGACTCAAGAACTGGACACAAGGAAGAATCAAGAACTTGACACAAGGAAGAACCAAGAACTTGACACATGGAAGAACCAAGAACTAGACACAAGGAAGAATCAAGAACGCAGCACAAGGAAGAATCAAGAACTGGGCACAAGGAAGAACCAAGAATTGGGCACAAGGAAGAACCAAGAACTAGACACAAGAAAGAATCAAGAACTGGACACAAGGAAGAACCAAGAACTTGACACAAGGAAGAACCAAGAACTAGACACAAGGAAGAACCAAGAACTAGACACAAGGAAGAATCAAGAACGTGACACAAGGAAGAATCAAGAACTGGGCACAAGGAAGAACCAAGAACTAGACACAAGGAAGAACCAAGAACGGGACACAAGGAAGAATCAAGAACTGGACACAAGGAAGAATCAAGAACGGGACACAAGGAAGAATCAAGAACTTGACACAAGGAAGAATCAAGAACTTGGCAAAAGGAAGAATCAAGAGCTGGACACAAGGAAGAATCAACAACTGGACACAAGGAAGACCCTATAACTGGACACAAGGAAGAATCAAGAACGGGACACAAGGAAGAATCAAGAACTGGACACAAGGAAGAATCAAGAACGGGACACAAGGAAGAATCAAGAACTTGACACAAGGAAGAATCAAGAACTTGGCAAAAGGAAGAATCAAGAACTAGACACAAGGAAGAATCAAGAACGGGACACAAGGAAGAAACAAGGACTGGACACAAAGTACAACCAAGAACTGGACACAAACAAGAACCCAGAACTGATCGCAAGTTAGAATCAAGAACTGATCGCAAGGAAGAATCAAGAACTGGGCATAAGGAAGAATCAAGAACTAGACACAAGGAAGAACCAAGAACTGGACACAAGGAAGAATCAAGAACTTGACACAATGAAGAATCAAGAACTAGACACAAGGAAGAATCAACAACTGGACACAAGGAAGAACCAAGAACTGGACACAGGGAAGAACCACGAAGTGGACACAAGAAAGAATCAAGAACTGGGCACAAGGAAGAATCAAGAACTGAACACAAGAAAGAATCAAGATCTAGACATAAGTAAGAATGAAGAAATGGTCACAAGTAAGAATGAAGAACTAGACACAAGGAAGAATCAAGAACTAGACAAAAGGAAGAACCAAGAACTGGACACAAGGAAGAATCAAGAACTTGACACAATGAAAAATCAAGAACTAGACACAAGGAAGAATCAACAACTGGACACAAGGAAGAACCAAGAACTGGACACAGGGAAGAACCACGAAGTGGACACAAGAAAGAATCAAGAACTGGGCACAAGGAAGAATCAAGTACTGAACACAAGAAAGAATCAAGATCTAGACATAAGTAAGAATGAAGAAATGGACACAAGTAAGAATGAAGAACTAGACACAAGGAAGAATCAAGAACTGGACACACGTAAGAATCAAGAGCTGGACACAAGGACGAATCAACAAATGGACACATCGAAGAATCAAGAACTGGACACAAGGAAGAATCAAGTACTAGTCACAAGGAAGAACCAAGAACTGATGGCAAGGAAGAACCAAGAACTTGACACAAGGAAGACCCAAGAACTGGACACAAGGAAGAATCAAGAATTGGACGCAAGGAAGAACCAAGAACTTGACACAAGGAAGACCCAAGAACTGGACACAAGGAAGAATCAAGAACTGGAAACAAGGAAGAATCAAGAACTGGACACAAGGAAGAATCAAGAACTTGGCACAAGGAAGACCCAAGAACTGAACACAAAGAAGAACCAAGAACAAGACACAAATAAGAACCCAGAACTGATCGCAAGGAAGAACTGATTGAAAGGAAGAACCAAGAACTTGACACAAGGAAGAACAAAGAACTGGACACAAGGAAGAATCAAGAACTGGACACAAGGAAGAACCAAGAACTTGACACAAGTTAGAACCAAGAACTAGACACAAGGAAGAACCAAGAACTAGACACAAGGAAGAATCAAGAACGTAACACAAGGAAGAATCAAGAACTGGGCACAAGGAAGAACCAAGAACTAGACACAAGGAAGAACCAAGAACTGGACACAAGTAAGAATCAAGAGCTGGACACAAGGAAGAATCAACAACTGGACACAAGGAAGACCCTATAACTGGACACAAGGAAGAATCAAGAACGGGACACAAGGAAGAATCAAGAACTGGACACAAGGAAGAATCAAGAACGGGACACAAGGGAGAATCAAGAACTTGACACAAGGAAGAATCAAGAACTTGGCAAAAGGAAGAATCAAGAACTAGACACAAGGAAGAATCAAGAACGGGACACAAGGAAGAAACAAGGACTGGACACAAGGTACAACCAAGAACTGGACACAAACAAGAACCCAGAACTGATCGCAAGTTAGAATCAAGAACTGATCGCAAGGAAGAATCAAGAACTGGGCATAAGGAAGAATCAAGAACTAGACACAAGGAAGAACCAAGAACTGGACACAAGGAAGAATCAAGAACTTGACACAATGAAGAATCAAGAACTAGACACAAGGAAGAATCAACAACTGGACACAAGGAAGAACCAAGAACTGGACACAGGGAAGAACCACGAAGTGGACACAAGAAAGAATCAAGAACTGGGCACAAGGAAGAACCAAGAACTGATTGAAAGGAAGAACCAAGAAATTGACACAAGGAAGAACCAAGAACTGGACACAAGTAAGAATCAAGATCTAGACACAAGTAAGAATGAAGAACTAGACACAAGGAAGAACCAAGAACTGGACACAAGGAAGAATCAAGAACTTGACAGAAGGAAGAATCAAATACTAGTGATAAGGAAGAACCAATAACTAGGCACAAGGAAGAACCAAGAACCGGACTCAAGGAAGAATCAATAACTGGACACAAGGAAGAATCAAGAACTTGGCAAAAGGAAGAACCAAGAACTGGACACAAGGAAGAGCTAACAACTGGACACAAGATAGAACCAGGTACTGGACATAAGGAAGAATCAAGAACTAGTCACAAGAAGAACCAAGAACTGGACACAAGGAAGAAGCAAGAACTGGACACAAGGAAGAATCAAGAACTGGACACAAGAAAGAATCAAGATCTAGACATAAGTAAGAATGAAGAAATGGACACAAGTAAGAATGAAGAACTAGACACAAGGAAGAATCAAGATCTAGACACAAGGAAGAACCAAGAACTGGACACAAGGAAGAATCAAGAACTTGACACAATGAAAATCAAGAACTAGACACAAGGAAGAATCAAGAGCTGGACACAAGGAAGAACCAAGAACTGGACACAGGGAAGAACCACGAAGTGGACACAAGAAAGAATCAAGAACTGGGCACAAGGAAGAATCAAGAACTGAACACAAGAAAGAATCAAGATCTAGACATAAGTAGGAATGAAGAAATGGACACAAGTAAGAATGAAGAACTAGACACAAGGAAGAATCAAGAACTGGACACAGGTAAGAATCAAGAGCTGGACACAAGGACGAATCAGCAAATGGACACATCGAAGAATCAAGAACTGGACACAAGGAAGAATCAAGTACTAGTCACAAGGAAGAACCAAGAACTGATGGCAAGGAAGAACCAAGAACTCGACACAAGGAAGACCCAAGAACTGGACACAAGGAAGAATCAAGAACTGGACGCAAGGAAGAACCAAGAACTTGACACAAGGAAGACCCAAGAACTGGACACAAGGAAGAATCAAGAACTGGACACAAGGAAGAATCAAGAACTTGACACAAGGAAGACCCAAGAACTGGACACAAGGAAGAATCAAGAACTAGACACAAGGAAGAATCAAGAACCTGACACAAGGAAGACCCAAGAACTGAACACAAAGAAGAACCAAGAAAAAGACACAAATAAGAACCCAGAACTGATCGCAAGGAAGAACCAAGAACTGATTGAAAGGAAGAACCAAGAAATTGACACAAGGAAGAACCAAGAACTGGACACAAGAAAGAATCAAGATCTAGACACAAGTAAGAATGAAGAACTAGACACAAGGAAGAACCAAGAACTGGACACAAGGAAGAATCAAGAACTTGACAGAAGGAAGAATCAAATACTAGTGATAAGGAAGAACCAATAACTAGGTACAAGGAAGAACCAAGAACCGGACACAAGGAAGAATCAAGAACAGGACACAAGGAAGAATCAAGAACAGGACACAAGGAAGAACCAAGAACTGGACGCAAGGAAGAATCAAGAACTGGACGCAAGGAAGAACCAAGAACAGGACACAAGGAAGAATCAATAACTGGACACAAGGAAGACACAAGAACTGGGCGCAAGGAAGAATCAATAACTGGATACAAGGAAGAATCAAGAACTTGGCAAAAGGAAGAACCAAGAACTGGACACAAGGAAGAGCTAACAACTGGACACAAGATAGAACCAGGTACTGGACATAAGGAAGAATCAAGAACTAGTCACAAGAAGAACCAAGAACTGGACACAAGGAAGAAGCAAGAACTGGACACAAGGAAGAATCAAGAACTGGACACAAGAAAGAATCAAGATCTAGACACAAGTAAGAATGAAGAACTAGACACAAGGAAGAACCAAGAACTGGACACAAGGAAGAATCAAGAACTTGTCACAAGGAAGAATCAAATACTAGTCATAATGAAGAACCAATAACTAGACACAAGGAAGAACCAAGAACCGGACACAAGTAAGAATCAAGAGCTGGACACAAGGAAGAATCAACAACTGGACACAAGGAAGAACCAAGAACTGGACACAAGGAAGAATCAAGAACTGGGCACAAGGAAGAATCAAGAACCGAACACAAGAAAGAATCAAGATCTAGACATAAGTAAGAATGAAGAACTGGAAACAAGTAAGAATGAAGAACTAGACACAAGGAAGAATGAAGAACTAGACACAAGGAAGAACCAAGAACTGGACACAAGGAAGAATCAAGAACTTGACAGAAGGAAGAATCAAATACTAGTGATAAGGAAGAACCAATAACTAGGTACAAGGAAGAACCAAGAACCGGACACAAGGAAGAATCAAGAACAGGACACAAGGAAGAATCAAGAACAGGACACAAGGAAGAACCAAGAACTGGACGCAAGGAAGAATCAAGAACTGGACGCAAGGAAGAACCAAGAACAGGACACAAGGAAGAATCAATAACTGGACACAAGGAAGACACAAGAACTGGGCGCAAGGAAGAATCAATAACTGGATACAAGGAAGAATCAAGAACTTGGCAAAAGGAAGAACCAAGAACTGGACACAAGGAAGAGCTAACAACTGGACACAAGATAGAACCAGGTACTGGACATAAGGAAGAATCAAGAACTAGTCACAAGAAGAACCAAGAACTGGACACAAGGAAGAAGCAAGAACTGGACACAAGGAAGAATCAAGAACTGGACACAAGAAAGAATCAAGATCTAGACACAAGTAAGAATGAAGAACTAGACACAAGGAAGAACCAAGAACTGGACACAAGGAAGAATCAAGAACTTGTCACAAGGAAGAATCAAATACTAGTCATAATGAAGAACCAATAACTAGACACAAGGAAGAACCAAGAACCGGACACAAGTAAGAATCAAGAGCTGGACACAAGGAAGAATCAACAACTGGACACAAGGAAGAACCAAGAACTGGACACAAGGAAGAATCAAGAACTGGGCACAAGGAAGAATCAAGAACCGAACACAAGAAAGAATCAAGATCTAGACATAAGTAAGAATGAAGAACTGGAAACAAGTAAGAATGAAGAACTAGACACAAGGAAGAATCAACAAATGGACACATGGAAGAATCAAGAACTGGACACATGAAATAATCAAAAACTGGACACAAGGAAGAACCAAGAACTGGACACAAGGAAGACCCAAGAACTGGACACAAGGAAGAATCAAGAACTGGACACAAGGAAGAATCAAGAACTGGACACAAGGAAGAATCAAGAACTGGACACAAGGAAGAATCAAGAACTGGACACAAGGAAGAATCAAGAACTGGACACAAGGAAGAATCAAGAACTTGCCACAAGGAAGAACCAAGAACTGGACACAAGGAAGAACCAAGAACTGGACACAAGGAAGACCCAATAACTGGACACAAGGAAGAATCAAGAACTGGACACAAGGAAGAACCAAGAACTCGACACAAGGAAGAACCAAGAACTGGACACAAGTAAGAATCAAGAGCCGGATTCAAGGAAGAAACAAGGTCTGGACACAAGGTACAACCAAGAACTGGACACAAACAAGAACCCAGAACTGATCGTAAGTTAGAATCAAGAACTGATCGCAAGGAAGAATCAAGAACTGGGCATAAGGAAGAATCAAGAACTGGACACAAGGAAGAACCAACAACTAGACACAAAGAAGAATGAAGAACTGGACACAAGGAAGAACCGAGAACTAGTCACAAGAAAGAATCAAGATCTAGTCACACGCAAGAATGACGAACTGGGCACAAGGAAGAATCAGGAACTGGACACACATAAGAATCAAGACCTGGACACAAGGAAGAATCAACAAATTGACACAAGGAAGAATAAAAAAATGGACACAAGAAAGAACCAAGAACTAGTCACAAGGAAGAACCAAGAACTGGACACAAGGAAGAACCAAGAACTGGACACAAGGAAGAATCAAGAACTGGACATCTAAAACAGATTGTTTCTTGTAATGATATGGTTGTCATGGGAAATGTCTTCGGGTGTCGCACACTCTGATAGGTCGTCGATGACGCATCGGCTTCAAAATACAGTCTCTATAGAAAGATTTAACAGCATTCCTCGTGAAATTTACTATTTAGGAATTTGCATATAATTAATTTTATTTTATCTAAGTTATACAAGAGCTTCATTTGGTTTTTTTACCCTGTTCTGTTTGCGTTCCCCTTTAACTGCGTCCACATAAAGTCAGACCTGTATATAACTGGCACTGTATGGTCCATCAAAACTACGTTAACTAAAGGCATGTGGTCACTTGATAAAACGTATTTAATGTTGTAAATAGCTTTTTCCCTTAAGATGGATGGTCACATGACAACAAGTTATAATGAATGGCCTGTGGCCCCACTGTCAGGTATTCGCTACAGAGAGGAGGAGGTTTTCCCGTATTATAGAAAGGGATGACTAGGGAGTGATGCGGGGTGAAAAGAACTGTTAGGTAAGTTTATCAGTCCATTCGTCACGCTTCAGTGGCATTGTTAACCCTTTTCTGGCGAAGACGACCAAAGCCGGCTTCTGCAGCAGTCCTGGGTAATGACCATGTGCAGACCAAAAAATGTTATTTTTGAATTTTTTACAACTGGAATGACTGGATCGATAACCGAGCCAGTCATTCCAGTGGAAATCTTTTCCAAAATAGGTGTTTTCTTAGCCTGCAAATTGACGTCTATTGAAAAAAGATTTGAAATTCTTTATCAAATTTAGCAAAGGTTAAACCTATGTGTCATTTTGTGTCACTCCATATATCCACAGCGCGGCCTGATTTCAAGACAGATATGATAACCGCATTCTTAAAACACCGACATTCAAGACGGAAATAGCAGCTTAATTGAATTTAGTTTTTACCGCAAAATAAGTCAGAGTTAAATATGATACATTTTAATTGAAGATAGACTACCATTAGATTTCTATTTTCATTATTCTTAAGTATCGCGGCTCGGAAAGTAGACATGGCGTTTATTATTGAATTTAGTGCGCGTTGTCCGGGTCAGGAGAGCGTATGAAGTACATTCTAATCGTGTCACGTTAAATTGTTACGGCATTTGGATGCGCTTTGTAGAATTTGTTTAATTTGATATTTATGATTAAAATGTTTTACGTATGTGTAACTTTATGTGTATACGAGCATGTGGTGTGTGACGGGAGGCAGGCGGACAGACAGACAGGCAGGCAGGCAGGCAGGCAGCGAGGGAGGGAGAGAGAGAGAACGAGGGCGGGGAGATGGGGAAGGGAAGGAGCGAGTGGCCATGGAGCCAGCGCGCGAGCGGGATGGAGCGAGATAGAGTAAGAGGGGAGGGGGAATAGGGGGAGGGGCGGGGGGAGATAGATAGGGGTGGAACAGAGAGATGGCGAGGGGGGAGGATTGAGGGCGGGAGGGATGGAGGGGGGGGGGGGAGGGTGGAGCTTACTGATGCGCATTCATCTTGCCACAATGTACCTCTAATCTCCGGCTTTTGCAAAGCAAATGTAGAAACGAAGCAGATGTCAAATCTGCCAAACACTTTGCCCAAAGCTGTTGCTGATGCAGTAATGTTGTATAATACTAACATCAATTAATGTCACAAATGCACTGTTGGGAACCAAATATGCATAACCATAAGTTTGGTTTGGAGACAATCTTCAGACTGTCAATAGTGGTGGTGGTGATGGTGGCGGTGGCGGTGGCGGTAGCGGTAGCGGTGGCGACGGCGGGGCGTCATGGTGCTCGTGGTGGTTGTTGGTGGTGGTGGGCGTGGTGATGGCGGTGGCGGTGCGGCAGCGTCCGGCGGTGAGGCTGGTGGTGGTGGGGGCGGTGGTGGCGCCGGAGGCGGCGACCACGGCGGTGGTATAAACATTTGATCGCTACTCAAAGACATGTTAAATTTATGGCCTGGATAAAAATAGCAGCTCGTGAATATTAACGATCAAGTTTTGAGATTTTTCATTAAATTAAATTTACGATAATGTTATTTTCAAGTAATTTTCTCAAGCGTTTCAGATGTATATAATATGCTAATTCCGTGATTGGGCATGATAGACGTACAGTAGGTAATAGATCATAGCGCATACGTGATGTAATAGACAGTAGGGCCTACAGCAACATAGGCATATTCGAGTCAAATTAATTTTTAAATTGTCAACTAAATATTGCCCACATCATTGATAATAGACGTGTCAATCTCTAGCCATTGCCCGCATCTGAATGTCAAGGGAGGGTCTCTGGCTCCAGGTCTAAGTTTCAAACTATACAGCAGAATGTTTACCGAATTTCAAATTCATGAGACAATGTAAGATTCCAGTTTATCCAGCAATCATATGACGTCATAATCAACTGCATGATGTATATGATGACGTCATAATAAATTACGTCATGAATGGCGTAGCGCGTAGCTAAGTTCGTAGCGACGCTTAATAGATGACGGACTAAGCGTTGTTTACGAAATCTATGTCTTTACCATTTAATAAACATGCCGTTAATTATTTTGAAACAAATTTGACTGAGATTTGCTCAAATATATGACGTTCTAATAAGATACGTCACTTGTTAGCTGACGTCATAATCAAATAACTTACCTGGTGTGTTCGACATGAAATGGGCAATATGTCTGAGAATAACTGTCTGAATGGAGAAATCCGGTTTTAGCGCTACCCATCTTTAGCTAAGCTCCACCCACGCGTCGCCCGTCTGAGCAGTCAAATTAGTTTCAAAATATTCAACAGCTTACCTGAATAGTTTTCTGGAAATTGATAGTCGGGGAGTTCAGGGATCGATCGAGGTCAACACGGGCGAAGTGTGGGTGGAACTTGGATAAAGATGGGAGGGGCATCGCTAAAACTGAATTTCTCCATTCAGGCTGTTACTCTCAGACATATTGCCCATTTCATGTCGGACATTACCGGGTACGTTATTTGATTATGGCGGCAGCTAACACGTGACTTATATGATTATAACGTCATATATTTGAACGACAGCTCAGATTCTTATCGTGCTACCCAAGCCCAAGAAGCCACCTGCCGCCCCACCCCCACCCCCCAGACAATATGAGGCCCATTGTGCTTCTCAATACCGGAAATTCTATCCAATGTTACTCTATGCCGCATCCGAGACAAGATCGATGTCTTCACCGGATATGTTAAGGTGGACGCAGCTGCGCAAACATTGTATGGCCTCAACGCATGCTTGTTTCTAGTCATGTCCAAACACTGGGACTTTCACAAAATGGGCACTGACATATCACGAAACTTCAACACAATTAAACGCTGAAAAATCCTAGATGTACTACACCAGGCCAGGTGCAATGACGATGAGCTACGACTATTGAGACTGCTCCTTGCTGACACCAAGCTGAGAGTACGAGTCAAGTCAGTGAAAGCTGTAGAGTTTGAGACATCAATCGACTCCCCACATGGAGATGGTCTATCTCCAGTGCTGTTCACCTGTTACCTTGCTGCTGACAGACATTGAATTCCGTGAGGGAAAATTCCACAAGACCAACCAGGCCACCACCCCACCCACCCCACACACCCAAGTGTCAATACTGGGTATATGCCGACGTATACCTATCTACAAAGCATGGAACTAAAGAAAATGATGACCCAATTCCTGGCGGTGAACCATGGAGGAAAAGTACAATTCTGAGCTTACTGCTAAAATTTGATATAAAAAAAAAGACTACGTTTATACAATGCAACCAGCGTATCCTTGATGCTGTATAGCTGTAACAGCTGGACAGCTCCAAAGGCAGCCCTAAACAAACTCGATTCGTGTCACCGCAAACACCTACGCACCATCACTGGACACCGAAGGCCAGACAGCATAATTTCCAATGATGCACTATATAAGATGTGTAATACGTCGCCGCTGCCTGTAAAAGTCGCCCAGCTAAGCTGGCCCATGTTTGGCCATGTGCTAAGGATTCCAGATGACACACCAGCACAGAGAGCCTTGGAATTCACCCTACTCGGAGCCAGCAAATACAAAACCAGGAGAGGACGTGATTGCATAAATCTGCTAAGCGTGGTACGAGGTGACATCAAGAAAGCAGGACTAGGTACACTGAAATCAAGAATGGACCTGAGGAAGCCAAAGATTTTGTCCGAGGACAAGACACAGTTAGTAAAAGCGAAGAAGGTTTGATTGCAGCTGTATGATGTTTCTACTACTACTACAGCCGCGGAAAACAGTAATCATACATAATGGTCAGATCAGATCAGATCCCGCTAATATCAGAGGAGAATTTGGCATGTCTAGTTTTCTTATTGTTGAAACAGATATGTTTAAGCTACGTCACCTGCATTACTCGTTTGTCGGGAAACATAAAGGTAAAATTAGATCAAATTATAACTTTAACTAATTCCTATTTTCTTGTTGCCTCGGGACGTTATTTTCACATTGTGGATCGGGAGCAACTATCGAAAAATCCATGAAACCGATTCTAGTGCGAACTGCCCACGCCCTAGTCCATGGGCAATATGTAACTCCGTGGGACTTTGTAATTCCGGGGCCTAGGTAATTCTGAGGGTATATGTAATTCCGTAGGCCTATGTAATTCCGCGGGCCTATGCAATTGCGTGGGCCTATGCAATTCCGTAGGACTATGTAATTCCGTGGGCCTATGTAATTCCGTGGGCCTTTATAATTTCGGGGGGCCTATGTAATTCCGTGGGCCTTGCGTGTTACAAGCAGGCAGCAGCTTGTATTCTTTTGAGTGGTCCATTCCAATTTAGAAAAGCCTTGCTGCCATTTTCTTTCTCATGGGATTTTACGAAACCATGAATTTATTTCGGTTAGCGATGTAATACAGTGAAATCTGCCTATTGCGACCACCTCATGGACCATAGAGGTGGGCACAAAAGACAGGCTGTCGCTTAAGACAAGTCAGTTCCATACAGGAAATGTATTTTGTGACCGTAAGCTAATGATTATTTTAGCCGTGTGATCTTACGACCAACAGTCTCAAAGAACCGCCATCTTATGGCCCATGAAGCAAGTGATCGCTATGGACAGGTTTTACTTCTCTAATGCGTATGTATGGGTGGGATAATTGTGGGTAATTCTGTTTTTTATTAACTAATATACAGCGGATTTGACAAACTCATTGTCAGCGATCCATGGTATTTGCGCAATAGACATACAATTGATTGGACACCGAATCTGAGAGTTATGGCCCTTTGAAATCGTTATAAGGAAATGTCTTGATGACTATATCACATGGTTGGAGAATTTCTTTGTATTTAATGATATTGACTTCTAAACCCCTGAATTACTTTTGTCCTGCACATAGCAAAGAAGATCGAGAAATGTCCAGGCGTATTCACATTCCTTCGACTACCACCACTTGTCAGATGCCAGAACTGCTCGCCAGGAAATGATATACAAGCTTTAAATATGTCATTCAACCTAAGGCTTGCAGAATCTTTTCTGAGCAAGCAAAGCAGCTCTACACTTTCATGACTATACACGTGATGCGGGAAGAGGCACATTTAGGTATGACTAGCCTAGAGACACGTGATTAGGTTGCAGAGTTATTCTTCCCGAGCAGGGAGTTTGTGGTGAGGCCAACCTGTGGGACAGCATTGGAAACGCCAAGTTCTTAAACTGGAATGGCATATGCTAGAAAGTCCAACTAAAGAGCAACATAGTAGAGTTTCAGCTTAAATCAACTGCGCTTCTGCTATGTAGGCTGACGACAATGGACCTTCCGTGTTTTAGCTATGCACCGCCAATATCTAACTAAGCTCCACCCACTCCTCGCTCGTGATGGGATCGATCGATCTCTGAACCCCTTGACTATCGATTTCAAGAAAACTATACAGGTAAGCTGTCGAATATTTTGAAACTAATTTGACTTGGTGCTGTTGCTGCCTATGGCTATCAATTACAAAGACATACAATTCATACAACGTGTCGGACTCTTTGAGATTTGATGACGGTCTATATGGAACCCTTTGTGACCTAATGATTGTGACGTCATCATACACGTCATCGTACACTTGCTAAGCTCATTATAATGTCATACAAGGCCAGATGATGGATGGATACTCTGGAAAGGTGAATTGCTATATAAGAACACTATTTTGTTTTTCAGACTGTGACCTGATTACAAATTCACCAACATCAATTTCATGTTCATGGTCCTAAACATAACTTAAGTAACTAAGTAAGGTAACATTCGGAGCGCCGGTTATCTAAACCTATATGCTCAACTCATCTTCGTTATCTCTATAACGGTATTGCCACTTCCGGTGAATGGCTCTTTGTAGTCGTAGAGTACCTTTTGCGATGACCAGAATTTGTCAATCTTACTCTTAGTGATGGACAGTGTCAGTGCCGTTAACCCAGACTCTGCCAGGCTATTCCAGCGCTTGCAAAGGCGCAATGAAAAGAAGTTCTTTCTGATATTAGTCCTTGCGCTTTGTACAAATAGCCATTTGCTATGGCCCCGCGTTCTCTGGTCATCTTGTGGTTGGGGCATTGGTTGAAATTTTGCATCATAAATGTGTCATTAGTTTGTAGGCCTCTATCATGTCACCTCTTGCTCTACGGTAGATCATGGTTGGCAACTTTAGTGACCGTAAATATAACCCACGTCGCCATCTAAAGCAATGATGGTCTTATTCATTTCCTTGAGGCGTCACAGTTCCCTAGACTTTCCAGATGTCTATGATTGGCACCGATGAAAGAAAGCTGTAGAGGCATTAAAAGAGGCTGGGGGAATTTAAGACGTGCAGAAACAAGTGTGACGCCTTCGCAAAGTACACTGATGCTCAATTCATGAATCCATTTCCTCACTCAATCATATGACATCATAATCAACTACGCGACGTGTATGCCGACGTCATAATCATGACGTCATGAATGATTCGATTAAGCCCGTCTTTAGCGCTTAATAGTCCGACACATTGTACGAATTGTATGACTTTGCTATTTAAGAAATATGCTGTTGAATATTTTGAAACTAATTTGACTGTGCGCTGTTGCTGCCATAGGCAGCAACAGCGCCGAGTCAAATTAGTTTCAAAATATTCTACAGCTTACGTGTATAGTTTTCGGGAAATTGATTGTCAGGAAGTTCAGAGATCGATCGATGTCAACACGAGCGCGGTGTGGGTGGAGCTTAGCTAGAGGTGGGCGGGGATTAGCAAAAACTGAAACGGTAAATTGGACAAGTAGGCTGGGATAAGCTTTGACAACTACCGTAGGTAAATATGGATCAGGGATGACAGGAGATATGATGCTTCTCACTATGATGAGCTAGCTGTTAATGATTCGATACCAATAAAAGAAATAAATTCATGGCCACCAAGAAAACGAAAGTTGGTCCCACACAATTCTTAGCCGGCACGCCTATAAGAGTCTGCTTGAAGCCAGTAGTGAATGTTACGCATAAAGGCGCTCAGGTGATTATGAACCTACTATATGTGTAAGCAAAGCGGACACGGCGGCCCTGATTGTGCGTCATGCTCTAGATGTCAATGCATTTCTATCCTAACAATAAAGTGGACTGGTGTGTCGTTATTCTTTGTCCACAACCTTATCTTGTTACCATTATAGGATTAGTCACTGGTGCATGTGCAAATCACAGAGGTGTATCTCCACAACATATGAATGACAGACGAAACAACATCAGAGTCCAACGTTGAAACAGCATCAGACTCCAATGTGGAAACACCGTCAGAATCCAACGTTTAATCAACATCAGAAAGCAACGTTTAATCAACGTAGAAAAAGTGACGTTGGTTTAATTTTCAAATACAATATGTTTTCAATGTCACCTCAACGTCAGAGTCATAGTCTGAGGTTGTTTCAACGTGGAATTAACATAATTTGGCCACTGGGTTGACTCAGAGTTTGCCTTTGCTCTACCCGGAGTTGTCTTGAAGTCACCACCACACTCCCTTAGAACTCTTTTCACAACTCGGCAATGATGTGTCACCATTACCAAATGTTAATAGCATTTGGGAACAATTTTTCTGTATGTTTATCTGTACAAAGGCAGTCTCAACCCAACGGTCTCAATTCAGAATCCTAATCCTAATATATGTAGACGAGGCGAGGTAGACGAGAACTGATGCAGCTACACACAGAACCATCTATAGAACTCTCCAAATGCGAGACAGACGAGAACTGATGCAGCTACACACAGAACCATCTACAGAACTCTCCAAATGCGAGACAGACGAGAACTGATGCAGCTACACACAGAACCATCGACAGAACTCTCCAAAAGTGAGCCAGACGTGAACTGATGCAGCTACACACAGAACCATCTACAGAACTCTATAAAGGCAAGGCAGGCGAGAACTGCTGCAACTCTCACAACTGTGGCAAGTGGAAGACACTGTAGCCATTTAAATCTGGACTTCAAGACAGACAGTTCTGTGTGATCTTGCCGTTTTTCATTGTATTTACTGAAATATTTTGTCGGAGATATTGACAAAAGTATATATGTTCTGATTTGGTACCATCTTGAATTCAGAAATATCAAATTAGCAACATTAATATCTGATTCCTATACCCGGCAAATGTTGATGGTACTGCTGGAAGCAAGTTATTCATCTATTGACATATTGACAAACACATCTTTAGAATGTCAGCCACCTTGGAATCCAAAATAGCCGCCTGAAAAATCGAACAACATCAAAGTGGCATGCTTTGCTTGCTTGCTTGCTGGTTGATACCGCTTGCATTAGGTTCCTGGTACCTTTTGTTTTGGGGATATTGAACAAAATAGCCCCCGAATGGCAGCCATCTTTAAAATTCACGATGGCCGCCTAAATTATCAAGCTCGTAATGGCAGCATCAAATTGAATCAATGCATAAATGTAGGTATAGCCACTGGCATGACGGTCATAACTCATTTAAGTTTTAGAGATATTGACCAAACTAACGGCCATCTTAACAGGCCGAAAAACGGTACCAATTGAATCCTATCACCTTGGCGTATATGCTAATAAAACATGATCCAAATTTCAATATGATAAAAATGCAAGGTTATTGGAATCTATTTGTAGTAATGGAGCCCGTTGTTCGCTATTGTTCTTCACCGCAGGGGGTCTTTGAGAACAATGGGGATCGTGTGTAGAACAATGGCGTACAGCCGCGCGCAAAGGAAATGTATTTCGAGAACAATGGTGATCAGAGGATCGCGGTAGAGAGATTTTGAGATGAATGGCGAACATCCGCGCCCACTTGAGAATCAATATTTATTATATCCATGGTAAAACCCCGCAATACGTCCTGAAAATGTTAACCTCTAAAAGTTGGGTATTTTACGTTAAAAATTAGTTGCGTGCGCACCTCCCCCCCCCCCCCGTGGTTATCTACCGTGGTAGTGTGGTATGTAAGGTAAAAAATAATGGGTGTTCTGATAACAGTATGTAAAATAGAGTTCAAGAGGTGGTCTGATAAAGGAGGTCTATGAGGAGGATGAGGAGTAGGAGATAGATGAGGCTAGTATTCTTGCTCAGTAGAAGTTGGTTTTGAGGGGCTAGCGTACTTGTTTACAAGGCAATGCACGATGCACGAATATTTTGAAAATAATTTGTCTGCGTCATTATTAAAAAATCATTTCACGAAATATTTATCAGTGCCTTGAATGACTGCGTCATCATATGTTTTATTGTGTTTTAACCCCGCTATCTACCGGTAAATGTCTATGGATAATTGTACTATACGAATATTTTGAAAACGATTTAACACCATCAAATCATTTCCTAAATATTTAGCTGTAACATCCTGCAATTACTTTGTATGGTGCGAAATTTCGTTGTCACGATGCTTTTAATCCACTAAACTTTTTTAGTAAACTATTTTGTTGAATATTTTGAAAAAAAGGATTTGACTGGTGGCTTAACCCACCCTACGCGCAAATTGTTTTAAATACTTAATAGGCAATATAGCGTTTGCAATAACGTCAGTCGTTTTGGATTTTGTGTCTGCTGGATGTTATTGTCGCGTTTAAAATGTCTGCATTGTGTTTCTGAGGGTGACACGCTTTAATGGAATTGTTTGTCAAGCGTACGTATGATAAAAAGATTATTTGTTGCGTATGGTTTAATTTAACCATTACTGTCACATTAGCCATGAGATCGGTCCTTAATCGAGTTACGAACATGGCACGCGTTAAGAAATAATGAAAGAATGTTAAAGCACCACCCGTCTGTTCTAATCACAAGATATTACAATGTCCTAGCTGAGAGTTTTTAAAAAATCGTTTATAACGTGTGCACCCGCTCACCGGCTATTGTGGTTTACCGACCCATAAAGATTCAACAATGAAGAGCAACATTACAACCATAGTAGCATAATCATAGATGGATGTTTACTACAAATATAAATATATCCTTTTGGCTACAGAGCAGTGATACGTTATAACCATGTTTTTTTACTATATAATTCAGTCTTGCCCTAAGCGACCACCTCGTGCTACACCATTACATGGACGCTAGAGACTTTCTTAACCCTTTTAACCCTCGAATTTCTTCAAGAAAAATTCCATTTTCTTCATATTCATATTTATAGACCTAGAGAAGACTATTTTTGAAAATTTATCATTGGAATGACTGGCAGTGCTGGCTATCCATTTGTCTAGACATTGCACCAGCAAACACCCCTCACCAACCACCACCACCACCACCACCACCACCACCACCAGCATCAACTTGCAGCCCTACAGAAGACTATTTTTGAAAATTTATCATCGGAATGACTGACTCTGACAGCTATACATTTGTCTCGACATTGTTTGTCGGAATGTGTGAGAGCGTGGTGTCTGAAAAATAGCATATAGGTGGAGAGGATATGTCAATGAGGGTTTAATAAAGGTAATGATAAAAAGGTAATGATAAAAAGATTATTTGTTGCGTATGGTTGATGAACTCGTATGCACACATGATAATATGCGATACTGCTAGTCATATCTTGTGCCCTTGTGCGTGTATAGGTGCGTGCCACGGTATGCGCCCTTGTGCGCATGCGTGTACCGGAAGACTATTTTTGAAAATTTATCATTGGAATGACTGGCTCTGCTGGATATCCATTTGTCTAGACATTGCGACAGCAAACACCACGCACCAACCACCCACCACCGCCACCACATCATCATCATCATCAACACCATCATCCACCACCTTCACCACCAGCAACGCCACTAGCACCACCACAACCACTACAATCAACCACCACCGCATGTTGCGGATTGCGACCGCTTGTTGTGGATTGCGGCAGCATGTTGCGGATTTGTGGGCACATGTTATGGATTTGCGGGCGCATATTGCAGATGGCAACAAGTGCATGTACATGCCTGAACACACCTACACGCCAAAATGCACGCATACATGTGCTGCCGCATGCGGGCCACAAGTTGCGGATTTGGTAAGCGCATGTTGTGGATTGAGGCTGCATGTTGCGGATTTGCGAGTGCATGTTGCGGATTTGTGAGCGCATATTGCGGATTTGTGAGCGCATGTTGCGGATGCCAACAAGTGTATGTACATGCGTGAACATGCATACACACCAAAATGCATGCATACATGTGCTGCCGCATGCGGGCCGCATGTTGCAGATTTGGGTGCACATGTTGTGGATTTGTGGGCGCATGTTGCAGATGGCAACAAGTGCATGTACATGCCTGAACACACATAAATGCCAAAATGCATGCATACATGTGCTGCCGCATGCGGGCCGCATGTTGGGGATTTTCAGGCGTATGTTGCGGATGGCTGTAGCTCACGGGGTAGTGTTGGGCCGTTCCGGTGTTGGGTGCATGACGAGTGAGGACGCTGGTTAGCCTCCGGTCTCGGGGTTATGGATCCCATGCGATACTGCCCTATGGGTAACAAAGACCGGCTCCTAAGGCCGGTGGAACTCAATCATTCTGGTAGGGCCGTGCGACCATCGTCGCGAACATTAAACACAACAGTCTCATCCCAAGAGTTTGTGTCACCAGTATGCCTGTCCATAGCAATTTCGTGATCTATGGACTTACAAGATTTGATTGGTGACCTAATTAAAATAAGTCTATACAATGATTTTACCTAAAACAGACCATCAAGTATGCTAGATAAATATAATGAGCATACGAAAATACAAGACATAGAGACAGCCTGATGAACTTTTAAATGTGGGGCTCCTGGAGGTACCACACAGACTCGTAGGTCCACAGAGGTATCCCCGTAAGGGAGGTTCCCGCACACGAGGTAACTAATTAACTTAATATAAACTAGTATACCTCTAAGCTGAAAGGAAAGAAAATTATCTTTTATAGTGCCGAAAAATCATGTGCCCCACGCGGGTACTACTCCTAGTGCTAGTTTGGGTGAGGAGTATTATCCTTGCATGGGCCGTCACCACTGAATCCTTGCGAGAAGCAAGTGCCTCGTGCGGGCCTCCGTCACAGAAAAATGTCACCATCGCTTAAAACGGGAGAAGAGTATTGGCCAAAAGGGCTTACTCTAATGTTCAACCAAAATGGTGTAAAGAAAAGACCATACCTAGTGAAATTATGACTATAAGTTTGCGTGCTGTTTTACGTGAAAACGGGATGAGCGATTCCCGAAGGATTCACACGTCACTGTCTTATGTAGTTTTCAATATGCTGAATTACTAGTTGCCGCTTTTATTTATGCGGGCCTTCTTCTATGCCCAACCTAATATTTAGTTTTTAGAGACAAGAACTATCTTAGGCCGCAAATGTCTGGCGTCTACCTAGCTTTTAGATACAGTTGTCATTGAGAACGGATGCCCTAAGACATCAATACTGAAGACAGCGTGCATATATGTTACTTCGCAAGATCTCAGAACCCGGAATAACTACATAAAATGCCACAGGACATTGGTTACCTTTCACAAAAGCATTTTAGGCAACTTATCTATCATTATTGTGGGGGTAAGAGAGACGAATACCCACCGTGAATGTCCTTCCTGTGAGGGCGTGGCAGATCTTAATATCATCACCATGCCATTGAACTATTCTGTGTTCAATCCATACGTCTGCTCTCGGTACACACTTGGCGACTAACAGTGTCTAGCTTGACATGGCGAACAATCAACCACCATATCCACCAGCTATGCCAGCTCCACAAGTAACAATCCAAAATTTGTCACCGCCATTACCTTTAGATATAGATGGGCCAGCTCTCAAAGAACGGTGGCAAGAATGGAGGGACTCCTGGAAGAGATAGATCCTTCTTTCTGGTGTTGGGCAACAACCCAAAGACTTCCAATGTGCATTGTTGTTGCACTACATCGGTCAAGATGCTCGCAGGATTTATACTGGAATGCACTTTACAGACGGCGAAGATAAAAATGATCCGACAACTGTTATTAGTAAATATGACGAACACTTTGTGAGCGAAATTCGTGATTTCATCGAGAGAATTAAGTTTTATAGATGATATCAATATACCGGCGAAACATTTGAACACTTTTTGTCCGAACTCCGTAATCCAGCAAGACCGTGTAGCTTCTGTAATTGTATGTCTGATGTCCTTATTATGGACAGAATAATCATTGGTCATAAAGACGAAAATGTACGAGACAGACTTGCTCTTTAAGACAAGCTTGATCTTAAGATGGTTATAAACATTTGTCATGCTATGGAGATCACTGACGAAAATTTAAAGGTTGCCAAGGGTGAAATTTCTGAAATTAACAGAGTAGGGTGCGATACAAACAGGGGCCCTAGAAACCCAAAGAAAAAAATGTTTCGCGATGGTAAAGGAAATTATGGTGTGTGCAAATTTTGCACATACGAACATGAATTCCAGAAAGAAAAATGCTCTGCCTGGGGAAAGACTTGTAACGCATGTGGAAAAATCTAGCAAAAGATCGCATTTGTCAAAGCAAGGTCAAAAGGTTCATGCAATGAGCGAGTGCCCTAACCGCTCTAAACAAGCAAATGTCGAAGATTATGAATCTGATAGCACATCCGGTTCTGTCTGTGTTGTATGTGATAACCTAGTCTCAGCGATTTCTGACCCAAAATCAAAGCCCATTTACTGTAAAATGTTGATTGGTAATCAGACAGTAGTGCACCAAATTGATCCTGGTGCTACTGTCTGTGTACTCCCTGTGGGATATGTCAATCCACAGGATATCAGGTCTGAGTGTGTTGATTTGAAGATGTGGAATGGATCCACAGTCACTGCATTGGGCAAGTGCAGCCTGAAGGTGAGAAACCTTAAGACGGATGAGATATGGAATATTGATTATGTCATCGTGCATGACCCTCGATTAATGCCACTTTTTTAGCAGGAAGGCAGCAGAGTTGATGCACCTGATAACAGTGAATTATGACAACTTTGAGACCGTGAACAAGGTTGTTTCAGCGGGTGCTGATTTCGCCAAGAAATTTCCTGAAGTTTTTTATGATAAACTTTGCCGGGTGGCAAGGTTCATCTGACTGCAGCAGAAAATGCAGAGTCAGTAGTTCGACCAGCCCATGCATTGCCGGAATCAAGAAAAATGGCTGTTAAGAAAGAGCTTGATAGACTCGAGAGTATGAATGTGATTTGCAAAGTGGATAAACCAACAGATTGGGTAAATCAGATGTCGATTGCAGAGAAGAAGTCAGGTGACATGAGGATATGTTTAGACCATATACCTCTCAATGCACACCTAAAACGTGAACATTATAGATTGCCCATCTTAGATGATGTCTGGCCTAGATTAAGTAAAGCCAAGAAATTCTCGGTGTGTGATTTGAGACACGGATACTGGCACTGTGAGCTTGATGATGGCTCTAGCTATTTGACAACTTTTGCTACAAATTTTGGTAGGTACCGCTGGCTTCGCTTGTCTTTTGGTTTGAGTGTGAGTAGTGAAATATTTCAAAAGCGTCTGTGTTCTGCACTAGAAGGCCCCGAGGGTGCCCAGTGTGTTGCAGATGACGTCATTGTACATGGAGTCAATGACACCGATCATGATGAAAAGATGACAAGATTCCTTCAGTGTTGTTTGTAACATGGAATCCAACTAAATGCTGAAAAATGCCAGTTTCGTCTGAATGAAATTAAGTTCCTGGGTCATGTGATCACTGCTGAAGGGCTCAAACCTGATCCAGCAATGATTGAGGCTGTTTGCGACATGGATAGACCCAAAGATGTTGACGCCGTCCTGAGACTTCAAGAAACAGTTGGGTACCTGTCTAGATTTGTACCTAAACTTTCTGAAGTACTCAGTCCAATCACCAGACTCAGTCATAAAGATGTTACGTGGGATTGGACCCAGGTGCAAGAAAATGCCTTTGTTGAGTTGAAGCGGCTGTTGACAGAAGCACCCATATTGGCATATTTTGATCCAGAGAAGCAGCTGGTCATCCAGTGTGACGCTTGCGAACTAGGTATAGATGCAGCTTTATTACAAGATGATCAGCCAATTGCTTATGCCAGTCGTGCATTAACAAACACTGAGATCAGATATTCAATCATGGAGAAAGAAATGCTAGCCATAGTGTTTGCACTTGAAAAGTGGCACCAGTTCGCCTATGGCCGACCTGTAGTTGTGAATTCTGACCACAAGCCTTTGCAATCAATTACACGCAAACCTCTAGATAGAGCGCCACCGAGATTGCAAGGTATGCTTATGAGAGCATTAACTTATGACATTAATGTGAAATACATGGAGGGTCAGATGTTTTTAGCAGATACTTTGAGTCGTGCTTATTTGCCACAGAGTGTCAACCAGTCCAACCATACAGAATTTGAGACAGTCAATGCTGTCGATTTTGTGCCCATGAGAAGTGAACGGATTGCCCAGATTCGTCGTGCAACAGATGGTGATTCCACATTGTCTTTGTTGAAGAATGCAGTTCAAAATGGATGGTCTGCAAAGGATAAGTCCCCCTCTCTGATTGCTGATTTATACAGCATTCGTGATGAATTGGCTGTTTGTGATGGTTTGATTTTTAGAGGTGAGAGGCTTGTGATTCCTCAGTACATGAAGGAACAGATCATGGATGAGATCCATAATAGTCATAGTGGTGTTGAAGGTTGTCTGAGATTTGCTCGAGATTATGTCTATTGGCATGGTATGACAAAGGACATAAGTGCAATGGTGCAGAAGTGTGCGGTGTGTAGAGAATTTGATGTCTCTCAACCTAAAGAAACTGTTGTGTGCTCCGAGCTCCCCGAAAGGCCATGGCAGGTGGTAGGCATTGACATACTCTCATTTGAAGAGAAGTCCTATCTTGTTACTGTTTGCTAACATTCAAATTTCTGGGAACTTGATCGCCTGTATGACACAACTACTAAAGCTGTTCTCCGTAAGTGTAAGACACATTTTGCTTGCTATGGGAAGCCAGACACCATAGTTAGTGATTGTGGGCCGCAGTTTACATCTAGTAAGGTCCAACGATGTATGGTCGAATGGGATATTGATCATAATATGAGCTCACCTCATTATCACCAATCAAATGGTAAAGCAGAAGCTGCGGTGAAGGCTGCGAAGAAACTGCTTATGAAGACAGCAAAATCTGGCACAGATTTCTATAAAGCTCTATTAATAAGTAGAAATATTCCACAACAGAAAACTGGTTTAAGCCCAGCCCAGATGCTTTTTGGGCACAGAACAAAAACAAGCATGCCTGCCTCACAGAAACCTTTAGCAACTGAGGTTGACAAGAGTGGTATCGTTGAGAAACTTGAAGCTGAGCAAGCACGCCAACAACACAGTTACAACAGAACAACGAAAGATCTCCGCCCTCTTGAAGTTGGTGATGTTGTCCGCATAAAACCTAATAAGCTTGGTGATAAATCATACAAGAGAGGCAGCGTTATTGAGAAAGTAGGCCAGCGCTCCTACACTGTTGAAACCCATGAGGGCCAACGACTTAGACGAAACAGACGTGATCTGAGAGCAACACACGAGTCACCATCGCATGATATGCTGTCTGATGATGACTATGTCCAACTGGGAGTACAACGCCAATTAACCCCTCCTCAATTAATTCCGGTATGTCCGAATGCTGAAATGACTGAGACTGAGGGTATCATTCGCAATAGGAGACAGCATTCTTCACTGCCCCCAGGTTCGAGGTCAAATACCACAAGGTCAGGTCGCAATATCAAAAGGCCACAAAGATAGCCAGATCATGAATCACGACCTTCTCTTCGTTAGCGGAGAGGATGTAGCAAAATTGGATCTAGCTAGAAACATATACCCCTATCACATTACCACTCGCTATAAGCCAACTTATATATTTACTGGTCTGCATATAATCGCTCTCTGTTCTGTACCGCACGTCGTAGTGAATACATTTATGATTAGCATCATATGGCTGTCCAGTTGTGTATAATTAAAATTTTAAAACACCCCACCCACGATATTGAAACAATGATTGTAGCTTCCCAGCCGGGCTCCCCACGCCACCCCCACCCCACCCCACCCACACACCCACCCCACATCCCTTGATATACAAATCGGAGCGGGTGCTGTTGAACTTGGCGGTGATGGCGGTGCGGTTGGCGGTTGGTGGAAATAGGTGTTGTGGTGGATGATGGTGGTGGGGTTAATACTTGGTGGTGGGTGTTGGTGCTTAGTGGGTAGTGGTGTTGGTGGTTACAGAGGGATGGTGATGGTGGCTACAGAGGGATGGCGATGGTGGTGGTGATGGTGGTGGTGTTAGTGGTGGTGATGGTGGTCGGTATTGGTAGTAGGTGTTTGCGGTCACAATGTCTAGACAATGGTTAGCTTGTCAGGGTCTCATTGACTAGGTACTCATAAAGCATTCATACTGTGTGTACAGGGACATGGTAATTTTTCCTAGTTTTGTGACCTTTAACTGGCTGACTGGCGAGGTGTTACAGACATTCCAGGGATCTACATCCTAGCAAAATATTTTGGAAACGACTTGAGCAAAAGTTGATGCTAACACCGCAGTCAAATTATTTTCAAAATATTCACTAAATATCTTGGAAACGATTTGATAGAAAGTTGTTGCTAACACCACAGTCAAATTATTTTCAAAATACTCGTACATCGTACATTGCCTTGTAAACAAGTACACTAGCACTGACCTCAAAACCAACTTCTACTGAGCAAGAATACTAGCCTCATCTACCTCCTACTCCTCATCCTCCTCATAAACCTCCCGTATCAGACCACCTCTTAAACTATTTTACATCCTATTTTCAGAACACCCATTATTTTTTTCCTTACGTACCACACTACCACGGTAAATGATCACGGAGGGGGAGGGGGAGGGGGGGGGGGGGCGCGCAATTAATTTTTAACTTAAAATACCCAACTTTTAGGGGTTAACATTTTCAGGACATACAACAGGTTTTACCATGAATATAATAAATATTGATTCTCAAGTGTGCGCGGATGTTCGCCATTCTTCTCAAAATCTCTCTACTGTGATCCTCTGATCACCATTGTTCTCGAAATACATTATCTTTGTGTGCGGCTGTTCGCCATTGTTCTACACACGGTCGCCATTGTTCTCAAAGACCCCCTGCGGTGAAGAACAATAGCGAACAACGGGCTCCATTACTTCTTCTATATAACATCCCAGACTAAAGACAAGATTTGTTAAATGGCTAAAATATGCCGAAAATTGTCATATATGTATCATTATGAAAGATCTGCACAAAAATAGGCAGCAAGCATTTCTAGATTCCTTACACCATAAATTATGAATAAATGCTGCCAGCTTGTAATATGTGACAAGCACAGAAGCTCAGTTAGCTACATACCAACCCCCCCCCCCCCCCCCACCAACCCCCCCCCCCCCCCCGGACTAAACCGAGCTGTCCCATGTTCTCTTACAAACATGTAACATTACGCCCCGACCGCAAACGCATACATACGCCCCCTCACCCCACCCCCTCACCCACCGCCACCGCCACCCCCACCCCACCCGAGAAATTGCCTATGGTGACAAACAGTACCATTGTGGCATGTGAACATAAGCTGCTGCTGCTACCGCCACAGCCGACGCCGACGTTGATGATGACGCCGCCGCTGCTGCTGTTGCTGCTGCTCGTTTCTCTAGCTACTTATCTATAGTTTTTCTCCAGGGCTCCCTTGATGTCCCTAGAATGCGTCTGCCCTGGGGGCTACTCTGAGAGTTGTAAAGAGGATATTCTGCAAACATAACCATGCTACCTCCAGCGCCTTGAGCTGCCCAGTGATGGAATTGAGACGAGGTGGGGTGAGTGGTCCGTGCGAGGGGAGTGAGGGAGGCATGAGGAGAGTAAACGCAATTAACATATGCCAATTTTTTAAGGATAAGCATGTGGGGTTGACGGGAGGCAGGCGGACAGGCAGGCAGGCAGGCAGGTAGGCAGGTAGGCAGGCAGGCAGGCAGGGAAGGAGGGAGGGAGAGAGGGGGAGGGACAGGGGGAGAGAGAGAGGGTGTGTGGTATTTGAGAGAAACTGTCCATTGCGTAATGAATCATTATCTTACTGGCCCAAAAAGCTACGTATACCAGCAGAGCTAATGACTTGTATTAAGCGAACACTTCGCTTTATGTGTATGACTCGCGTGCTGTCCGTAATATGCGGGGTGTTCTTGTATAGCTGGCGGTAACATTTTGCTGTACGCGATCACGATTTATGGGCGATGTACATGTAATATAGAGAATTATCGTTACGAGTAATAGGCTGATTACCCCGGTAATAACGTAACGTGACTTGGCGTACAGAGAGGATATCTCGCTTCGTACTCTGTACGTGGCTAGACTAACTCATGTACGCATGCGTGGAATTATTTTCCCGTAATAATGAGATAAATGCAGGTCAACGCCTACTTATATTTATTGCTATCATAAATATAATCTACGCGGCGAAACACTGGATGAAACGACGACGAAGAAGAAGAATAAGAAGAAGAAGACGACGACAATGGAGGCGATGATGGTGGTGGTGGTGGAGGAGGTGGTGGTGGTGGAGGCGGTGGTGGTGTTGTTGTTGTTGTTGTTGGTGGTGGTGGTGGTTATAATGGTGGTGGCGGTGGTGTTGGTGTTGGTGGTGTTGGTGGTGGTGGTGGTGGTGGTGGTGGTGGTGGTGGTGGTGATGGTGATGGTGGTGGTGGAGGTGGTGTTGGAGATGGTGGTGGTGGTGGTTATAGTGGTGCTGGAGGTGGTGGTGGTGGTGGAGATGGTTGTGGTTGCGGTGATGGTGGTGGTGGATGGTGGTGGTGGTGGTGGTGGTATTGGTGTCAGATGATGATGATGATGATGATCCCTACACTAAATAATTGCCTATCAAAATAGTCGTTATATCCTATATTATATTGATGTAGACATTGCCCTATAGCTGAATATAAAACCTCTATTTAACATTTTATAACGAACATTTTATTTGAGACTATCAACAGAAGAATTATAGATCTAGAAACATGACAGCCAACCCTGTCTATTGCGATAACCTGGTGTTTGGCTCCAGCCACCTTAATAAACCGCTCTCCTGTGAACACAAAAACTATATAACATAGCCGTAATTAACGAGTCGTTCTCATCATCTGGACCCAACCACCATTTTCTTGAATTACGCGACCACCTATCTTCAATGACCACTCATTAATGGTCCAGACAATGACCGTTATAGGCAGGTTTTGCTGTGATTATAATGACGTCTTAACTCTTTAAATCCGAAAGAGTAAATACGAAAAATAAATTACAATGCAAAAACTAGTCTGTTAAATAGTTTGAAGTTAATTTGACTGGGGGCTGTTGCTGCGGCAGCAACAGCTTCCAGTCAGATTAGTTTCAAAATATTCGACAGGTGTGTTACCTGTATAGTGACCAAACTCCTTCAAATTGGGGATCTGGTAATTTAGATTTTGAAGTAGTCATAATTTATGCGATGTGTCAAGAATTCATGACCCAATATAAACTACATATTTCGAAAACACATCGGCTGACAGTCCTACATCTTATTATCCAGAGTGTGTTAAATAGTAGGCATATGTTAACTATTTTGAAACTAACTTGACTGGAAGCTGTTCCTAATGTGCAACAACTTCCAGTGAAATTAGTTTCAAAATAATCTACCCGGTGTCTGTTTATTTGTCTCGATTTTAGGTCAGTTATTCTACTTATGCCAAATTTGAATTGCTCTTATTTCAATATGTAATAACGATAGACATGTACTATTATAAGATTTCTACGATAATAACGCGTACAAATATACTAAATTAGGCCTGGAACAAACCACGCATGTTAAAGTGGCTATTGGTTAAAAACAACGACTTGCAGAACTCCGATTTAGGAACTAACTACTCATAGCTAATATGATACGGATTTAATCATTTCAATGACAGTGTGAATACAATATTTGAGTCGAGTATGTCAAGATTTACTTTGTGTTTTACAAAGATTTATGACGTTGGCTTTAGTATGTCTACTAGTGAAAATTCCTTTGTACCTAAGAGTAATATATTTGATCTGTAATGAGTTTTCGTTGCGACTCCTGTCTATGTTCAGTGTTATAAATCGCGCTGTTATTATTTTAAAACTAATTTGAGCTTGTTAATTTTCACATTTTTTGTTGTAAATGTCACTCGAGGTGTGAAGATAATTATTCATTTCACCTGTTTTATTAAAGCACTTTAATGCTCGTTACTGTCAAAATTATGAATTTCGTGAAGTAGTTCTCTCTCGCGCACCCGCCCTTCGTTATACACACTATACGGCAAACCTTTGCTCAATCTCACCGCTGAGTGTTTACAGACAACATATTCCACATATTCCCAGGGGGGGGGGGGGGGGTGTCGGAGGTCCTCCCCGTCCCCTCATCCATACCATGAAGAAATTTGAAATCTAGATATTCTGAGATGGCATCTGAATTTTTTGGGTTGGGGTGGGGTGTAAATATACATATTTATACCCCAGCCCCAATTTTAGACTTAGACACTGAAAAAGTGGCGTAAACTCATATCTTTACCAAAAGTTGGCCTCTTCGCCCTCCCTCCTCCTACGCCTTTTGCCATATGCCTTGCCCTCCAACATTTAAGACGCTATTTCTCATCAGGGAGAGATGAGATCTTTGTATATATTTGTAATACACTTCGTTGTTATTATTAGAGCAAGCAGCCTGCTCGAGACAGACGAGTAACAGACTTTGTGCAGCCGCTATTACGCATTATTTGTGTGTATTTATACAGGCTTTTAGTGCATATTTCCGTCTGTACCTGTAAGCAGTCGTTAGCGGGTGTATTAGATAGTACCAATTAACGGACGAGTATGTGCGTGCGTGCGTGTGTATTTGACAAGATTATGAATTATGCATCAAGATTGTCTCAGCGAAATTCAATGGGCTTCTATTGCAAAATGAGGGTAAGCCGAATTATTTGCCATACCGGTAGGTAATACCTTGTTTTAAGCTACCCCGTGTCCTTAGTGGCCACCCTCTAAATGCCCGTATGTGGACAGTGTCTTCTATAAACAAGGATAATCAGCACTGGTGCGGAAGTGGTCTAATCGATATACAATCTGTCACTCAAGCTTATGACGTCATAATCAAATACCGCACACGCAGGCAGATGTCACAATAAAAATGCGTAATGAATGACGTGTCCGTCATAAGCATCCGTCAAGTGAACGAATTGTATGTCTACTAGTTAATAATCATTATGTTGAATATTTTTAACCTAATTTGACTGTATATAAATCGATCCCACCACGTGCAAAGCATGGGCGGAGACTGGCTAGAAATAGATGGCCGGACACAGCTAGGATTTGTTTTGTATCCCTCTATTACGATCTGACAGCCACCTATATATATCACGCGGCATGTCCTGCGGTAATGAGGGCGACTCGGAAGCCAAAGGTCGCGGGTTCGAATCCCACTTCTACCTGATGAGCACAAAAGAATTTGAAATCTGCTGTGGAGTGCATATGTGCGTCACGTGGTGTGTGAATAATGTATTATGTTTAACGCTATGAATCCTGAATTCTCATAATCTCAATTTGGCAAACTTTGAAACTATGGAGCAGGAACCTAGATGTTGCTATGGCATCAACAGGTACCTGTCAAATTAATTAGCCAGTCACGGTCATTTGAAAATATTCAACAGAATATTTATTGAATTGTACATTTTTTTCGTATTTGGCCTTAAGGCCATCCGCTTAAGATGTAGTAATTTTCCGGAGTCACCGTGTCCTAACAATACGTTCGCCTTATGTTTGCTGAGTCTATAAGTTTGACCCGAAACTAACGCGTGCTGTGTCTGTAAAAGGCCTATCCTGGTGTTAGCGTTGATCTCAAGGTGACAGTTATCCTATATTAAGCTCAATCTCCCGGCTAGCGCGATCACTCATGGTCGACACCAGGTATGCGGGCAAACCGTTTCTATTTATGATACTTAAAATAGTAACAGCTTCCAGCCATGTTGCTTTCTATACAGATGGTATAGTGCCATGAGAGCACGGTTCTTTTCAGACCAGTATGAAGATGTTTGAAGTAACCCAAACATGGTGTCCCCATCCCACCCTGCCACACACCCTCTCACTCTTACCCCTCCCCCACTTACCCACCCTAGGCTATGCCTCTCTCTCTCTCTCTCTCTCTCTCTCTCTCTCTCTCTCTCTCTCTCTCTCATGGCCCATCCCATAACACGATTTCACCCTTGAACACTGCTTTATCTCAAATTCAAAGCAATCATACAGCTGTGATAATCGACCGACCGACCGACCGACCGACTGACATATACTAGTTCGAGTCACAACCAAAGATGTGTGAAATCTGTAAGAATAATGTTGTGTCAAAGTGTTAAAGACGTGCCAAATATAAGCATTTATGACGTAATGACTATTACGTCATCATAAACGCCGCTTAGCTAATGATGACGTCATATGACGTCAGATGATCGATGGATACTCTGGAAAGGTGATTTAGGTGTGGTAGTCCCACTCTAGATGACATTTTGGGTGGGGTACAACAAATAGTACGTCTCGTACTTCTCGTATCGGGTGGTTGAAGGAAAAGCGAACATCACCGAACCACCAGCATCAGTTTCTAAACAGTCATTCGCTCCTGCCAAAAATGCGGCGAGATGAAAAGGTTTTTTCTTCGGCATTTCAGACAACTCTTCCTTTTGCGAAAGCCGTTCACGAGTGAGCTCCCCTGCATATATCACGTAAAAATTACATATAATTCGTACATAACTTGTGTATTCATATGTGGTCTGGTGGGTTGTTAAAGCGCTAATTATCATTGTTCTTTAAATTATAAATTATTACTAAAGTTCTGTATTAATTATTGCATGGTTTTGCCATGAAATATATATATATACATATATATATATATATATATATATATATATATATATATATATATATATATATATATATATATATATATATATCATATCATATTATAAACTATCATATAGTAAATCTATATCCTCTGTCCGCACCTTGCTCACACACCCCACCCCACCGCCACTACCCACTCCAACCCACCGGTACCTACACCCACAATAAATTATTTTTAATTTCGTGTTGTTTTTTAAGATGTCACTCTAAACTCCTTCAAAACCAGTCACGCGTGTTTGGAGGTAATTCGTTTAGCAATCTCACGAGTGTAGGCTACAAATGTAACCAGTAAAATTTCTTCTGTTTTTTGTAATTTAAATAACATTTTTAAACACTTGTGCTATTTAACCTGCTTTGGACGGCCACTTCATGAATCACCAAATATTACCGTACGTCGCTACAACCAGTGTGCGTTCTCTTAACCATTTCAGTTCCAATATCCGAGTTTATCAATTTTATTACAACTGCGCAAATAGTAGATATAATCTGTCTGGAACGTGTTTCTGACATAAGCAGCAATTGCGCGTAGCCCAATAGTCGGGCTCATTTCTATCCATGCTCCGCCCATTTCTATCTATGCTCCGCCCATTTTTCTCCATGGCCCACCCATTTTTATGCACATAATTCGCGTTTCGTGATAACTATACAGGTAAGTTATTGAATATTTTGAACCTAATGTGACTGGGGGGGGGGGGCTATTGCTGTCTATCAAGTTATTTGTAGAATATTCAACAGAATGTCTTAATTCTAAATTCATCTAAACCCTCATACTAGCCAAAAATGCCCATTTCCATTGGTAAATTTTCAAAAATAGTCTTCTCTTGGTCGGTAAATAGGCATTTACCGGGAAAATTGACAATTGTGGGCGACTGTAGGATACAACTGATTGTGACTTGTGACCCAGCAGTTTCTGTGAAGGATGGGTCGGGAATAGATCGGTGTACAATCCTGATGCTAATAACATCCGGTGAAGGGTGCTATAGCACAGTAATAACCCGAAGAGGAATCTCGTTGTATATTCCAAATATATATTCACTACTTCAAATCTAAACTACTTTGTAAAACTTAAACTGTATTGCTTTAGGATAACTTTAACTAAACTGGACTTTCATTATATACTAGAACACAATGGCTGGTATAATGCTAGAAGTTAACTGTGACAAGGAAACGAGCTGAACTACCCTCAATGATATACAAGTAATACATATATAGTAGAAACCACTCTCACATTGACCTGCATTCACAGTGAGGATATGAGAGTCGCTATCAGTGAAACCAGAGACGGTCGGTCCCACACCCATAGCATCTGATCTCATAAATCACCTAAAGCTACACACATTCAACCCCGCAAGTTCCACAGCATTCTCCCGGGCCAACGATGATTAGTATATTGCTAAGCATTTGTACAAGTTCAAGAGCCATACTCCTTAGAAATGAGATGGAACATCTCTTTAGCTTCTAACCCAGCCTTTCTTGGAACACGATTACTTGTAGTTGAGTTAGAGGAACAATCAGGAGAAGTGTCAGCGGAGTTTGAGTCAAGTGTCTCAGGGGATGAGACTTCTAGCGGGTACAGTTTGTTAATGGGTCTGTTGATAACTCCATGTTTAGTCTTGATCTTGGCAGATCGTACCAACTTGTCATTGCCTTTGATTAAATCAATGACTTTTGTTAGGTCCCAATCGATTCGTTGTTTTCTATCATCATGGATTAGAACATCACCAATTTTGATGATAGTGTTGGAATTTCTAGTGGCTCGTTGTGTTTGAAGATGACGTTCTCTAAGAGCGGTGACGTATTCGTTTGCCCATCTTTTCCAAAAGTGGGCTTGAATTGTAGCAAGTCGTATTGCTCGTCTATTTAGTTCGGTTTGAGACGTGCCAAAGGATGGATCACTAAGTTGATCATCATCTACTTGCATATGCAGCAATGTGGTCAAGAGTCGACCATGAAGTAGATGTGATGGAGTAAGTGGGGTCAGATCATTGATGTCTGACGAGAAGTATGTTAGAGGGCGATTGTTGATAGAGGTCTCTATTTCAGTAACGATAGTCGCAAATTCGTCTAGAGTAACGACAGCTCTCCCTAGAACTTTCTTGATTGTGGTCTTTGTTAGACCAATGAGTCTTTCCCAAAATCCCCCGTGCCAAGGTGCACATTTTGGGATGTTGGGCCATGTCATTTTATAGTCAGTCATGAAGTTTTAGAATTCGCTAGACCTTAAAAGCTTACGAAGTTCACTTCCAGCTGATAGGAAATTGGTAGCATTATCAGAGAGAAGCCTAGAAGGTAGTGAACGCTGAGCAATGAAATGCCCAAATGCATTGAGAAACGTAACTACTGATAAGTCTGTAGTGACTTCGAAGTGCACAGCCCGTGTGCTTGCACATGTAAACAGCAGTATGTAAGCCTTATTTTCACCTTTGACCGAAGACGAATTCGACCTCACATACAAAGCTCCAGTATAATCAATATCAGTGACCGTAAAGAGAGGTGAATCTCTAAATCTGAACTTTTGCAATGGAGCTGGAGGTGGTACTGCGTATGGTAATCCAGTAATGAGTTTGCATCAAAAGCAACTGCGTAATACAGATTTGACTGTTTTACGCATATGTGTGACCTAATAGGGTTGACGGAGTAGAGTCATCGTAGACTCGGTACCCATGTGGTGAGATCGCTGGTGAGCATTGCGTATGACCAGTTTTGTGTATGCAAAAGCAGAAGGCAAGAGAGTAGGAAACTGTGTAGTGTATGCTAGTGGCGCATTATGCAAACATCCGCCCACACGAAGTATGCCCTTAGCATCTATGAACAATCGTAATTGTTTAATGAGTGAAGTATGTCCTGAATGTTCATCATTGCGAAGTTTTGACAGTTCATTTGCGTAATGTTCGCATTGAATACGTAATATCCAGAATGTTTCAGCTGTAGTCAGTTCTTCTGTGATAAGTGAAGTCGCAGGGGATCGCTTTTTGTCCCACACACACACTGTATGAATCGCATCACAAAAGCAGTTGTTCGGATAAGTTTTCTTAGTGAAGTATAATCCGCTGGATTGATGAAGGACGAATCTGTTGATGATGTTGTCATGGTTGGTATTGAAGCAGAAGTGCACTCTGAATCTGCTGTCACGGAAAACACAGCACTGTAAAAAAACTGACAAATTGGCCAGTCCCCCAATGATAGCCAGGATGGTCCTTTCCACAAAAGTTCTGATGTGGTTAAATTGTCACTAGATACGCCACGTGAAACTAAATCAGCTGGATTGACAGCAGTCGGACAGTATCTGAAGTCACTGATATCGCGTGATTTGATGACCGTTATCCGATTTGACACAGACACAGTTAGTTGTTTGTCACTTCGAATCTAATACAGCATGATCTGGCTGTCAATCCATATCAGTTTCTTAGTGATTGTGATGTGAGCCCCTAATGAATTGTGCACGAATTGTAACAGTCCCGAAGCGATAAACATGGCCAACAGCTCTAATTGTGGTATGGTGAGTTCTCGAGTAGGTGCCACTCGTGACTTTGCCATCACAAGTGCAGTCTGTTGAGTCATCACATCCCTAAGGTAAATCACACAACCATATGCAGATTTACTGGCGTCTGCGAATGCATGAAGTTCATACGCTGATGTAGGATTGATGCCCCATGAGAAGTAAGTGCGCTCGATAACCGTTGCTGATGCTGTGCCTAAGTCATAAATGATGTCATTCCAGGTAGACGGATGGTTATCAGGCAGTGAGCAGTCCCAATCATATCCAGATTTCCACAACTGTTGGATAAAGACTTTCGCATGTATCTGTACTGGCGACAGGTATCCAAGAGGATTGAAGAATCCCGCAACTGTTTGTACGACTGCTCATTTTGTGTAGACTAAGTGTTTGTCAGTAGAAGTAACATAATCCCGATTATGAGAGTTTGTAAACCTTTGTGTCCCACTCTATTCCGAGCACGTTGACCGACTGTTCACAATTGTAGAGTTCATCTTGCTGAATGTAATCCCGAAGGCCATCACAGTTGGTCGACCAAGGGCATAGAAGAAAGCCACCAGAAGCCATTGGTGCACTGGCTTCATTGTAGTATTGCATAATATCCCATGTAGTGTCACACCCTGAAACGATGTTGTCAACATAAATGTTCTCCAAGAGATCACGAGTAGTAGTCGAAGGATACTGTTCCAAGTGGTTATGTACTGTCGCATTGAGAATGAATGGTGAACAAACAGCACCGAATAGTATCACCTTGAATTGGTATGTATCAAAGGTGCTTTGTGGCTCTTGAGAGTCAGAAAGCCAAAAGAATTTAGTGTACTTACGGTCATCTTGGTTCAGGCCAATCTAGAGAAATGCTTTCTGAACATCCACTGTGATCGCAACTGAATGGAGCCGGAAAGGTAAGAGAATTGATGTAAGGTCATTAAGAAGTGGTGGTCCCGTCTGTAGACATTCATTAAGGCTAGGTTTGTCCTTCACTGCACAGGAACAGTCTAGACAATGCGTAATGGTGTTGATGATGAATCTTTCATTACACTGCGATGCGGGAGGTAGTGTCCGCTTGTAGTGTCATCATCCTGTACTAGTTCAATGAAGTCACTAGACAGTTGTTCACGAATGACTTTGGCGCATACTTCTCGAGCCTCATGCGATAGGCGGTGCACCATCGTATGTGTGCGTTTATGTGATACATCCCGATTGGTGGGTAATGGTTCGTGATCGTGTTTCCAAGGCAACTTAGCTATGTAATGTCCATTCTCCTTTCGAATGTGAGTCTGATGATAGTCCACGTGATCACAGATAGTATTGAGCTCTGAACTGTTAATTCCGATAATTTCTAGGTCCCAGACGTGTTGAAGATCTGCGTCCCCAAGTTGATGCGAACGAATGTCAATATTGACGTGATGTACGGATGTAGGTCCATTGTGTCGATTGTTTGGAAGCACTGAAGTAGGCCCAGAGAGGAGGTAACCAAGTTTGGAAAAACATCGCAGTAGGTCCTGGTCCCCGAACAATATGATTTCCAACAATTGACCAGTAATAGTCGGCACCGAGTAATACAGAAATGTCATCCAAATACGCCTGTGTGTACGGGTGAGCAAGTCCAAGTCCCCGAATATGTGGCAGGTCAATGACAGATTTCGTAACGTAGTTCCTCATCGGAGTAGAAATACGAGGCACAACCAATGCCTGTATAATAATGTCACATGAATTATCCTGTGTATGGAGCGTAATTTGCACAATAGATAAGGCACATATACCTGTCTTTTCACCAAATATTGAGAGGTGGATGTTCTTTGTTCTGATTGGCTTAAGTCTCAGTGAGTTCACAGTGTTCTGCATAATGAATGTTCTATGTGCGCCTTCATCAAATAACAATGCCACAGTAGCAGAATTCTGAATTGCCGATATATCTGCAATAGCTGTTTTCAAAAGGATAGGTCCATTCAAATTTGCAAATGACACTTTGGTATCATCTGGTGACACAGAGTTATGTTTGCTGTTGTCTGTTTCCTGAGTAGAATGGGTTACCGTGCACAAGGAGGTATGATGTTTGCGTCTACAAATCCGACACCAAAATGCAGATTTGCAGTCAGCAACACGATGTTTACCTAAACAGTTCAAGCAGAGCTTGTCACGGATCACTATTTCATGACTCTTCTTCTTGTCTGTGATTAGTATACAGTCAACAGAGGTATGCTTACCATTACAATATGCACACGTAGAAACCCGTGATTGAGATTGTTTCTGGACGGTGTGCCGCTTAGTTTGTTGAGAGGATTGTTTATTTGAAGAGCGTGACGTGTGCGTGTAGAATGCCGCAGTAGCGCAGTGGCGTTCATCACCATTATCTGTAAGAGTTAAATTACCCATACGATTGCTAGCTCGAAGTGCTTTGATTTCCTGTTGAAATGATGTGTGAAGGTCATCTAGTGTCCATTTTCCATGATGAGAACGAGTAATATGTTCACAATAACGCGGAGGTAGTTTGTCCAGATTTACTGATACCAATAAAGCTCCATACGAGTCAGTAGCAATACCCAATGTTCGTAATCCTCGAATGTACGATTCCAAGCGATCATGAAAACTACGTAATGAGTCCACTGTGTATTCCGGTGGCGGTAACTCCCAAAGTGCTCTCATGTATGCGTCAATAAGATCATCGTTTTGTCCGTAGCGTTCTTTGAGCAGAGACATAGCATGCGAATAGTTCGAATCGGATAGTGGGAGTCCATTCATGAGTTCAGCTGCTTCACCCAACAGCTGAGCACACAAGTACTGAAATTTCTGAATATCTGAAAGTCTATTATCCGAGTCAATCACGGATTTAAATGAGTCATAAAACTCCAACCATTGTAGAACATCACCATTGAAAGTCTTCAATGCCAGTTTTGGTAGGTTAACTGCACGTCTAGAGTCGGGCGGCTGATATGCACCGTCCGGAGCATTACTGACATCGTCCCCATTTGATAATGCGCGTCTTACCCTTTTCTCACAGTTCATAATGTACGCCTCAGTATCGATCACATAGTCTGCAGAATCTGTGAGAAATGGTTAGAATTCCTCGGTAAGCAGTTCACTAATTTGCTTATCAATGTCCTTGACGATCTCCAATTTAATAGGCAAAGAACGCAATGTGGTGTCGAGAGAATCTTGGTCATCTAAGGTGAGTTCAGTCCCAGCGAAAATATCCCTGATTTTATTTTGCAAGCGAGTTATCTGTCCACGATAGACACCGCGAGATTTGTACAACTTAGACTTGTCAGCAGACATAGCCATGGTTGAAGATTTATTATTGAATAAATCACGAATGTCACAGTAAATCGAATTATTCTGTTACCCTGGTTACGGCACCATAGAAATGTGGGCGACTGTAGGATACAACTGATTGTGACTTGTCACCCAGCAGTTTCTGTGAAGGATGGTTCGGAATAGATCGGTGTACAATCCTGTTGCTAATAACATCCAGTGAAGGGTGCTATAGCACAATAATAACCCGAAGAGGAATCTCGTTGTATATTCCAAATATATATTCACTACTTCAAATCTAAACTACTTTGTAAAACTTAAACTGTATTGCTTTAGGATAACTTTAACTAAACTGGACTTTCATTATATACTAGAACACACTGGCTGGTATAATGCTAGAAGTTAACTGTGACAAGGAAACGAGCTGAACTACCCTCAATGATATACAAGTAATACATATATAGTAGAAACCACTCTCACATTGACCTGCATTCACAGTGAGGATATGAGAGTCGCTATCAGTGAAACCTGAGACGGTCGGTCCCACACCCATAGCATCTGATCTCATAAATCACCTAAAGCTACACACATTCAATCCCGCAAGTTCCACGACGACAATTTTTCGGAACAAATTTAAGCGTGAGTGTTCTGTTTTCGTGAGGATCTACGTCATTTTGGTTATGACGTCAGCTAACACGTCACATATTTGGTTATGACGTCAACTAACACGTCACATATTTGGTTATGATGTAAGCTAACACGGCACATATTTCGTTATGACGTCAGCTAACACGTCACATATTTCGTTATGACGTCCTATAGTTGAGTGACAGATCTAAATTAACCCCAGACATGTGGTGTGTCAAGAATGACTGTCACATGATGACGCGGGTTACTGGGGGCAATACCGGCCTATATTGGTCTGGTATTGGCCCAGTACTTACCCAGAAACTATTTAGCTGTCATTCAGTTGAGGTGCGAGTCTCGTTCATTTGTCCGTGCGTCCTTCAGACCTATCTATCCATCCATTCATTCATACATACCAGGTTGTAACTAGGTTATAATAATTTGGTTAGCTGCCTGGATGATTGACTGACTGGTTAGCAAGTTGGTTGGTTACTTTCTTGGCTGGCTTTCTGATCAGTCAGTCAGTCCGTCGGTTGGTAATTTCAGATAATTTGATTAAAAGTTGTTCAAGATATTCACCAGCCAGACGTCAGTCCGTAATTTAAACAAGAAAGACAAACCGGTGCAATTAGACTAAATAATAGACACAGTTTGAGCTCAAAACCAGTCAACCAAATTAACCTAATAAATAGGGGTTATCAACCTCCTGTTTTAAACGACCACTTTATGTCACACGAACTAGCCCTTACAAATCATCTCTTAAACCCCTTGATCAATGAATTCCCTACATCTCATATCCAAGGCAACCATTGGAGACAACTGCTGCATATTTAAAAATTAATTTGACTTGAAGCTGGTACGGCCATAGGCAGCAACGGCTTCCAGCAAAATTAATTTCAAAATATTCAACAGAATAAGTATTATATCGTAAAAAATTTAATTCTTCAGGAATTTGTCGGTGAAAGGGTTAACACAATTTACCTGTTATAGGCTAGGCCCCGTGGGTCTGCGAGTAAGTGGTTCCTTAAAGCAGGTGGACCGCCAATCATCTTTCTTATGCAACCACCTTGTCGGCTACACAAACCACAGGTATATATGTGGTCGTTGAAGCAGAATCAATTGTAGCCTACCACAAATTAGGTCATCTGTCTAGACTTGAATAATAACGCGATGCTCCTTCAGTGTTAATACTAAACGTGTCTCTAGTATCTATAACGACTATATTTGCTTTGGTGCAAGGCGAGTGTGGTTCTTTTAGACGAGTGGTTGTAAGATCACTCTTCTTAATGATCAAAGACATACAATTCGTACACTTCATAGCGGAATTGCTACGTTAAACCTTGTAATGATCGTGACGTCAGCTCCCTGATGACCTAATTGTCTATGCCGTTTTCTAACTAAGCTCCACATAAGTTCTGCGCAAGTTGGGATGAATTTATATAACTTGAACCCCGACACCCAGAACTTCAATTTCAGAGTAACTGTACAGTTAAAATGTTGTATATCTTGAAGCTAATTTGCCTGTGAACAGTGGCAGCCTATGGCAGCAGCGGCTCCAGGTCAGGTTAGATTCAAACCTTTCAACAGAACAGTTATTAAACTATAAATCAATCAAACACATACAATTGGCACTCTTCATTGCGGACTATTCAATTTTTCCCGACTGTGTTAAACCTAATAATGATTATGACATTAGCCCTCTAATAAAGTAATTTAATATGACGTCAATTACTTGGGTAACAGATTGGATCCCTCCATTAGCAACTGTGCGTATTTTAGACAGGTGGTATTCGGACCACCTGTCTTGGAGAAGCGCCATCCTCTTGCTTCCAGAACAATGTGGCTAGTCGCAGAAGGCTGACTGTATATATTATGTAATTTCATGTTCGTTCGAATTATGTTTTTGTTTCTGTAAATTCTAGTTAAACTGTTATATTATGCCAACGTTATATGTTACATTGTAGATCTCTATATGGTCAAAACGTGTAATTTCGTTCAGTACCAATACATTTCATTTCATTTCATTTCATTAATGAAGCAAAATCGTTTAAGACCAACAGCTATTTAAGATAAGAGGTTGTATAAAGCGTCTCCCGTTCTTTACTGACAGCCTGTTCAGCGGCCATGCGGTGTCCGCTGTAGACAGGCTTACATCAGGTAATGCGGTTTGTTAATGTACGTATGTTACAGTTCATTCAACGCGGGAGTACGGAGTCCTGAGTAGACCTGTACTCATTGCTGAGTAAGCGTGGGTGCGTGTACTCGTGTGCGCTCGTATGTGTGTGGTTGCATACGTTGCGCGTATGTGTATGGTTACGTGAGCGAGTTGGGCGCGTGTATACTTGAGTAAGTTCTCGCGTATGTATCCTACGCCATAACTCGAGTTCTACTCGACGAATCATCAGCGAATCTTGGTGATATTGCCTTTGGGTTCCGGAAAAATCGAGAATGCTTCTGAATTTGAGACTAAAAGGTCAAAGGTTAACGTCGTCTAAAAGGAATTGAGGATAGGCTCCTGATTTATTAACTAATTACCCATAGAAATTCACGGATCATATCATCAAAATACACAAGAGGTTTTTTTATTATGCTTGCCTCAAAATTGAAAACATCCTGGGTGTTTGCACTTTGGGTCCGCTTCCCCCGGAATTAGTTTCAAAATATTGTTGAATACTTTGAAACTAATTTGACTCGGAATATTCAACAGAATGTTTGTTAAATAGAAAAGCCATACAATTCGTACACTTGACGGACTAGTCAATGTTCATGATGGACATAGATACATCATTCATTCGGCAATTTGATTGCGACGTCAACCTACATAGATCGTAATTGATTATCACGTCATATATTTGAGTGACAGATCGGATATATCCATTCGCGGATTCGCGCGATTAATTCGAAACGAAAGGTTCCTGCTGGTCCACGACTGATAATATATATTGATCACTGCTTGAGACAGGTAGGCCCTATACTGTAGATGGTTTTCCTCAGCAGTTCGGTCGAACCCCCAGTTCCCCACTCAGAGTGTCCCACCCTCACCCCGAGTTGTATGTCAAGTTGTCAACTGTGGCCATTCTGGACAAAGTCAGGCAATGTATGAATCAATTTAGCTATTTCTCGTCGATTTATAGCCAAGCTCCGCCACATTCTTACACGTGGTGGAATCGATACGTCAGCGAATATGTGACAAATCTGATACCTGTATTGGGGGAACCCTAGAAGAAAGGAACCTGTTGCTGCAAATTAGTTTCAAAATGTACACCATATTACCTGTATGGATGCCACAACACCGTGATGTGCCAAAATCTCAGTAAATAATCTTTCAGACTCGAGCTCATGTGGTTAAACTTCCGATTATGGTACAACAGTGGTGGCACTAGGAAATGTTTTGATAGGGGGTGGGGTGAAAGGGAGAGATTGACATGTTTGCTTCTTTGATCCATCCTTGGAGGAAGGGGGATCTGGTACAGTACTGTCACAGACAACACAACACAACACAACACAACACAACACAACACAACACAACACAACACAACACAACACAACACAACACATCACAACACAACACAACGCAACACAACACAACACAACACAACACAACACAACACAAAACAACACAGTATGGAAAGGAATTCAGTGGCGTTTTATTCACAGCTAACAACAGGATTATATGACATTATAGATGAACAATCGCGCATAGTGAAGAAAATGCCCCCCAAATTGGCCACGCATTGCGCAAAACAGATCGGTTAGGCGGGCATTGATCAAATATGTGCACGTATTTGTTTCGGAGACTCTGCATTGTACACGATCAAGACTGTTTAAAAAAGAAACCTTTTCAGTGAGTGATTCGTCGCACATATTTCTGATACAAGGATGCAGACCAATTTCGGTTATCATAGGTCATGTGATCTACTTTGGTATTGTTACTCAGTCTCGAGCCACTATTTAATATACATTCTGTCGAATATTTTGAATCTAATTTGACTGGGCGCTGTTGCTGCCATAGGCATCAAACCCACCCAGTCAAATTAGTTTCAAAATATCCAACTGCTTACCTGTATAGTTTTCTGGAAATTGAAAGTCAGGGAAGGGAGTTCATGGATCGATCGATAACGCTACAAGCGACGTGTTGGTGGAACTTAACTGGGGATGGGCGGGTCCTATGTAAAATTAGAAAGGTTCATTAAGTATACCATGATAACGCGTGCTACTGGGCCGGTACTGGCCGAATACCGGGACAATACAGGCCAGTGCCGGCCCAGTAGCGTACATTATCAGGCTGCGTTATCAGGGCGGCAATCGTATCATGTGGTTTATCAGCATGAGCAATTCCGAAACAAAGCTTTTCAGATTCTTTTAAAATAATATGTGGAATAAACCCTTTGGTGGCGCAACATAGAACCTATTTTCTCATGAGGTAGAACCGAGTCTATATCGCCGCAATACATATGCTCTTGCTGTTTGACAGCACGTGGCCAGTGTTGGTGTGTGCTGGTGGCCAGTATTGCTGTGTATTGCTGGTCAGTGTTGCTGTGTGTTGGTGGCCAATGTTGTGTGTTGGTGGCCAGTGTTGCTGTGTGCTGGTGGCCAGTGTTTGTGTGTGCTGGTGGCCAGTGATGGTGTGTGCAGTGTGCTGGTGACCAGTGTTGGTGTGTGCTGATGGCCAGTGTTGGCGTGTGCGGGTGAGCGGTGTTGGTTTGTGTTGGTGGCCGGCGTTGGCGTGTGCTGCTAGCCAGTATTGGCGTGTATTGGGGCCAGTGTTTGTGTGTGCTGGTGGCCAGTGTTGGCGTGTGTTGGTGGGCAGTGTTGGTGTTGGCGTGCGCTGTGGCCAGTGTTACTGTGTGTTGGGGGCCGGTATTGGCGTGCGCTGGTGGCCAGGGTTGCTGTGTGTTGGTGGCCAGTGTTGGTGTGTGCTGGTGGCCCGTGCTGGCTTCTGCTGGTAGCCAGTGTTGTGTGTGTTGGCGGGCAGTGTTGCTGTGTGCTGGTGGCCAGTGTTGCTGTGTGCTGGTGACCAGTGTTGGCGGGTGCTGGTGGCCAGTGTTGGTGTGTGCTGGTGGCCAGTGTTGGTGTGTGCTGGTGGCCAGTGTTGCTGTGTGCTGGTGGCCAGTATTGCCGTGTACTGGTGGCCAGTGTTGCTGTGTGCTGGTGGCCATTGTTGGTGTGACCTAGTGACCAGTGTTGGTGTGTGCTGGTGGCCAGCGTTGTTGTGTGCTGGTGGCCAGTGTTGCCGTGTGCTGGTGGCCAGTGTTTGTGTGTGCTGATGGTCAGTGTTCGTCTGTGCTGGTGGCCAGTGTTGGCGTGTGCTGGTGGCCAGTGTTGGCGTGTGCTGGTGGTTAGTGTTGGTGTGTGTTGGTGGCCAGTGTTGGTGTGTATTGGTGACAAGTGTTGGTGTGCGCTCGTGGCCATTGCTGCTGTGTGACGGTGGCCAGTGTTGCTGTGTGCTGGTGCCAGTGTTAGTGTGTGCTGGTGGTCAGTGTAGCTGTGTGCCGGTGGCCAGTGTTGGTGTGTGCTGGTCGTCAATATTGATGTGTGCCGGTGGACATTCTTGGTGCGTGTTGGTGGATAGTGTTGGTGTGTTGGCGGACAGTGTTGATGTGTGTTGGTGGCCAGTGTTGCTGTCCGCTGGTGGTCAGTGTTGATGTGTGCTGGTAGCTAGTGATTGTGTGCAGTGTACTGGTGGCCAGAGTTGGTGTGTGCTGGTGGCCAGTATTGCTTTGTGCTGGTGGCCAGTGTTGGTGTGTGCTGGTGGCCAGTGCTGGTGTGTGCTGGTTGCCCGTGTTGGCGAGCGCTGGTGGCCAGTGCTGGTTTGTATTGGTGGCCAGTGTTGGTGTGTGTTGGTGACAAATGTTAGTGTGTGCTGGTGGCCATTGTTGGTGTGTGGCGGTGGCCAGTGTTGCTGTGTGCTGCTGGTCAGTGTTGATGTGTGTAGGTGGTCAGTGATGCTGTGTGCTGGTCGTCAGTGTTGATGTGTGCTGGTGGCCAGCGTTGGCGTGTGCTGGTGGCCAGAGTTGCTGTGTGGCGGTGGCCAGTGTCGCTGTGTGCTGGTGGTCAGTATTGTTGTGTGTTGGTGGTCAGTGATGCTGTGTGCTGGTGGTCGGTGTTGATGTGTGCTGGTGGCCAGTGTTGGTGTGTGCTGGTGGCCAGTGATGTTGTGTGCAGTGTGTTGGTGGCCAGGGTTGGTGTGTGCTGGTCGCCAGTGTCGGCGTGTGTTGGTGAGCAGTGTTGGTGTGTGCTGGTGGCCAGTGTTGGCGTGTGCTCGTGGCCAGTATTGGTGTGTACTGGTGGCCGGTCTTGGCGTCTGCTGCTGGCCACTATTGCTGTGTGCTGGTGGCCAGTGTTGGTGTGTGCTGGTGAACAGTGTTGGTGTGTGCTGGTGGCCAGTGTTGGTGTGTGCTAGTGGCAGTGTTGGCGTGTGCTGGTGGCCAGTGTTGGTGTGTGCTGGTGGCCAGTCTTGGCGTGTGCTGGTGGCCAGTGTTGCCGTGTGCTGGTGGCCGGTGTTGGCATGTGCTGGTGGCCAGACTTGCTGTGTGTTGGTGGCCAGTGTTGGTGTGTGCTGGTGGCCAGTGCTTGTTTGTGTTGGTGACAAATGTTAGTGTGTGCTGGTGGCCATTGTTGCTGTGTGGCGGTGGCCAGTGTTGCTGTGTGCTGATGGGCAGTGTTGATGTGTGCTGGTGCCCAGTGTTGGCGTGTGTTGGTGGCCAGTGTTGGTGTGTATTGGTGACAAGTGTTGGTGTGCGCTCGTGGCCATTGCTGCTGTGTGACGGTGGCCAGTGTTGCTGTGTGCTGGTGCCAGTGTTAGTGTGTGCTGGTGGTCAGTGTAGCTGTGTGCCGGTGGCCAGTGTTGGTGTGTATTGGTGGCCAGTGTTGGTGTGTGCTGGTCGTCAGTATTGATGTGTGTTGGTGGTCAGTGATGCTGTGTGCCGGTGGACATTCTTGGTGTGTGTTGGTGGATAGTGTTGGTGTGTTGGCGGACAGTGTTGATGTGTGTTGGTGGCCAGTGTTGCTGTCTGCTGGTGGTCAGTGTTGATGTGTGCTGGTAGCTAGTGATTGTGTGTGCAGTGTACTGGTGGCCAGAGTTGGTGTGCGCTGGTGGCCAGTATTGCTTTGTGCTGGTGGCCAGTGTTGGTGTGTGCTGGTGGCCAGTGTTGGCGTGTGCTGGTTGCCGTGTTGGCGAGCGCTGGTGGCCAGTGCTGGTTTGTATTGGTGGCCAGTGTTGGTGTGTGTTGGTGACAAATGTTAGTGTGTGCTGGTGGCCATTGTTGCTGTGTGGCGGTGGCCAGTGTTGCTGTGTGCTGCTGGTCAGTGTTGATGTGTGTAGGTGGTCAGTGATGCTGTGTGCTGGTCGTCAGTGTTGATGTGTGCTGGTGGCCAGCGTTGGCGTGTGCTGGTGGCCAAGTTGCTGTGTGGCGGTGGCCAGTGTCGCTGTGTGCTGGTGGTCAGTATTGTTGTGTGTTGGTGGTCAGTGATGCTGTGTGCTGGTGGTCGGTGTTGATGTGTGCTGGTGGCCAGTGTTGGTGTGTGCTGGTGGCCAGTGATGTTGTGTGCAGTGTGTTGGTGGCCAGGGTTGGTGTGTGCTGGTCGCCAGTGTCGGCGTGTGCTGGTGAGCAGTGTTGGTGTGTGCTGGTGGCCAGTGTTGGCGTGTGCTCGTGGCCAGTATTGGTGTGTACTGGTGGCCAGTGTTGGTGTGTGCTAGTGGCAGTGTTGGCGTGTGCTGGTGGCCAGTGTTGGTGTGTGCTGGTGGCCAGTCTTGGCGTGTGCTGGTGGCCAGTGTTGCCGTGTGCTGGTGGCCGGTGTTGGCATGTGCTGGTGGCCAGACTTGCTGTGTGTTGGTGGCCAGTGTTGGTGTGTGCTGGTGGCCAGTGCTTGTTTGTGTTGGTGACAAATGTTAGTGTGTGCTGGTGGCCATTGTTGCTGTGTGGCGGTGGCCAGTGTTGCTGTGTGCTGATGGTCAGTGTTGATGTGTGCTGGTGCCCAGTGTTGGCGTGTGTTGGTGGCCAGTGTTGGTGTGTATTGGTGACAAGTGTTGGTGTGCGCTCGTGGCCATTGCTGCTGTGTGACGGTGGCCAGTGTTGCTGTGTGCTGGTGCCAGTGTTAGTGTGTGCTGGTGGTCAGTGTAGCTGTGTGCCGGTGGCCAGTGTTGGTGTGTATTGGTGGCCAGTGTTGGTGTGTGCTGGTCGTCAGTATTGATGTGTGTTGGTAGTCAGTGATGCTGTGTGCCGGTGGACATTCTTGGTGTGTGTTGGTGGATAGTGTTGGTGTGTTGGCGGACAGTGTTGATGTGTGTTGGTGGCCAGTGTTGCTGTCTGCTGGTGGTCAGTGTTGATGTGTGCTGGTAGCTAGTGATTGTGTGTGCAGTGTACTGGTGGCCAGAGTTGGTGTGTGCTGGTGGCCAGTATTGCTTTGTGCTGGTGGCCAGTGTTGGTGTGTGCTGGTGGCCAGTGTTGGCGTGTGCTGGTTGCCCGTGTTGGCGAGCGCTGGTGGCCAGTGCTGGTTTGTATTGGTGGCCAGTGTTGGTGTGTGTTGGTGACAAATGTTAGTGTGTGCTGGTGGCCATTGTTGCTGTGTGGCGGTGGCCAGTGTTGCTGTGTGCTGCTGGTCAGTGTTGATGTGTGTAGGTGGTCAGTGATGCTGTGTGCTGGTCGTCAGTGTTGATGTGTGCTGGTGGCCAGCGTTGGCGTGTGCTGGTGGCCATTGTTGCTGTGTGGCGGTGGCCAGTGTTGCTGTGTGCTGCTGGTCAGTATTGTTGTGTGTTGGTGGTCAGTGATGCTGTGTGCTGGTGGTCGGTGTCGGCGTGTGCTGGTGAGCAGTGGTGGTGTGTGCTGGTGGCCAGTGTTGGCGTGTGCTGGTGGCCAGTATTGGTGTGTACTGGTGGCCGGTCTTGGCGTCTGCTGCTGGCCACTATTGCTGTGTGCTGGTGGCCAGTGTTGGTGTGTGCTGGTGGACAGTGTTGGTGTGTGCTGGTGGCCAGTGTTGGTTTGTGCTGGTGGCAGTTTTGGCGTGTGCTGGTGGCCAGTGTTGGTGTGTGCTGGTGGACAGTGTTGGCGTGTGCTGGTGGCCAGTGTTGGTGTGTGCTTGTGGCCAGTGTTGGCGTGTGCTGGTGGCAAGTGTTGCCGTGTGCTGGTGGCCGGTGTTGGCGTGTGCTGGTGGCCAGCCTTGCTGTGTGTTGGTGGCCAGTGTTGGTGTGTGCTGGTGGCCAGTGCTGGTTTGTGTTGGTGGCCAGTGTTGGTCTGTGTTGGTGACAAATGTTAGTGTGTGCTGGTGGCCATTGTTGCTGTGTGGCGGTGGCCAGTGTTGCTGTGTGCTGATGGTCAGTGTTGATGTGTGCTGGTGCCCAGTGTTGGCGTGTGTTGGTGGCCAGTGTTGCCGTGTGCTGGTGACCAGTGTTGCTGTGTGGCGGTGGCCAGTGTTGCTGCGTGCTCGTGGTCAGTATTGATGTGTGTTGGTGGTCAGTGTTGATGTGTTCCGGTGGCCAGTGTTGGTGTGTGAAATGTCCTGGTGGCAAGTGTTAGTGTATGCTGGTGGCCAGTGTTGGTGTGTGCTGGTGGTCAGTATTCGTGTGTGTTGGTGCCCGGTGTTGGCGTGTGCTGCTAGCCAGTGTTGCTGTGTGTTGGTGGCCAGTGTTGGTGTTTGTTGATGGCCGGTGCTGGCTTGTGCTGGTGGCCAGTGTTGCTGTGTGTTTGTGGCCGGTGCTGGCTTGTGCTGGTGGCCAGTGTTGGCGTGTACTTGTCCCCAGTGTTGCCGTGTGCTGGTGGCCAGTACTGGCGTGTGTTGGTGGCCAGTGTTGCTGTGTGTTGTGTTGGTGGCCAGTGTTGCTGTGTGTTTGTGGCCGGTGCTGGCTTGTGCTGGTGGCCAGTATTGGCGTGTTGGGGCCAGTGTTGCTGTGTGCTGGCGGCCAGTGTTGGCGTGTGCTGGTGGCCAGTGTTGCTGAATGCCGGTGGCCAGTGTTGGTGTGTGCGGGTGGCTAGTGTTTCTGTGTGCTGGTGGCCAGTATTGCTGTGCGCTGGTGATCAGAGTCGGTGTGTGCTGGGGGCAGTGCTGGTGTGTTGTGCTGGGCAGTTTTGGTGTGTTCTGATGGCCAGCGTTGGTGTGTGCTGGTGGCCAGTGTTGTTGTTTGCTGGTGGCTAGTGTTTCTGTGTGCTTGTGATCAGCGTTGATGTGTGCTCGTGGGCAGTGTTGGTGTGTGCTGCTCGCCAGTGTTGGTGTGTGCTCATGGCCAGTGTTGGTGACAGCTGATGGTCAGTGTTGGTGTGTGGTGATGGCTAGTGTTGGCGATGGCTAGTGTGTGCTTGTGGCCAGTGTTGGTGTGTAATACTCCATTCTGAAACTCTGATATGGATACAAAAACAAACGAAATTCACGGATAACGCACGCTATAGGTCCGGTATTGTCCCAATACCTTCCCATAACCTGTGGTATCATGAATGCGTTCTAAATTGCTAATGCACTCCGAGCAACGTACGTGCGTGGGGCACATACACATTAATTAAATGTCCTTGATACTTGTCGTTTCAAACAGCCCGAGCCCTGAGAGTTACTCACTAGCCACCACCACACACCGTACACAAACCTAATGGAAACTTTATCGGAACAGACCAGGGCAAAGCCGACGCAATTCGAGAATGGTTCAAGGAATGGTTCACGGACCAGGACGATGAGCCATTGCATCCGTTTTCATGTGACCCTAGGTCATTACTAACACCAAGTAAAACAGCAGAAGTTGAGAAGGCACACATAGCCTAAAATGGACATGATGACATGAGCAATGAACTATTCAAATACGCAAGCGATATTATCTTAAAACCGATGCCCCACCCACCACCATCGATGCTGTAGGCCATGGCATCCATATGGTGCTACCCAAACCCAAGAAGCCAGTCAGCCCCAGCCAATCTTCGGCCCATTGTGCTCCGCAACACCATCTGGAAAATCCTATCAAACGTTACTCTATGCCGTATCAGAGACAAGATCGATGACTTCACTGGATCATGTCAAAGTGGCTTTAAACACGGACGCAGCTCCGCAGATAGTGTAGCTCATGCTTGTGTCAGTAGTCACGTCCACGCACGTTTATTTCCACAAAATATGGCATCGACATGTCACGAACCTTCGACACAATTAAACGCTCTAACATCCTAGATGTTCTACACCAGTTCCGTTGCAATGAAGATGGGCTACGACTAGTAAGACTAAAACCAAGCTTAGAGTATGAGTCAAGTTAGTCAATCTGCAGAGTTTGAGACATCAATCGCCTCCCAATATGGAGACGGTCTATCTCTGTACTTTTCGCCGGATCAAGCAAAAGGAAATGATGATACACCTCGGGGCGCCGAACCATGGAGGAAAAATGCAATCCTGTGCTCACCGCTTTACAGTACAGCTGACATTGCTGCACGATGCGTCATGGGAAACATAGCTTTCCAGTCCTTCTGGAAGTTATGAATTCGTAGATCAAAGATTCCCTTGACAGCTCCAAAGTCACCGCTAGGCAAACTTGATGCATGTCACCGCAAACACCTCCACACCAGCATTAGCCACTCGTATGGTAAGACAGCATTGCTTGCAACGATGCGCTACACAAGATGTGTAGGTACATCGCCGCTATCCGCAAATGTCGCCCAGCAACGTTCATTCATGTTTGGCCATGTATTAATGATGCCAGAAGACACACTACCACAGAGAGCCTTGGAATTTGACCTACTAGGAGCCAGCAATTGTAAAGTCAGGAGATGATGTCATTGCAAATTTGCGTTAAGGATGCTGCAAGATAACCGTAAAAAAGCAGGACTCGGTACACTGAAATCAAGAAGCTAAAGATTTTGGTTGACGACCAGACACAGTGGTCACGGTCAAAGAAGGGCTGGTTGCAGCTGTATGTTGTTCTACTACCACAACCGCAGAATAGAGTAATCATACATACACGAGTCCCATCTTGAAAGTTAAAACTGTTATATCTTTTAATCAACAATATTCGAGTCGGTTTCCATTCCATGAATCGAGTCATATATGATAGACGATTCAAGTACTTACTACAGACATATTAGAGATGTACAATTCCATTTAAATAACACTTCCGCAAGACCATCGTATATAACTACCGATACCTTAGATGCACATAAAATGATTCCATTCGAAAGACACTTCAATCAATCTATAAATAGATGGTTCCATCAGATATTTTACCCATTCAACGTCTTTCTGAATAACCGATTCTATTTAACTTCCGATTCTGTTTAGCTACCGAGTCCACAATCTCTGGATCATGACATCATGGATTAAAGGGATGGTATCACTGGAATAGCAGATTCTATGCAAATGTTAGCTCAGCAACTAGCACACGAGCGTGAACATTACAGTGAAATATCAACTGTATTCTGATTATGACGTCAGATACTTGAGCTACAGATTGGATTCCTCCATTATACCATTCAGAATATCACCAGATAAATCCGCAGGTTCACTGTAACAATGCCAGTTGATTAACTCTAAACATAGCCTGTGGTTTATTTTATTTTGCATAGACTGGAAATATGGATTGGAACACGCATTTGACTAAAATAGAGCTTTTAAGTGACCACTCAATGCAAAGTTGGGACCAGAAATCATTAGAAGCAATATCGTTTGAATTTCTTACATACAATATCAAATAAGTTCTTCGTTTGACCTCAAACTCAAAGCAATTATAAGCTGTCGCAACATGAATGCGTGTGCTAAATCTGACTATTCGACCGTCTTGCTTTCAAGAGTTATGGCCGAAAATATGTATTCCAGTACGCACTTTGTGACCCTGTGACCTAGATATTTGATGCTTGGTCATGAAACTAATAGAACTTCTAGCCAAATTTGTATTTTGGGATGCACTTAGTGACACGTGACCTAGATATGTGAACTATTGATCTAAAACAAAGTTTTCCCTCAAGCCAACCGCAAGATGAATATATGCTACCGACTGACAATTTTACCTTCTTGCACTGCAGAATTATTGACGAAAATCTGTATTCCGGCATACACTAAGTGACCCTGTGACCTTGATTTTTTACCCTTTGACTCCAACCTAAAGGATATTCTAGCCACTCAGAATATCAATGTATGTGCCGAAGTTGGTGAGTCTACCTACTTGCGTTCTTGATTTATGGCTAAAATGTATATTCTGGAATGCATCTAAGTGACACCGTGAGCTCTATTTTTGACCTTTTAACCCCCAAACTAAAAATTCTCGGAGCCACTCATAATATCAATATATGTACCAAATTTGGTGCTTCTATCTAATAGGATTCCCGAGATATCGCTCGAATAACCAGACACGAACGCGCGCGCGCAAACGCACGCGCACCCACACGTACGCACGCACGTACGCACGTACGCACGCACGCACGCACATACTGCACCAATCCGCAATACTAACATAGTCCTTCGGCGACGGTTTGTACATTTCAACATAGAAACTCCTGCATTAGATCCGATTTGATGGGCGGGTGCGAGAGATTGAATATGATGCATATACGCCTTGTCTAGTAGGCCTGAACATTGCAAACAGATTATATCTTGTTTGAATGCTCAGACAGTATGGCCGAAACAATATAACGGAAAAAGTAATTCGTATTTTTGGGGTCACTGTTAGGCTTTTGCACGGCAGCCGTGGGAAATGTGGATTGGTCAGTTCAGAAGACAAGTACAGCCCTGAAGGGCAAGCCTTCAAAGGGTACATACATTGCTCAGAATCAGATGTTTGTAACAATATATGTATCGATTTATACAGCAAACATATGTTAATGGGGATTTTTTAAGTTTTCTGGTGGCAACATTGGGATTCTTGAAAAATACATTGGATGGAAAATCAATATCTCATGGTTGTTTTTCGGGAAGAGTTTGAACTTAAATTTTAAATTTTAATTTTCTCATAAAATATCCATTGGCAGAACAAGAGATTATTTTTTAAGATTTATCACTGGAGTGACTGGCTGGGTTATCAGATACGATCGCATCAGCCTGTGAAGGTCATATTTATGGGCCATGAGATATATTTTGGTCAATAAGCGAGAGCGTGTACTGCGCAATCATTCCAATGTCTACTAGTGATCATGACACGGAGTCGACGCTTATTCATCGGCATAACCACTGATCTCAAACAACATCTAAAAAAGCTGCAGTCCTAACATTAGATGAAGGCGGCTATTATAAAGGTAACAACTTAAATGAGCTCACATGGGCGAATATAACAACATCGTTTGGCAGTTTCAAGGTCGCCGTGGACTTCTTAACAGTTGTTGGTCAACATTACGAAAATTGTGCCTTCAATGGTGTGTTGACAGAGGATGGTCTTTACAGTGAGAGAAATGTTACCATCCACAGAAAAATAGGATAACTTCCGGATAAGGCAGTGGATGTCACCAGCTGTCATTGAAGCACCTTTGATACCGTATTGAAAGACATTTCACGTGACTCCATCAAGGCCAAAACGTCTCTTGTGGCCAGTTGAACGATATAGCAGATAGGCTCGTAGCAGCTTTTAGAGAAATGACGGCGAATGGCTCTTGTCTCTCATTGCGGACCAAATGGCGTATGTTTGTGATTGAATCCATATTTGGTTTAATTTAATCAGGGTTCTTCAGCAAATCGTGTGATTGTACTTTGGAAGCGGGTACTGTTCATCCAGGCTAAGAGAGAAAGAGCATGGCAGTTGCCTATGTTCTCTTTCCGAAACACTGATAAAACCCCTATATTGGACACAGTCTCACATGCAATAACTTCAGAACACAGCACCAGAGGCACATAGAGAGGTGATACACGTATATTTTGTGGTAACGGAATGTGATGGCAGACTTGGCAGCTGCCAGGGACCTCCACCAAAATCAAATTTGAAAATTGCTTTGGGGCCTCCACCAATTCTGATCACTGAGAATGCAGGAAATGGCGGCGTTTCCTCATCCTATAGACGGGGTCCAGGTGTCCATCCCAGAGAAAATTGATAATTAAATGCTCTGATAAAGCATGTAACCGCTCCGCCTAGCATCTAATTTTGAATTTTCTCCGGGAGAAGGACTCCCGGACACCTCCCCCACCCACCAACGCCTACGATAGGGGACGCCCCATCCCAGACCTCCACCGAATCCGGCCGTGATATAACTCAGTAAACTGGGACATATTGCTTGTAATCATGTGTGTATCACTAGAACTGACTTTGTACGTGGCAGATTGCGCATAAGCTACAATAACAGAGCTGGCGAACTGAAAACCCATACATCCTTTCAAGATTAAATAACACAGACGTGTAGCTTGAAGTTACTTAAGGGCCCAAAAATTACAAAATCTAATGTGTTTTGGTGTCACTTCTAGGGGGCCCTTGAAATTTGTGGGCCTTGTGCAAATGCCCTTTTGGCACTGCCTATTGCTGGGTCCTGTACGCTACTGGACAAATACTGGGCCAATAAAGCCCAGTTATTGGGCCAAAAGTGTTCCAGTGCTGGCCCAGTAACCGGCATTATGAGGATACATGGTGCAGATCTACTCCACATGGTTGATCAGTTCATCAGATTCCGGGCATTTGGGCAAACACGGCCTTAGCTAATATGCATCCCCAACAACCATGTTGCTCCCTATATTGTGAGCGTCTGAACAACATTACATAGACCCAGCAGGACATTAACCCGAATAATTTCCTAAGAAAAAACAAAAAACGTAATCAAAAAGTGCACTGGATCACATATAATAACGACGTCTGTTGATCTTGCGCATGGCCCGATAATGTAGCCCCTTCCGCAGAAAGTTTTGATTGGTTTTCCTTTATGGAATTAACAAATTGGTAGCTTTTAGTCTCTCCCTGTTTATGCGGTTTTAAGTCACTTTTGGAGGTGTTACCTCCAGATCAGTTGCGAATAGAAGTAAAAAGTTCCAACGTCTTCGAACAACACTTAATCCTGAAATACAGAAGTATAATAATAACAACAACATTATATATATGACTCACTTCACGATTCTTCAAACTTATAAATCGGGCCTAATACACACAGTGCGCACATCAAAGTGTAAGAATTGTAAATTGAGCAGCTACATCCGCCCTAATAACGCAGCTTTCAGTATCGGCCCGGTATCGGCTCAACATCGGCCCAGTAAGCTGCGTTATCTGCGCAACATGCTAATTCAGCTTAAAGTTACAGCAAAAAACACATTATTTATAAGTTAAATCAGTAAGTAACGGTGATGTGGTGAATTCCATCGCATAACACTCAGCTGTAATTCGGGACCGACCCAGTAACCTGCACCCTCCAGCGTGTTGCATTGTTTTATAAAACGTTGCTATATGCCTTTGTACTCCAGAGTAAGCATAAATCCGGTAATCCAGTGAAAGTTTCAGCCGTTATAGGCCTAGAATTTCATACGAAAGCTTCCTTAGTAACCGATTTCAAACTTTTAAAACAAAACTATGTTAAACTTTTAACTTCCATGGATCGATTCTGCTCCATTTGACGCTACACACAAACACGAAATCTCAACGTGAAATCAAACGCACAGCAAAGCTAGTGAATATTTTAAAAATAATTTCTTTGAAATTGAATATGATGAAACTAATTTTGTCGGAAGTTGAATATTTCGAAACTTTTATTTGAAGTTGTTGTTGCCAAGGGCAGCATCAACTATAAGTAAAATTAGTTTACGGGATATTTCATCCTTCATAAAGAATTATTGGGAGATCAATAAGTAACACGGATGTCGTCTGCTTGTGTGTCTTTTAACGCCTTCCTCTTCTGCGCTGCACGTTTATAGTATACCTCCACTGGAATACCTCCACAGGAATACCTCCACAGGAATACCTCCACAGTAATACCTCCAAACCTCCACAGGAATACATCCACAGCTGAATAACTCTTCAGGAATGCTTACACAAGAATACCGCCACCGGAATACCTCCACGGGAATGGCTCCACGGGCATACCTCCACAGGAATACCTCCACGGGAATGCCTCCATATCTCCACAGGAATGCCTCCACAGCTGAATAACAGACCTTAAACCTGTGTACACGAAAAGTAAGTACGATAAATTGTTTACAATGCAAGAAATATTATGGTGAATATTTTGAAACTAATTTGATTGGAACCTGTTGCTGCCTATTGCAGCAACATGTTCCTGTCGAATTTTCTTCACAATATCCAACAGTTTACTTGTGTGGTTGCCTTGAAATTAAGATAATGTCACTCTAGGGGTCAAAGGGTTAATTTTTGTCACCGCATTCAATATCATTATATTTTGATATGTATTCACTGGTTTGAATATCTATATAGTACCGGTTGCCATGGACGCCATAGGTCGTCTGTGTCACTATCAAAATAAGTAAAAGTGGTAAACTTATGATACAATAGCGAGATTCCAGATGCCACGCGCCACATGATGCTGATGATAATTTCTTACCACTGATTATATTCCAACTTTAACGATCTTCTAATGCTAATATTTTGGCATTTTTTGCTTAAATTCGAACGTGAACGTAAATGGAGAAATCCAGTTTAGCTATGCCCCGCCCATCTCTAGCTAATCCCCACCCAGACCTCGCTCGGGTTGGGATCGATCGATCCCTGTACTCTGAATCTCAATTTACATAAAACTATACAGGTAAGCTGCTGAACATTATGAAACTAATTTGACTGGCTGCTATTACTGCCTAATGGCAGCAAAATATTAGGCAGCAAAAGCGCCCCGTCAAATTAGTTTCAAAATATTCAACAGGATGTTTATTAAATAATAGACAAACAATTCGTGCAACACCGCTTAGTCCGGCATCAATTAACCGTTCGTGACGAAATTAGTTACGTCATTCATGACGTCATTGATTACGACGTCATCCTACACGTCACGTAGTTGATTATGGTTATGTAATTGATGGATAAACTTGAATCCTCCATTATATTCGAACTGTTGATAAATGACAATGAACAAATCAGCCTGTCTATACCGGATACAGTATGGGACATTACACCCTGATAACGCAGATTACTGCCCCGTATAGGCCCGCTACCAGCCCAGTAACCCGCGCTATCAAGGGGTCACTAGAGGGAACTGGCCGCTTTATTTGACTTGCTGTAGTAAACATCTTTTGGAGTGAATTGTAGCCAAATTATGTTGGTTATTAAGACGCGTGGTCTTCTAATCCCTTGTCTTAACTTGTTTAAGAAAATTTAAATTTTCTCATAGAAAATGTCAATTTGCAGATCAAGAGAATGCTATTTTTGAAATTTTACCACTGGAATTAAACAGCTCGGTTATCGAGACAGTCATTCCAGTGGTACATTAAAAAAATAGTCTTCTCTTGGTCTGTAAATGAACATTTCTCAAGACCACTGCAGAAAGCGTTTCATGTCGGATGTCATATTTTCTCTCAACACCAGGTGGCCGTTATAGACAGGTTGACAGTTCTCACTAAATAGACTGAAATAATAGCACAGAAAATCGTAAAGGTAAAACACAACTTACATACCGAATTACGTTTAAATCCTAATCACGTGCACGTTTCACAGAAAACATTTAAATTCTGACTCAAAATATATAACCATCCTGAATACCTAATATACAATTTGGCTGAGACTTATTGCTGCAATTCGTAGCAACGTCTTTCAGTCAAATTATTTTTGAAATATTAATCACACGATTATTCAACGGCAACCATATATCGACTCAATAAAATAGCTACAACCCGCCCGTATTACCAGCTATTGTATAATGAACACGTAACTTGATTTAGACAAAACGCCCAAGATATGTTCTGGTTGACGTGCATTTTGACACGGCTTTAAGGATAGCGTTGACGATCTTCAGGGACGATTACTATGGTAACGTATACACCAAAAACGTGTTCGTAAATGTATCCCACACAGTACACGTAGCTATATAGATCTACGTATCATCTACTCTTTCTACTTCATAAAATCTGACTTCCTTTTGAATATTTTGGAAACAATTTGATTGAAATCCCTTGCTACCTACGACAGCAACAACTTTCCTTCAAATTCTTATTGATATATTTAACCTATTACGAATTTAACTCTATTGAATCTAGATTTCTGGAAAAGATTTCAGAATGTAGAGTTCACTTGATTATCATTTAAGGGCTGTTATCTTGTGAGCTGCCACCACCCCCACACGCCCCCACCCCACCCCAAGCCGTTCGTCTGTGACGTAATATGCGGATGAGATTATTCAAATATAACCCTTGAACAGAGAAATCCTAGTCTCTTAGTTTTAGCCCTTGAATTTGGATATCTCACTGTTTCCATGGTTACAGAGCCGCCATAGACGAAAAAAAGCCGAACAGCATCCCTAGCTGCCTAAAGTCGCTAGTATTGCGTGTTTCACTTGTTGATCCGTTGATGACAAAATTCGGTCAAGAAAATAAAAGTATTTTCTTATTGTATGTCCATTTGCAGGCAAACAGAAGACTATTTTGGAAATTGTGTCACGTGAATGGCTGGGACACTTACCAAACCAATCATTCTGGTTGTGACTTCGCCATGAAAGGGTTAAATCATATGACATGTGTGTACATTTAATGCTATGACAACGAAGTCCTGTCATTTATGTCTAAGAATATGCTTACAATCTTTCGGTGATTGTCGCAGACGATGATATCCGTACTTGTCAAAATAAAACCCAGACATCGATTTTATCGAAACTTCTGGCTATGGACCTTTCCATTGTATCTATTCATCATATGACGTCATGATCAGCAACGTGACGTATAGAATGACACCACAATCGATGACGTCATTATGACGTCATTAGTGACGTAGATAAGTACGTCACGAATGCATAGTTGAAGACGGACTATGCGTTGTTGTACGAATTGTATGTCTTTACTATTTAATAAACATCCTAATAGGCAGCAACAGCGCCCAGTCAAATTAGTTTCAAAATATTCAACAGCTTAACTGTATAGTTTTCAGGAAATTGATAGCCCGGGAATTCGGGGATCGATCAATCCCAACACGACGAAGTGTGGGTGGAGCCTAGCTAATGATGGGCGGGGCATAGCTAAAACTGGAACGGTCCATTAAAACATATGTCGTCAAATATACATCGCCTAACTTAAACACGCTACGTGACATTAAACATTCACACTACCTGATCTCACATCTATTCAGCTCGTTGACCGACACACGGGCAACTTTATTCTACATTTATCAGAGAAACCTGTTTTCATCGGACTAAATTATGAAATCCGCTAAATATTTTGAAAGGAATTTGACTGAAAGTCGGTGTTGGCAAACTCAGCAACAACATTCAGTCAAAATGCTTTCAATCTAATCAAAGGGAACATAACAGTAGCATTTAATAAATAGCGTATCGATTCAAATATATAGAATTAAAATGTTACATTTAGAGCTATCCGCTTTATTTTTGTCCACAAATCATGGTAAATAGCCTTGTGAATATATACGTCTATAGCTATCTTAGCCCTTCAATTATATAATTTGGCCAGGTCATTCTGAATGTAAGATTTCTCATAGAAAATGTCCATTTGTAGAAGATTATTTTGAAAATGTAATACTGGAACCGCTACCTCGATAAACGAGCAAGTCATTCCAGTGCAAAATTGTCTAAAGTAGTCATCTCTTGGTCTGCAAATTGACATTTCTCAACCCCACAGCAGAAGCCGGTTTGGGCCGGTTTGGAAGTTTTAAGAAGGATCGCCAAAGAGTGCGGGTTATCAAGGTCACGTGGTCTCACAGACGTAATATTTGATGTCACACGATGACATGACTTTCTGGACCAATATGCTCCGGTATTGGCTCAGTTCCGACCCAGTAATCTGCGTTGTCCGGCCTGGTCTGGACTCTGCCGCTATTCTCCACAGCAAGATACCTATCTCGCCAGTTACCGTGCACGTAAATCTGAGACACAGTTGTATACAGTGGGATTTCAGCCATTTTCTGATCACGACTTAAAAATGATTTACTGTGAATTTATTTATAGAATATTTTATAGATTTAGTTTGACCTTTGCCCTTCGAAGAATTTAACAATACGATGAGTCGACCGAATACGGTAGTTCCGGATCACTTTGGGCAGTTCCGGATCACATCATTTAACTGTCAGTTTGAAGACTATAAAAGAAAGTGTTTGTTTCGTCCATTCCTATCCCATTGTCATGTTTTTACAAAGCCAAGACCAAGAATATGAAAAACACCAATGACATACAAACGAGGCATACCGTTTGACATCACAACGTTGCGAGGCGACGACGGGATTCCTATTTAGGAACCTGCGCTGGAGGTATGGGGTTAATGTCCTTGATCCACAGTTTCTAAAGGACTGGAAGGCAATATTTACCATAGCGGAAAGGAAGAGCTGCACATCCCTGAAGAGCAGATTTTGCCCCCCCCCCTACACACACACCCCCCCCCCGCCTGCTCCCAGCCGCGCATTGAGACACCATTATCGCTGACTTCGGCTATCGCTAATCAATGTACATGGGTAAACTCTATATTGGCATTAGTCATGAAAACATTCTCATCCTTGAGTTGCTCTGCAGTTATAGTGAGAACACCATCTAGAGGCTTTAAAATCACTCGTATATGAAGTCTACGTCGTCTCTGGCGGACTCTATCTCTAGTGGGAAGCCCATTGTGGATACTGCGGGTTGGATCTTGTACAATGCTACCGTACAGATGGCAGGGCTGGAGCGAGCTAGGGTGTAAATAGCACCGAAGAGAGGCCATCTCCATGTGAAGAGCTGATAGCAGGCTGGAACTCTGCAGGATGCACACTTACTCGATCCTTCAGTTTGGTATGTGACTTGTTAGTCACAGTTCATCGTCATTACATCCTGCCTGATGTAGTAAGTCCAGAGTCTTTGATTGCTTGATGATGTCAAAAGTGTGTGCCATGCCAATGTCCATCCTGTGAACGTCCCATCATTGGTACATTAGCACTGGCAAAAGCAAACCGCTGCGCCCGCACAATGTCTGCGCAGCTGCGTCCTCATTTAAAGTCGAGCTGGCAGGCTCCAGTGCAATAATCATTTTTCTCGGATAGGATCTTCCGGATGCTGTTGAGGAGAATGATAGACTACAGGTTGTTAGTGATCCAGGTGGCTTCTTGCGTTTGGCAAGCATATGATAAGGGACCTTGACCACACAGCGTTGATGGAGAGGTGCTATACATATTAAAGCAGAGTTTATTCTGTCTCTGATTGGTTTGGAGATGCTATCACCTGCATGCTTACAGAGTTCCTGTTGAAGCCGCTATGTCCAGTTGCGCTTCCATTTCTCAAGTTTTTAAATGCCTTCTTGACCTCATTTGTTTCAATTGGTGTTTCTAGTGGTCCGAGATCACCTTCAAAAGGCTGTAATGGGTCACCGTCTGGATCCGCAAATTGGTTCTTAGCACACTCTCTGATCGGGTATATCCTGCCCTTGTCTGTCCCGGTGAGGTTTCCGTCCGTGTTATGCACAGAAAGTGATGGCTGTGGACCAGCAAGCGTCAGAAAGCCGCCCAAACATGATTCTCATTCTTGAGTTATTCTGCAGCGATAGGGAGAACACCATCTAAAGGCTGCTTATTTGCTTCATATACGAAGTGTAAGTCGTCTGTGTACTCTATCTTTAATGGGAAGCCCATTGTGGATACTGTGGGTTTGATCTTGTGCAATGTCCCATACAGATGGCAGGGCTGGAGCGAGCTAGCGTGTAAACAGCACCGAGGATAGGCCATCTCCATGTGGACAGCCGACAGCCAGAAGAAGTCTGGAATTCTGCAGGATTCACCCTCTTACTCAAGCATTTAGTTTGTTATGTGCCAATAGCTGTCTTATTAGTCGCAGTTCATCGTTATTACATCCAGCTTGGTGTATTATGTCCAGAATCTTTGATTGTTTGATGGTGTCATAAATGTGTGCCATGCCAATGTCCTTCCCCTGAACACCCCCACCAACCCCCACCCCCACACACCCCACCCCATATATAACACATGTATACTATGTTCTATGATAGATTATTTACATATAAACATAAGCCGACCGCAGATTATACATTCATTGATTTTGCGGGCATTAAAGAACTTAGATGGAGGGGTCCACTACAACTATACATAGGACGTAAGTTCGCTAGTGATCCAGGTCGCTTCTTGGGTTTTTGAGAAGCGTGTGATAAAGGTACCGTGGTCAACAGCGTCGAAGGTGGGGTGTGTGGTTAGTGGGTGGGGGAGGGCGGGGTGTTGGTGGTGGTGGTGGTGGTGGTGGTGTTGTTGTTGTTGGTGGTGGTGGTGGTGTATTAAAGCAGTGTTTATTCTACCTGTGATTGGCTTAGAGATGTTATCGCCTGCATGCTTAATCCATTAATTTGTTCAAGAAAATTTTAATTTTCTCATAGAAAATGTCAATTTGCAGAGGAAGAAAAGACAGTTTAAAAAATTATATCAATGGAATGACTGGCTCAGTTATCGAGCCAGTCATTCCAGTGGTAAATTTTCAAAAATAATCTTCTCTTGGTATGCAAATGTACATTTCTCAGGACCCCTGCAGAAGCTGCTTTTTGGCTGATATGAGGGCTAAAGGGTTAAATAGTTCCTTTTGGAGCTGGCATGTCCGGATGAGCGTCCATTTCTCAAGTTCTTAAGTGCCTTCTTGACCTTCTTCTTCTTCTTTTCGATCGATGGTATCACACTTGGAGAGCCGTTCTCAAGATAAAATCTGTGGTTTTTTGCAGTTCTTCCACAGACCCATACAGCTTTTCAAGAAAAGAGGTTGACAAAGGCCAGATCTCTTCTCTCAGCAGCTGATACGTACTGCAACATTGAAGTATGTACTCTGTGGTCTGTTCTGCTTCTGCGATGTCGTAAGGTGGAACCGCCTGTACATGTGTTGGTGTAGTCTGTTGTGTCCAGTTCTGAGACGAAAAATGGTCACTTGCTCTGGCCTCGAGAGATGATGGTAAGCATCTTCTGATTGAGGTGTTCTATAGAGTGACTTGATGATAGTCTTCATCTCTGTATGGGTAACCATGTTTTCTGTCTGATGCTCTTCTGCACCCACCTTTGCCATCTTGTCTGCTTCCTCATTTCCTTGGACTCCACAGTGTGAGGGGATCCCCTGCAATGCTATCCGAAAGCATTTGATGGTTTGTAGTGCTTCTTCAAGTTGTGGCAGCTTACCTTTGGTGATAGCCTCAAGGACGGAGCGGACATCAGATAAAAAGACAATCTGTGCAATAGGGTCTGCTGTTCTGCTGATGGTATTAGCTGCATGAACTAGTGCTTCGACTTCAGCTCTGTAGCTTGTGCAGTGTTTGCCTGTCGGTATTGCAGCTGACTCATGTTGTCCGTTTTGATACTGTATGTGCAGTCCCGCACCTCCGCTCCTAATTGCATCTTTGGCTGATCCATCGGTGTAGATCCTTATCCATGTCTCCTCAGGGTACATTTCTTCCAGCATGGCTAGGGTCAGGGCCTTCTTGCTCAGATCACTGTGTTCATCTTTGGTTGTGAGATGAGGTACTGTGGTGTGAATAGCTATGCTCTCTAGTTTGTTTTCCCAGGGTGGAGGATCAAGGGTGTGGTTTGGGTCTTCTATTTGTGCCGGCAATATTTATTGGTGTTTCCTTTGAAGTGCTTTTGTCTCTTTCACAAAACTTGATCTGTTAAGTCTTCCTGATGACAGCTGTGCTTGCCTGATCTTCATCGGGTGGTTGTTTAACGATTTGAACTTTGCAGCTTGGATCAGTGCTTTGCATTCCCTTCCTTTGCTAAGTGAGGGGGGGGGGGTGCCTGCTGTCTGCTCCATTTTTTCTATTGGTGTTGATCTCATTCCACCAGTGATGATGCGCAGTGCCTGGTGTTGTACTCTGTCGAGGTTCTGTTGATGATATTTAGCTGCTGTCATCCATGAGCTGGATCCATACTCAAGGTGTGGTCGTACGGACCTAGGTAGATGGTCTTGAGGATCTTTTCATTGGCACCCCACTTTGTTCCTGCCAGCTTCCTCATGATGTTTAGCTTTCTTCTGGCCTTTGCCTCTGCGTTCTGGATGTGCTCCTTCCATGTTAATATTCTGTCATAGGTGACTTCCAGGTATGTCTGCTGGTTCTCGTACTCGAGTGGAGTACCGCCCAGTGTCAGATTGCCAACCTTGGTTTTGCTGGACAGTGGGAATAGCATGGCTGATGATTTTTCTTTGTTGATGGTAATACACCAGCGATTGGCCCAAGCTGTAATTCTGTCCAAGGCGAGTTGCATTCTGTACGTGGCAGTCGTTGTGTACTCCTCGGTGCACCAGAGTACGAGGTCATCTGCAGAGAGGGCTGCTTGGATCCCATTGGGCAGCTCTGCTACAATGTCATTAATGAAGAGTATGAAGAGAGTTGGTGATAATACTCCGCCTTGTGGCACCCCTTGTCTCAGCAATACATTCTGTCCAGATTATCCATCCACCAGCACCCTAGCTCTGCGATGTGTAGGTATGACTTGGTCCATCAGAACATGTTGCCACCGATGCCTGTGCGCCGGAGCTTCACGAGGAGGCCATGCTTCCACACCTTGTCAAATGCCTTCTGCAGATCGATAAAGGCAGCTAGCATCACCTTCTTGGCTTGAAATGTGTTCTCTATGACCTGTGCAAGATGTGTTGTTTGATCTTCTGTGCTCATGTATCTTCTGAAGCTGGCCTGCTCTGAAACTATACTGTTCTCCGACTCCAGGTACCACTGCAACCGCTGGTTGATGATGCGCTCCATGGTCTTGCATATGCAGCTTGTAAGACTGATAGGACGGTAGCTCAGCACTTTCGTCTTGTTCTTCCCTTTTTTCAGAATAGGAGTCATTGTGGCTTCCTTCCAACACTGAGGAAGCTCTCCATTGGTCCAACTGAGATTAAAGGTGTCTATCAACTTGCGGAGAGATGTATTACCAAGGTGTTGGATCATTTCATTCGTAATGCCATCTGGCCCAGGAGATTTCTTCTTCTTCAATTGGCGGATAGCCTTCTTCAGTTCTGCTAAACTAATGTCAACTTTTATTGCATCGTGAGTGTTGCTGTCTGTTCTTTCCTTTTGCTCTTTTCTAACCTCTTTTTGATGCATTCGTGGTATAGAAATGTTGCTTTCTTTTGCATATGCCTTCGCAAAGGCATCTGCAGCCATCTTTCCTGTCAGTGTTTGTCCATCTTCTTCAAGAGTAATCTTCTCTCCCCCGACACCCTCATCATTCAGTGCTTTAGTCAGTCTCCATATCTTTGTGGTGTCTCTCTCTAAATTAAACCATGTCTTTTCCCTCCAGCTTCTTCTTTTGGCCTTCGGCTTGGTCTTTAGATACCTGGCTTTAGTGTGTTGTAGCGTGAAGTGGTTTTCATGACAGGGATTATCCTTTGCATCTTCTCTGGCCTTGTCTAGTTTATCATGTACTGTTTGCAGTTATGTTGTCCAGTAGGAGCGGTAGTTTTTCCTGAACCCTCGAGCGATCGTTTCGGTGGCAGCCTTGAGGATACTTGAATTAAATTCCTTGACCGCATTGTTGATGTTTCTCCCTTCTACTGCTATATTTTGGGTAAGCTCATTGGAACGAATGCCGAACAGACTACAATTTGCCTTTTTGTAGTTCCACCTTGGATGTTGAGGTGAACTTGTCGAAATACTTCCAGAAAGAGAGAGGAGGACTGGGTGGTGGTCGCTTCCTCCTAACTGCGATCCGACCACTCTTCTGAGGTTTCTGTGAATGTCTTCTGTACAAAATGCCAAGTCCGGCCTTGTCGAGTGCCACCGGCGCGAGTAGAAGGTAGGCTGATCTGTGGGATCGTTGACAAGTAAAAGGTGCTTTTCATCTTGCCATGCTTCAATGTCTTCTCCTCGTTTATCAAGTGTTCTGTATCCCCAGCTCTGGGACTGGCTATTAAAGTCTCCCGCAATGAGGAAGTGGCAGTCAGGGACTTGGATTGTATCAAGTGAGAGATTAATGTCATTAGGGCAGTAATAATTGACAATGTCAATCACAGAGTTGCTGGTTGTTACCTTGATCTTGATATATTCTGCCTCTTCCATAAAGGTTTTGATCTGGCTGGCATTCACCCTGTTTCGGACCAAGGTGATCACCCCGCCTTTCTTTCTTCCTCTTCGATCACACCGGAAAATCTGGTAACCCCTGATCCTAAATGGTTTTCCTTCTTGCAGGCGTGTCTCTTGGATGCAGCAGATATCACTGTTGTTTTCGTACAGGAACTGTTCGAGCTCTGATTTCTTGTTGGTAACCCCTTCTGCGTTCCAGTGCATGATGTTGATACTGGGGTTATCTTTGGGTTTGGTCTTCTCTTTCGGTTGGCCAGTAGCTCTCCATCCTCGTCCCCTGGCTCCACAAGACGAGTTGATGGGACCTCCAGTAGCTGAGGGTGGGCTCCTTCGAGGCGTGGAGCCCGGCGCTGCACCTGCCTGGCGGATCCTCACAGGGCGAGCACCATTTCGGTTCATTCGATCTCCAAGTGTCATTTCATTAGCGTTGTGCATAATGCTCTGGTTAGCCCCTCCAAATGTCTGGATTGACACCCAGTGGGTTACATCCCTGCGCCACGTTGAGGCCGAGCATATAGTCTTAAACTTGACCTCATTTGTTTCAATTGGTGTTTCTAGTGGCCCAAGATCACCTACAAACGGGTGTAATGGGTCCCCGTCTGGATCAGTGAATTGGTTCCTAAAACGTTCTCCGATCTGATCAGGTATGTCTTGCCCTGGTCTGTCCCGATGAGTTTCCCATACACAGAAAGCGATGGCTGTGAACGAGCAACTCTCAGAACCCGGGCCGTCTAAACATTGTGAGACATTCAGCTGTGGCTGTGGTGTCTTGTGGCAATGTGCCTGCCTGTAAGGGGGCATGTTCTGTCAATCATTCACTGATTCGCGGAGTATGGTATTACTTTCTCGGCGTACAATTTGTGCGGTATTTGCTCTGGCCATTTTGATGGACGTGGATCCGTAGAGACTTCTGTTGTTCTAACAGCTTTACAATTAGTGGGTTTGCAATATAGCGTCCATATATGTTGCTACGTTATTTTGACAACTACATTGCTGGTTGATGGTTCAATGTATTTGAGTACTCTGGTGAAAGCCTCGTTTGGACTTGAGTTGATGTCAATAATTTCTCTCTGTTCCTAGCGGGTCACCTTGTATGACCGTTTGGTGGTGGTGTCACTGACGAGCCTACAAGATCAAACTTTACTTTGGCACTTGGAGTGACCACCGGGAAGGTATACAACAGGCAAATGTACTCCGCGTGAAGGCTGTGATGATCACTAGTTTGTGGTCAGAGTTGTTGGTGTCTGTGTCGCCATGTGTGTGAGCTTTGAAGTAAAGGACTGACACTGATTTTACACAACACGACGAATTAGATTAAAGGGAGAGCTGTTGTGCCCTTGGAATCTGGTTCGGCCTGACGGTCTTTGATGTGTCCTGCCAATGTTGTTCGTTGAGGTGTTTGAAGAACGTGTTTGTGACAAGAGAGTTATTCTGGTAGTGTCATGGCCAGCATTTGATTAATAGATGTCGGTCGGCTTAGATTTTCAACAAGTATGTACCCTAATGCAGGTAGAGTCAAGCATACCTTACACGACAATCATAGCGGGTATATACACCTGTGCAAAAGTTAAGCACCACCCTATTTTTACGCACATGCGAGGGTATATTCATGTGCTATGAAGAAAGCAATAGCATAAACATTTATGTACCCATCCATCTTAGTGCAAGAGGTAATAATGCAACTAGAGGAATGCTGATTATGATGGTGGGGAAACACTGTATGTTTTTGTTTGAACTTGAAAACGAGGCCTGAATATGGTTACGTTGACACAACTGACAACTATTGCCCTACAGTTGACACACGTGGCTAGATTGTCATTAATGGTGTCTGAAAACGAAGTTTAACATCTGTGCACGAGTTTGAGACTGTCATTATTAATACCGGGTATATCCACCTTGTGCCTGGATGACGGCCTGGACACGACGTCTCATGCTGGTCACCAACCGACTGATACGCCATTGTGGTATTCGTTGCCATTCAAGATGGAGTGCGTCTGTTAATTCCTGTAGGTTCTGAACAGGAGGATCCCTTCTTCTCACCATGTTTCCCAGAATGTCCCAGATATGCTCAATAGGGTTCATGTCAGGGCTCCTTGCTGGCCATGGTAGGGTTTCGATGGCATTCTGGCGGAGGTATTCATGCACAGCTCTAGCACGATGTGGTCGGGCGTTGTCATCCATGAATATAGGGTGGGTTCCAGGTGCATGATTTACAAAATGAGGGACCACAACTCTATCCAGTATGGAATCTTGATATCTTTGTCCATTTAGTGTTCCAGGTACAGTCAACAGATCCAGCTTACAATCAAATGAGATGCACCCCCATATCATAACGGAACCTCCACCAAATGGAACTTCTTCCATGATGTTACGTTGGTCGTACGCCGTGCGTCTGGACCTCCATACACGAGTTCGACCATCTGTGGCATGAAGCAGGAACCGACTTTCATCGGACCAGTATACCCGTCTCCAGGATCTCATGTTCCAGTGTCTTCTTTCGTTGCACCACCTCAGACGCTCCTCTTTGTGGTGTGCAGTGAGGAGAGGACGTCTGACAGGTCTCCTAGCTTTCATGCCAGCAGCATACAGTCTCCATTTGACGGTAGACATTGACACTCTATTGCGCGTTTCCCATTGCTGGCTGAGCACTCTGCTGTTGGTGAATGGAGATCTCCTAACAAGGCGTACTAGGGCTCGATCATCACGGGCAGTAGTCTTCTTCGGTCTTCCAGATCTAGGCCTGTCCTTCACCTCGTTAGTTTGCCCATGTTTTGCAATCAAACGACTTATTACAGTATGGTTAATGTTCAGCTGTCTGCCAATCTCTCTGCATGACATACCAGTGGTATGCATGCCTATGATTTGCCATTTCACACGATCACTTAACCTTCGTCTTGCCATAGCGGTTCACAATCAAGAGCTAATTCTCTCTGTACAAATAAACCACGGTCATGAACACAAAATTCCTAATCTTGTCGCCTAAATCTGTATGTAATGTTCTACACCTCAAACTGGACTTTTACATAACTGAACACGTGTGCTGTTTCCCGCCACGCACGGACATCAAGCGGCGTGAAGTCATGCATGCATGTGCATTTCGTACTTGGAATTATGTCAGCTAACGCGGGGACAAAAAGTATGGCAGCCTAGTTGTACCATCATGTTTCTACGTTCTATTGTTTTTGCTGGTGCTTAACTTTTGCACAGGTGTATAAAAACAATGATGTCTCTTCTAACATCCCATTTGTCATGAGAAGCACGATCTTGGACAAATGAGTGTAGTTCACGCGGGCTTAGTCATTTAGATTGGAGAGCGTTATTGACTCTTATTGCGTTTTAGGACATCAACAGTCGATGTGCTATCAGCGTGCATATGATTAGCCTATATTTAAGTGTGTTCGATCAGTCAAGCGTGAATTCACAGAAATATTTCTATTTATCGTTCACAGACTACATCTATCGTATACGCGAACATTATATACATCAGGCCAATGATGAAATAATCAGGTGCTTCTCTGTATATATCTGTCTGTCTGTCTGTCTTTATGGCTATCTCGGTATTGCCTCCATCCATTCTGTCCCTGCCTGCCTCTCTCTCCGGTGAGCCAACCCTTTTGTCTCGGCAACCAACCGCCCCCCACCCCCACCACCACCACCACGCACCCCCACCCATCACCCAATATCCGTGCAATTAGCCGGATAACAATATGCACCCAGTATTAAAATGTGTAATGTTATTTTAATACGTTGTCCTTATCATTAGGGATACTTGAGCATGCACGCACCCACGCGCGTGCGTGCGCAGACAAACGTCACAATCAGTCGCGCAATATATATTAATTCTACACGTACACATACCACAGTGTCACGTGACACCATTAGGGGCGTGGGGTGTTTGTGGCAGTCATGGTGGCATCATTGGACATTGGCTTGGCATAGAGCATGGTATTACGGATGGGAGATATACGATGTGTACCAATCCGCCATTTATTAAACCTTTTTCTTCGGATCTAACAATATCATCCCTGATAACGCAGCTTACTGGGCCGAGAGAGAAAGTATCAGTGCAGTATCGGCACAGTAATCTGCGTTATCTGAGATCGGAGTCGGACCTATAGAATATTCTGAAAATAAATGTCATTTAATGGCTTTCCAAATAACAAACAAATTGATTGCAGACCATCGCCCTCCTTTTTGGTCACGTTGTAGCCTACAAAGCTGTCAGATTTTGGGATCACTCCAAAAGTTGTGGAATCCTAGTGTATGTTTTCACACGCTTTCTTACGTTAAAATTTGATCCTAACCGGACCAGTAGTTTCCGAAATATTTATGAATCCAGAATCTGATCCGATCCGGGTTCTTTTATCCGAATCACCGCCACAGTCCGGAAATCATCCTGCACGGCGAGTTCATTCGTTGTGTTAAAATTTGAGCCAGAATGAATAGCTAATCTTTCAGATACAGGTGCGGGGACACAGACTGGCAGACGCACAGACACACGAACCCACGGATTTAAGATCGCAATACTCTCTTAGAGTGCGAGGGTAATAAATATCACGCATGAACAAGTACCCAGTAGACGAGCTTCAGCCATAATAAACACGAATCACACATTCATTATTTTTTCGAAAATTTCTTTTTGAAATAAAGATAGTGTAAACGCAGAGTTTATCCAGTTAAATGCGCAGCGACGTGCAGACCGGCACGTAGGCATGCATACGCATACATAATGTTATTCAACAACTTCGCAAATAAAATGCTAATTTTATATTTTTTCATTTAAAATGAATTTCAACGCAGCCTAGAAGGAGCCCACACCCGGACATTAGGCCACACGTCCCAAAGATAGCAACGTCAACAATGTTCATTGGCTAATGTGAATTTATTCACGTGATTAGCAAACTGCCGTATCTAAAGATTACCAGTAGAAGTTAGCTATGTTTAACCCTTTGAGTGTGTTGAATATTTTGAAACTAATTTGACTGGGGGTTGTTGCTGCCACAGTAAACAACGTGTTCCAGTCAATTTAGTTTCAAAATATGTAACCACATTCCTGTAGATTTATCTTGAAATTGAGATGGTGTCATTTCAAGGGTTAATGAGTTAGGATGAGTGCTAAGCGTGTATTAACCCCTTAAATCTCAAATTTGTTCTAGAAAATTCCGATTTTTTTCGAAGTAAATATTCATGTACAGACCAAGAAAAGATTTTTTTTAATTTACCACTGAAATGACTATACCAGTGCTAAATTTTCAGAAAATAATCTCTTCGTCTAGGAATGGACATTTCTCAGAACCAGAAGCCGTGTTTTGTCTGCTTGAGTGCTACGGAGTTTTAACCCTTAGCACGCTGTTGTCAAAATCTTTAATTTTCAAATTAAATTAATAAATGAACTGGTGTTCATTTCTCAACAAATTTGGTAGAAGATGGTGCTGTCGTAGACAGCAACATCTTCTACCAAAATTGTTGAAAAATGTGGAACAGTTTCTTTGCTATTGACACATTAAATATAGAATAGTGACATCAGTGTGGTAAGGGTTAAAGGTCAAGCTGTACTTAGAAGATAATTATAATCTTTTTTTTTTAATTTGTGCTTAGTGAGGTTGTCGCATTAGACAGATGTTGTTAATGATGTTATAGGTCCAAATGTCCGTAATACTAGGATATGGCTTATTCCAAGTAATGTTTTCAACCAAGCATCTCATCATCATTACTTTAGGATCTATTCTAGCTTTGCCAGACAAATAGCATATTCTGTTAAATCCGCATAAATTTTCAAAACTGTGTTATTCCGAGCCAATATGGACCATCTTTTCTAGGCGACTTTGACGGACAGCGGCGATTCTTATATAGTGCATCGTTGGAAATTATGCTGCCTGGCCATCGGTGTCCAGTGATGGTACTGAGGTGTTTGCGTTGGCAGGCATCGAGTTTGTCTAGAGCTGCCTTTGGAGCTGCCCCGCAGTTACAGTTATACAGCATCAAGGATACGCAGGTTGCGTTCTATAAACGCAGTCTTTTTGTCACGGGCATCTTTGATCTACGAATGTATAGCTTCCAGCAGGACTTGAAAGCTATGTTCCCCATGACTCAGCACGCTGTGATGTTAGCATTAGGCCTACTGCAGAGCGCTGAGACGAGGATTTAACTTTTATTACATGGTACTCCGCCACAAAGTCGGTCGTCATTTTCTTTACATCAATGCTTTGTCGATAGGTATATGTGGGGGAACAGCTATCGGGAGTAGTTCGTCAAGGGGGAGAGGGGAGGGGGGCTTTGAAAACTCTATGAAGCCCACATCGGTGGCATATTCCATTTCTAGTGGCATATCCAGTATGGGCAGTGGGGGTATGGTCTTGTGTAATTTTCTCGAACAATGTTTAATACAGCAGTAAGGTAGCAAGTGAAAGAACAAGGGATAGTTCATTTCCCAGTGGGAAGCTGATCGATATCTCAAACTCTGCAGACTTCACTGACTTGACTCGTACTCTCAGCGTGGTGGCTGTAAGTAGTAATCTCACTAGTCGCAGCTCATCTTTATTGGAACTGGCCTGTTGTAGTACATCTAGGATCTTTGACCGTTTAATTGTGTCAAAAGCTTGTGACATGTCAATCCCCATTTTGTGGAAGTTCCAGTGTTTGGACATGACTACCGACACAAGCGTGCGTTGAGCCCATACAATGTCTGCGCAGCTGCGTCCACGTTTAAAGCCACTTTGACATACTCCGGTGAAGTCATCGATCTTGGATCGGATGTAGCATAGAGTAACATTAGATAGGATTTTCCGTATGCTGTTGAGGAGCGCATTGGGTGGGGTCTTGTGGCTTCTTCGGCTTGGGTAGCGCGAAAAGGGTGCCTTGGCCTATAGCATCGATGGGAAAGGTGATGCATAAAAGCTGAATTGATTAGTTGCGTGATCGGTTTTGAGATGTCACATGCGTATTTGAATAGTTAATTCCTCATGTCATCAGGTCCGGGTGCACGTACATTTTTCAGTCCTTTCAGTGCCTTCTCAACTTCAGATGTTTTAATTGGAGTTAGTAATGACCTGGGGTCACCTGAAAACGGATGCAATGGCTCATCATCGTGGTCAGCGAACTGTTCCTTGAACCATTCTCGAATTGCTTCCGCTTTTCCCTGGTCACTCCCGATAGACTGTCATTCAGTGCTATGTACAGTCCGTGGTGGTGTGTAGTCACTAACTCTCAGGGCTCGGGATGTCCGAAACATTTTGTGACACTCATCCATGGCAATGTCTTTTAAGCGTTCGCTGATGGGACGCAGAATACTATTGCATTCCCTGCATAGTTGTGTGCCGTCTTTACTTTGGCCACTTTGATAAATGTATTCCCGGAAATATTGTCGCATAAATAGAAGGTCTGAAGCCCACCACTTTCGGATCCTTCCAGCCAAATCTGATTAACCCTTTAACATTCATATCAGCCACAAACGGCTTCCGCAATGGTCTTGAGAAATGTACATTTACAGACCAAGAGAAAATTATTTTGGAAAATTTACCACTGGAATGAGTGGATCGATAATCGAGCCAGTCATTCAAGTGGTAAATTTTCAAAAAGGCTTCTCTTGGTCTGTAAATGGACATTGTTTATGGGAAAATGGAATTTTTAAAACAAATTTGAGGGTTAAAGGGTCGGTTTGGGAAAGAGCCTACGTTTTAAAGGATTTCCAGAAAGTTTTGTGATAATCAAAGAAGGTCGACAAAAATGAACCAATCAAAATTCTGAATAGAAGGGCTACAGCCTACTACTAGATGATTCTTCCAGCCAAACCTGGTTAAAACAAACCAAGCGGTTTATGATAAGGTATGTTTTAAAAGATTTCTGGAAAATATTTGGAAAATCCAACTTAAACATTGGTCAATCAAAATTCTCGTTAAAAGTGTTGAAGCCTATCGCCTTAGAATCGTTCCAACCAAGTAAGTTCCACCCACTTACCTTGGAAATCAGATCATTGATTAAGAAGGAGTAGCGTTTTAAAGGATTCTAAAAATCCTTATGAAAATTCAAGATGGCGACCGAAAAAAATCGACCAATTAAAATTCTGATTAGAAAATCAACATAGGATCCTTCCCGCTAAATCTTTTTCAAATTCCCCAATTGTTTTAGGAGGAAGATAATTTTATAACAAAAGGCACAGACGATGGATGGATGGACGGATGGCAGGCGATAAAAGTTCGTCATGTCATATGATCATTGACCATTCTGGCCAGATGAGCTAAGGATAATACAGGTGAGACACGTGCGTTTCCTTGTATGGCAGGCCAACCTAGCAGAGCAAAGTATTCAGTTTTAACAGACGCCAGGTGTCCCAGTCATAGGTGAATTTTGACTCGCCCATCCCACTACCACATATCACACTAATATATATTATATAATATAATATATATTTATATATATATATATATATATATATATATATATATTAGGGGATATGTGGTAGTGGGATGGGTGGATCAAAATTCAAAGGCCTGTGGTAACAAGCGCTTGAGGTGGTCAATGAGAAGCCAGGATATGAGGTGGATTTACTCACCGGACACTGGTTGTTGGTATAGCATACGGGGAATGGGACTACTGGGATCGAATGCATAAATAATCACAATGGTCCATATATAATAATAATAATAATAATAATAATAATAATAATAATAATAATAATAAGTACATTTATATAGCGCAAAACTCCATGCAATAGCAAGCTCTAAGCGCTTGAAGATCTAAGGACTAGAACTGTTTTGAGACTTGATTTGAAAGACTGCCATATGTTACCAGTTTTGCTTTCGGAACATTAAGATTTCTGTTGTTTTGTGATCGGAGAACGCAACCTGGAGCGTAGGGCTGTATGAAATCTGACAGGCAGGTCGACGCCGTGTTGTTTACACATTGGTAGGTCAAGCAAAGGATCTTGTACCGGATTCTCTGCTCTATTGGAGGCCAATGCAAGTCACGAATCACTGGAGAGATGTTTTCTTATTTACCGGAGAGTGAGATAATTCTAGCCGCGGTATTCTGTACAGACTGGGGCTTATGAATGGGTGCCTTTGGAACGCCAGCCGGATAGAAGAATATAAGTAACAGAAAGAACCTCATCCCTAACTGGATTGCATCTAATAACTGAGACAACATGTGGTACATTGATGTTGTTTGCAAGAAGACTGGATTTAGTCTTCATGAACGCTCCTGCTCAGTTCACCCAAGCGCTTAGCCAACTTGGCAATAGTGCTGAACCCTTAAGCCAGGTTGTTGCACGGTGGCAAGGATGCTACAGCACAATGTCTAACTTCCTAGTGACGTTACTGCAAGTGCCGTAACTGCTCTTACGGCGCGGTGGCCAAGTGGTTAGTGAGTCGAGCTCGTGACTCTAATTCCGGACTGCCACGATGTGTCCCTGAGCAAGCCACTTCACTTCGCGTTGTTGCAGTACACCTGTCTGTAAAATAGTTACCTGTCAGGGCAGTGTCGACAATATGGAATGTCGGCAAAAACGCCATTGAGCGCCTATAAACGGCAGCCGGGCCGTATGCTCCCGGAGAGAGTTGAGATTGTGCAGGAATGAAACAGGCCCAATGACCAGGGGGTAGGATGTTCAGAGGCTATTAGATTCCATGTTGATATAGCTAATGTGGAAATAATGAGCTGTTTGATTTGGCTCAGACTGTCTGTCTTATATCTAAGCAGAGCGGGACAAGAGGTAAGCGTGCGCATGTAGTCATCACGGACGCTCTGACAGATTTGACAGATTGGGTCAACATTGAAGTTGCTAAATCTATGGAGAGTCATTTGGACCAAGTACGTGCCAGTTAACAGACGAGATTTAATAAAGCATCTCTTTGTATCTTTGTTGTTGTTTAACTTTTACCACTCTGATGTCAATATTCTATCTTTTACTGTGTCCATATCAAAGAAACTGCCTACGACAGGACCATCTCCCACCAGTTCATCTTTTAATTTAATTTGAAATTTTTAAATTTTGACACCAGAGCGGTAGGGGTTAAGACTGTCTCGATTGACATATGGATTTTTCCGATAGCCAGTCTGGCAAGATTAAGATACCCCAGAATGCCTTTTTTACTACATTCGTCCTGAAGGCTTGTGTCACCGGGTTACATGTTGTCAATTATATAAATGTGCTTTTCAGGTCTTACTAATGGGCTTATGTATGAGTTATATTTATAATTGGGGTTCTTTGTGTAAGCTGTTGCTGTCTGTCGACTGATTGAGTGCGTGACGTTACGGCGAATATGAGGTATGATTGGTCGAGAAGCCATGATTAGGAATAAACTGTGTTGTACAAATACCTTCACAACCATTTTAAATCATTCGTTATTTCACAAAAATCAGATACACATCGTGTCCAAATATTAGTAATTTTAAACAAGATTGCTACACCATTGGATCTACCAGGGATTGCTTCGGTCACCTAACATACGTATATGTTAAATCAATCATCTTCAACTTCTTTATCTCCATCCAAATAAATATCGAGATCACATCAACTATACGCGTTCTCGTTTTTGGCGTTGGGAAACCCCTGATCCCGTGACACTAGCGTTCCAATAGTCATCAATCGCAGATGTTATCATAGATTTCCATGTCTCCTTCCCAGACATGTGGTCGAGAGGTTGAGCTATAGGTGGAAGGTAATATTGAGATAAAAGATTGTTAGTATACCTGAACCAACTTCTGGATGCACTGGAATCTATGGCGAACTGACGCAGCATGATGTCATATAGGCATGTGTTTTGGCATCTTATAATATTGGCAAGAAATGTTAGTTGTCGGCGATATAGCTCATCAGCGATAGGCGTAATCCAAGGCAGAAGGAAACTGCACATTTTGGCATACGCGTGGGCAGAGACTGGTTTATGCGCAGCATCTGCAAATGAAACCCCTCTGGCATTTAAGGTGTTTTTGCTGGAGTATAAATATCTCTAGTCCATAGAGAAGGCACGGTAGTACATACATGTTAAATACTTTTAGACTTACTCTTGGCGCAAGACCATTGGAGCCATGTAGTCCAGTCCCAGAAAGGCTATAGAATGTTCTTCTAGCCAGGGATATTCTGTTCTCAGTATTGAGAGATATCTGATATTTAGAGCTACAGATTAGGCCGATGTGGGTAGCACGTGATGAGAGTGAAACTTCAGTGTCAGCAAGATGTCAGTCAGAGATCACTTCGTTACGATATTTTGGCGAAGGCACGCACATTACAGAGGTTTTCTCAGGATGTATGAGAACCCGTTCCCTAGCTGAGTAAGTAAAAGTACATGTCAACATACACTGTAATTCACTTGCCGAGTTGCTGACCAGTGTCACATCATCAGCAACGGGAGGACATCCGGTGCATTTGGTGTCAATGAATGAACCAAGTCATCCCTTTTCTAGCTGCACATGTAGGTTGTTAATGCAGGTCTTATAAAGGCTAGGAGACAATATACCGCATTGACGAACACCTTGTATGATGCGGAATGGTGGACTTAGGCAGCCTTTTCACTTGACTCTGGAAGTAAGTCCAGAGTACAGAAGATTGACCATTTGTAGGATATGTAGGTTAATACCCTGATCGTATAGGTGACATTTCAGGAACACGTGGTTTACAACGTCGAAAGCTTTTTGTGTGTCAAGGAAAGCCATGTATATAGGAACATTTCTTTCTAGTGAATCGTGAGTAGTCTCTGAGAGGGTAAGGTTTACCATTAGTAGGGCTAGGCCTTTAGTGACCCCATACTGGAGTAGTAACCGACTCTGGGGCAGCTGATTTCTTATCAGATTTAGAATGGTGTGCTCAAACACTTTTTCAATAATGGAGACAACTGTGATGCCACGGTAGTTACTTGAAGTCGTTGAGTCTTTGCCTTCTTCAGAGAACTGGGGTAATCATGCATGTCTTGAACAATTCTTGAATTTGTATAGATGTCATAATAAGATTGAACAGATACGTCAGGCAGGGAGTAATGCTATCCATAGCATAGATCAGATGTTCAGCACTTAGACCACATTCATCAACGGGCTTGCCTATATGCAAATTACGTATTGATGACCTAACATCATTTTCAGTAATTGTGGAATATAGTTGTTCATTGGAATGATATAATTCCTTTATTAATTGAAGATCAGAGTCCAACTTGTCCATATGGTTAGGGTCACAATGTGGGTAATTTGAAGGAGCAGCAAGATCATCATAGATGCTAGCCAGAAATTGGCACTGTTCAATAGGGTCATTGATAGCCTTGGCCCCTAATGATAGATGGCCAGTGCTTTTACCATGCTGTCTTGTGCGATTAATAAGTTTGTGGATATTGCTATTATTGCTATCTTGCATGATCTTATTGTTAAAGGACGTCCTCTCGCATGCTACTTCTTTGCGAAATTGGGAACTGAGTCCCCTTTTCACATCTGTCCGTAAGTGTCAGATGGGATGGTCAGGACCGGGTTTGTCTAGCTTCAGCCATTGAACATAGAGTTGCTTGCCTTTGCTTAGAAGATTCTTAACAGTTGGGGATGCCTTCCACTTGTGACCATTAACCCTGACTTGTTTGAGTGGAACTGCTTTCTGGGCGGCTTCTAGAAGAGCCTTCTGGACTGCGGCAGCATGTGATTCCACATTTAATGATTGCGTTAAAATGGATGTCTACCGTCAACCAACATTTTGTCACAAGGAAAATGTTACGTTACAATTCTTTTTTTCAAAAACCCATTAGCGGTTTTATGTGTGAAATTAATTGGCAGTCTTGTGAGCGTGGGTGCGTTTCTCCTGGCACGGATGAAGGAAGACAGGGAGTGGTGTGGGGGGAGATATATGGGGTGGAGTTGAGGTAGGGAAGAGGGGAGAGAGCGAGAAAGGGTGAGAGAGAATGGAGGGGTGGGGTGAAGAGACAAGCGGTCTATTGTGTGCAGCTCACATAAGGGAGGAAATATTTGAATAGACTCATGGTCCATAGACAAGGTGAAAATTACCGTTCAGTTAGATATAGTGTGTGACAGCACCATTTGAGCGCGGGTGGGGACGGAGAGAGATACATGTGAGCGAGGTAGTGTGACGACACTGCTCCAGGAGTGCAGGAACGTAATTTGGAGGGGTGTGTGGAATAAACTATGGGTGAGGCAAAAACCTAAGGGGCTATGGGGATACACTATGTGACTGGAAAAACCTAGAGTCTGTCGTACCTGCACCCGCCCCACCCCAACTCCACCCTCCACCTCTCTCTCTCTCTCTCTCTCTCTCTCTCTCTCTCTCTCTCTCTCTCTCTCGCCCATTCCCTCATCCCACGCCTGTGTTAATGAAAATAGCAGAAATACTAATCCAGAACAGGTCACCAGTTTTTTACGTTTGCATGCGTCATCAACTTGGACTAGCGGTATTGAGTTGTTATTGCACTAACATGAGTACATCCCCAAACCCACCCCCCCCCCCCCAGATCAGTCATGCATGAACGATGCGTAACATTAGGCGCATCTTTGGTCTGTGTACACTTATCCTATCGTTTTCGAGATTCCGTATGTACGGGCGGGACAAAGGTACATGCCACCTTCAACCACCACCCGCCACACACACACCCCTCCCCAACACCACCGCCCCACCTAACACCCCCTGGTGGTGGTGGTGGTGGTGTGCGTGCGTGCGTGTGTGGATATAATTACCATTATATAAGTTCTGCTTAAGTGCACTGCAGTAAATCTCGTTTTACCTACCTCCAATTCAGATTTAGCTGCCTATGTTTGCACGTCAGAGATTTGGGTCGGTCAGGAGGGCATGTCTATTTTTGGAAACATAAAATGCGTAATATCATGATTTATCGCATATAATAAATGAACTAAAATAAGAGGCCCAAATGGGCACATATCGTTCACCTGGAACATTGTCATTTGGCAAGTAGAAAGGTCATGTTCTACGTATATATAATCATAAAGATTTACACATGCAGAAATTTTAGTTTTAAAAGTACAAATAGTGCCTGCGTATTTTGGAGTAATAATTTAAACAAATCCCTGTACAGTTTTGGAAATCCAGGCTTCCCCCACCCCAGAAAGTGACCAATCCAAATTCTCCTTACAAGTGTGGATGGGAACCGCAATATGATCGTTCCACCCAAGTTTTATTGAAATTTAGCAATGGATTAAGCCGGACTAGCGTTTAAATCTTTCAAGAAATTGTCAGAAAATTCAAGATGGGCACCGGAAAAATCTGCATATAAAACTTCTGATTAGAGGTTCTGGGCGTAGACAATATGATAATTCTCATTAAATTTGTTTAAAATCCGCCAAGAGGTTTAGGAGGAGATAAGTTTCAAAGGATTTACGAACAGAGAGATAGACCAATTAAAATACAGAATAGAAATTCTGGACTCTGCCGCAAAAATCCACCAAGCATATGTATATATGTTTCGTACACTTCTAAAGAAGTTTAACGAAAAAACTTGAATTGAATCACAAGTAGCCATGCTTGAATATGCCTTAACGAGGCCTTAGCCAGGCCTGATTACGCTTTAACTAGGCCTTAGCTGGGCTTTGCTAGGCCATAGCTAGGCCTTAGCCAGCTTTGAATAGTAATTACCTATGCCTCACTTAGTCCTAGTCAGGATTTGTTAGGCCTTACCGCTGCCTTATCTAAGCCTTAACTAGGCTTGACTACGCCTTACAAAGGCCGTAGTCATGCTTGAATATGCCCTAACGAGGTCTTAGCCAGACCTGATTAGGCTTTACCTAGTCCTTAGCCAGGCGTTGCTAGGCTGTAGCTAGGCCTTAGCCAACTTTGAATAGGCCTTACCTATGCCTCACTTAGTCCTTAGTCAGGATTTGCTATGCCCTACCGATGCCTTATCTAAGCCTTAACTAGGCTTGACTACGCCTTACATAGGCCGTAGTCATACTTGAATATGCCCTAACGAGGCCTTAGCCAGACCTGATTAGGCTTTACCTAGGCTTTAACCAGGCGTTGCTAGGCCGTAGCTAGGCCTTAGTCAGCTTTGAATAGGTCTTACCTATGCCTCACTTAGTCCTTAGCCAGGATTTGCTAGGCCTTACCGATGCCTTATCTAAGCCTTAACTAGGCTTGACAACTATTGTTGGGTTGGCTTGGTTTGGTTTGGTTTGGTCTGGTTTGGTTTGGTTTGGGTTGGGTTTTGTTTTGATTTGGTTTGGTTTGGTTTGGTTTGGTGTGTTGAATTGGTGTTTTGTTGATATGGTTATGTGTTTATTTGGTATTGTGTTGATTTGGTGTTGTATTGATTTTGTTGTTGTGTTGTGTTGATTTTGTGTTGTGTTGTGCTGATTTTGTGTTGTATTGATTTGTTGTTGTGTTGATTTTGGTGTTGACTTGATGTTGTGTTGTGCTGATTTGGTGTGGTGTTGTGTTGATTTGGTGTTGTGTTGTGTTGCTTTGGTGTTGTGCTGTCTTGTCTTGATTTGGTGTTGTGTTGTGTTGTGTTGATTTGGTCTTGTGTTGATTTGGTCGTGTGTTGTATTCTGTTGATTTGGTGTTGGGTTGATTTGGTGTTGGGTCGATTTGGTGTTGGGTTGAGTTGATTTGGTGTTGCTTTGGGTTGATTTGGTGTTGGGTTGATTTGGTGATGGGTTGATTTGGTGTTGTGTTGTGCCCTGTGTTGTGGTTTGGTTTGGTTTGGTTTGGTTTGGTTTGGGCTGGTTTGGATTGGGTTGGGTCGGGTCTGGATGGGACGGGACGGGAAGGGATGGGATGGGATGGGAAGGGATGGGATGGGACGGGACGCAACGTGATGCGACGGGGCGTGACGCGGCAGGGCGGGATGGGATAGATAGATAGATAGATAGATAGATAGATAGATAGGCGGGCGGACGGGCGGGCGGGCGGGCGGGCGGGCGGGCGGCGGGCAGGCAGGGCGACAGAGATAGACACAGATATGGGAGATTGGGATTGATTGATTGATGGTGGGACAAACTGAGATATGAAGATAGCGGAGGGTAAATAATATATAGGAAATAGGGTCGATAAGTTATAAGTCATAACGGCCGGCAAACCAACAAGCGATAAGCTTGGGGTAGGAACAGATAGAGTGGATGGTGTAGTGAAGAGGGCGGGCGGGATTGGGGAGGGAGAGATATCAGTGGGTGTGTTGGGTGAGAGTTAGGATGAGATCGGTGTATGTCTAACGAATAGTTAGTCATTTAATGATGTTCTGCAGCTCAAAATGTAAAAGCTTCTTTCAACTGCAATCAGCTTTTCCTCAACCATCTCCACTGTGTCTTTGAGGTTTGATGTCAAAACATTTAGCAACTTGATGTTGTTGGGTTCTTTGCATGCCTGATACATGTCCGAACATAGACAATTGCAATTGCGCTACCCTCTCCGATAGTGGCTCAGTGCTACACAGTTTGTATCAGCGATGATTTGTAATGGCGCACAAATGTTTGCAGTGGCATGCAGTCAATAGCGCAGCTATAATAAACCATGCTTTTTAGACCAGTTTAATGACCACCTGTCTTACAGAACCAGCATCGTGTGTGCAAGCAAATAAGCGTCCACTATAGACAGTGATTGCTCCTTGATAACCCTTTAACGGCCAAATTGTGTCCAAAATATGAACATTAAATCTCCATTTGCAGGCCAATAGACGACGATTTAGAAAATTTATGACTGAAATTACTGGCTCGGTTAATGAGCCAGTCATTCCAGTGGTGAATTTTCAAAAAATGTTCTAGTTGCCTGCATGTGGCCATTCCTCAAGACCAGTGTTGAAGCTGGTTTTGGCCGGCTTAATCTTGAAAGTGTCAAACAGGTGCTCTTCATGGGCAGGCATGTTTAATACACTCAGGCCCGCCAAAAACAGATTCTTCAGTGGTTTTGGGTCTTGGTCACTGGGGAGGAAATCCTGTAATTATGCTTGTTACTCAGGCATCATATTTGACCTGCCTTTTATATATTATTTAAAATGTTAAGTATGGGGAGACAATTGAGAACAAACTGGCTTAAAGTATTCGAGACCAACTGAGTGAGCTCCCCTTAAATTCACAACTCGGAGAAAAAGAAAATACCATAGTTATGACGATGATGATGATGACAAAATATATACCATATGTCACAAACAAATCTTGTGTGTTCTCTAATGAGCTCCCTCCATCCCTCCTCTCCCACCCCACCTCACCCACCCTCCCCTCCCCACCCCACCCCTCCCTCCCTCCTTCTCTCCCTCCCCCTCCCCCTCCTTCCCTCCCCTCCCTCCCCTCCCTCCTTCCCCCTCCCTCCCCCTCCCTCCCGCCTCCCTCCCCCTCCCTCCCTTCTTCCCCCTCCCTCCCCCTCCCTCCGCCTCCCTGCCCCTCCTCCCTCCGCTCCCTCCATCCCTCTCCCATCCCCCTCGTCCTCTTCCTGTCCCTCTCCCTCTTCCCCTCGCCCTCTCCCCCCCTCGCCCTCTCCCCACCCCTCCCTCTCTCTCTCTCTCTCTCTCTCTCTCCTCCCGCCTCCCCTCCAGCTCCCTCACCCCCTCCCTCTCCTCTCCCCATCGACCTCTTCCTCTCCCTCTCTCCCCTCGCCCCTCCCTCTCCCCTCCACTCGCCACCTCCCTCTCCCCTCCCCCTCCCCCCCCCTGCCCTGATCAACAAATTAAACTAATGGGTGCATGACTGTCGGCTAAGTTAGCACATGGAAATTGAAGCCGCACGTTGCCAGTGCGTCAATAAAAAAATAAAAATACATATACTGCCAGAGCCGTGCTGGAGTCAGAGTACAATAGGCGTAAAAGCCTAGGATTGAAGTGTGGCAGGTGCATCCACAGATAGTCCCATATGAATCGGCAGTGTGTCAGTATATCAAACATGTGAAAGCTGGTCGGCCAATCCTTGACTTTGTCTTGGTGCGGTGGTCCACTGGAAAGATGCCTGGTTGCTGATGCTATGCGGAGTTTCAGAATGGCGGTTCGATCCCCGACCGGAGATGATGATCAACAAATTAAACTAATGGGTGCATGACTGTCGGTTAAGTTAGCACATGGAAATTGAAGCCGCACGTTGCCAGTGCGTCAATAAAAAAATAAAAATACAAACATACCTACATACATATATACATGTATAAAGTTACACATATGCATACATATACGATATGCATATGAACACAAATACATCCCAGGGCCAGAAATCACCTGTTTTAATCAGTATATATATATCAATAGCAAAGTGAGATGTTTGGTGGATTTCTAGCCCTGTATGCGCACGCGCGCACACACGCACGCATGTACATGAGTAGTAGTAGTAGTAGTAGTAGTAGTAGTAGTAGTAGTAGTAGTAGTTGTAGTAGTAGTAGTAGTAGTAGTAGTAGTAGTAGTAGTAGTAGTAGTAGTAGTAGTAGTAGTAGTAGTAGTAGTAGTAGTAGTAGTAGCAATAGCAGCAGCAGCAACAGTGGAAGTAGTAGTGGTAGTTTTTATTGTTGTCAAGCATTAGTTCTAGGATCCCTGTCATTGACGACGCACCGGCACACCGGCACTAGGAAATAGCACAGTCGATATTGGAATGTAATTGTTACATTTTTCAATTTCCGACCTGAGCGACGTTCGAACCAGCCAATTCTATGGCACTGATTCGCCTAGCTTTTCGGAGCAGTGTAGGCTACCCACTGGCCCACCATCCAGAGGACAAAAATCCTCTTTCACCAGATCAGCTTTCAACTACCCGACTCACAACCACACGAATTGACTGTAAGTGATTGTGTACATTACAGACTTGCCATATCTCTAGGCGCTGGCATGTATGTAGTTTTTATTATTGTCAAGCATTAGTTATAGGAACTCTGTCATTGACGACGCACTGGCACTAGGATATAGCTAGGATAAATCTCATGACCCTAATAAACAACACTAGTAAACTAAAACCAGACCACATCTTGATTACAGGAGACTTTAACTTCCCAGATATCAACTGGTCTTCTGGTCTCTCATGCACTCATGATAGTGAAAACTTTATCAACATCATAAGAAACAATTTTCTCCACCGGTTTGTATTAAATCCAACAAGACAGGATAAACCAGAAAGCAAATGTCTTAGATCTCATTTTGGGAAACAGTACAAACATTGGCAATGTCATATTTCATCTAGCCCCTTTAGGAAAAAGCGACCACGATGTCTTACAAATAAACTTTCATGCCTATATATTTAATGTTTCAACTGAATCAAAGTTGCCCAAACTTTTGCTGAATAAAGGTAGGTAAAACGACATGTGCCGAGAAGTCAGCAACATTGACTGGACGAGCATGCAGGAACGTCATACACCAGAAGCATGAAACCTTATTCACAACATCTGAACCACAATGCTAAATCAACACACCCCAAAAGCAAACAAGTCGAGTAAACGGAACCTCCTATGGCTTACTTCCAGTGCCACACACCTTTAAAGCAAAAAAACAAACTGTACAAAAAATACAAGAAAACAAAGAGTTCTGATGATTATAACCAATATAAAATGGCAAGGAATAATTCTACATCATGTATCAAACAAGCCAAACGGTCATTTGAACGAAATATAACAACATAATGCAAGAAAAACCCCAAGTCCTTTTGGAAATATGTGAAACGCAAAAGAACTCTCAAAGAAACAGTAGGCCAACTTAAATATGCAACCGATAAAGTGTGTACAAATGACATAGAAAGGCAGAAGATTTGAGCATCTATTTTGCAAGCATATTTACAGAAGAGAACCTAAATACAATGCCAGATAATATCCCCAAATATACCAAACACTGATTTATCAGACATTTCTATAAACTCAGAGACTATTGAAGCCAAACTAAACAAGAGGCCCAAGGGGCCTGTATCGCTTACCTGGAACATTGGCATTTCAACTAATCTTTATTTGGTTTTACATCAATCAGTGCCACTTCCAATGACTCAGATAAATGGTTTAATTTCCGAAATATTGACAACAATCTCTCGACTGCTTTTTACAATAGTGATTTTGAACAATATTTAAGTGAAAATAGATTACAGTCAAACTTGTATTAAGACACCACCCAAAGGGCGAATAAGAAAGCAGTGTGTTTCTTAATAAAGTTTCAAATACATTGCTTAATTGGATTTAGCAAATGACGAAAATAGTCTTTAGCAGGTGGTCTCTTAACCCTTTCACCCATAAAACCTGGAAAAGGTATATTCTTTATGATATAAAACCTATTTTATTGAATATTTTGAAAATAATTTTACTTGAAGCCATTGTACCGTAGGCAGCAATGACTTCCAGTCAAATTGATTTCAAAATATTCAACAGGTTTTCTGCATGTATGTCTTGAAAATGCGATATAGATAATTCATTGGTGAAAGGTTTAATACAGGTGGTCTTTATAGCAGGTTTAACTGAGAGTATTCCAAACTATTCATTTAACTCATTTACATCTCACTGAATGACCAAGTTAGTAGAAGGGGATGTGTATCCAGGTGAGCTGGAGTTTATTTAGAAAGTAATTTGACTTTGCTGCCTTAGGTAGTAACAACTTTTAATCAACTAACTTTCAAAATATTCTATAGTATAGATGTCAGAGCACACAATACATATCTTAAATATTTAGGCAGTAGAGGAAAAAAGGTTAAACTGTTAATTGTTTTTATCTTACTTGGCAATAAAATGTGTCAGCGGTGATGATAAATCATTACAAGGGGAGGGGGGGGGGTGGATCTGTCTAATATTTCCCCTATGAAAGTGGCACTACATTAGTAGTGCAAATGGTTAAAGGACAATTTTGGGATGACAAAAAGATAGTGTTGGTGCGGGGATGACGTCAGGACCTCGTGAAATCTCGCTCATGTTCAGTAGGGTAAACTTTTAAGTGTTTTCTGTTAACGCAATATGGTGAATTTTTGCCTTCGCTACCCGCCAATGTGGGCCAGTGCAAGAAAAATGCATTTTCACATGCAGTAAGCGTGCGGCCGAGAAATGCAAGAAATGATTTGCATTTCTTCATGATCAGCGAGACATTACATTGATGCAAATCAATTTGCCTGCAAATTTGGTTATAAATGGACGCATAGTTTTAATACACCAAAACAAATTTCACTGTTGCTAAACTTTTTTGGCTCAGTATATATATATATATATATATATATATATATATATATATATATATATATATATATATATGTATATACTAATTGGCCGATCGGTTTGAACAAATTTGAATTTCTATGCCCTAAGGATGCTTCCTGCCAAATATAATTGAAATCTCGAGAAGACATGTTTAATTTCCCATTGCTTTAGTATGGGAGCTTTTGGCGGGAAAAGTATCCAAGATGGCCACCAAACAGTTTATCCGACATTTTCGGAAATTGCAAATTTGAGCTCAGAATACCCAAAAACACATATAAAACCAATTTCGGCCCCAAAATCCATCAAATAAAAAAATCCAATATGGCCGCCAATCACGCTATATTTTGTTTGGCCCATGGCGGCCATGTTTTTTGACGGATCAATTTCCCTTGAACAAACTTTCACGGCCCTTAGTCTCTAATCATATCTCCAAAATTTCGGCCTACTCCCTTAAGCCCTTCTGGGGAAGTTGTTTTCACCAAAACTAGGTCAGCCAAGATGGCTGCGGAACTATTTGGTCAATCAAGTCTTCTTGAACAAACTTGGCGTACCTCTTTTCCTAAATGATGTTTAATCAGTTTTGAATCGATTCCCTAAGCGGTTTCGGAGACCTTTCAAGCTGTTTCTTAAAATCGGCCAAAATCCAAGGTGGCCGCCGGACAAATTGAACGATTGGCTTTATTTGAACAGACTTGTATGCCTATGCCCTAAGAATACTTCCTGCCAAATATAATTGAAATCGGCCACGGGTTCTTGAGGAGTCGTTTAAAGGAAAATTTGATAGATGGACGGATGACGGCCAGACACACGACGGACGTTGCCATGGCATAAGCTTACAAGTGAGCTAAAAAACTAAACCCAAATAAAACTCATGGACCAGACGGCATACCCAGATGAATTTTGATTGAACTAGCAAGAGATCAGTGTACCCCTTAACATCCTATTTAACCAATCTTTAGAGGAAGGCGTAATACCCCCAACAGAACCCCCTTTAGTGGGTTGGTCTGTAGTTTTATTAACCACTATAAAAACATACTTACCGTTCAATCACTACTTGCTAAATCAAATATCTGCATTTAGCTATCAGAATAAGATTTTTATGCTCGCTTACATACTCCCTAATGCCAATACCATCACCATGTAGACCCTCAACCAGGCTTCTGGAAGAGGGGCCCCCTGCATTAGCCTTACAATAGACTGGCACCAGTCTGTACTCACTCCTTGGTGACGCGTGTCACTAAGCACGCTCGCGCATGCGCAGTAGGTCCCAAATGTGAAAACTGATTCACTTTTCTAAATTTAAGTGCCATATATCCATCCTAGATTCTCAAATCAATACCCAGCGGGGTGGCTGAGGCCGGGTCGTAGTGATTGAACGGTAAGTATGTTTTTATAGTGGATAATAAAACTACAGACCAACCCACTAAAGGGGGGTCTGTTGGGGGTTGTTATTACACCACAAAAACATCCATTACCGTTCAATCACTACTTGCTAAACCTGTAGATTTGGTCAGTGTCCCACTACGAAACTTTGGTGGGAGGTGATTTGAGAATCCATAAGCAAGGATAAAAATCAAACAAAACATAACCAAATGTTAATAACATAACATAATGGTGCATCTTAATCAATCACAGTGATTAACAACCAAATAAATCTTTAAACATAAAGAAATAAATAAAAACCAAAGAACAACTGCCACCATTACACGCAGACGCACGGTCCTAACGAAAATGGTGGGATGTGCTTGGTAAATGGTCTTCAGCCTTTTTTGTTAAAAAAGTAATGTTCCTAAAGAATGAAGCCGCTGCGCTCTGAACTTTCAATTAAAAAGTGGTAAAAGTAGACTCGGATTTCCATCCTGCAACTTGCATAACTTCGTCTACAGAAGAGCCAGCAAAAAGAGCGAAAGAGGTAGCCATCCCTCTAACATCATGAGCCTTAATGAGAGAGAGATTGATTTGTTCAGGAGAAGCAATATTGTAGCGGAGTTGAATGTTGTCACAAATCCATCTAGCAATGGCTGCTTAGGAGACTGGTCTGGCTACCCCTTCCGCATACGGAACCCAGAAGTGAGACGGATCAGATCTTTTAAAATCAGAACGATGCTTATAAGCTTTAAGAGCTCTGACTAGACACCAACATCTGTCAGACGGAGAAAAGGAAGATAAAGATTTTAAAATAATCGGCTTAGCTGGATAACGGTTTGATTGCGTTTTTGATTTAAAAAATCCCTTCTAGGATATAATACCAAACCGTCCCCAGCTTCAATAAATCGATCCTTTTCAGCGGAAAAAGTATGGATCTCAGATCGTCTTCTAGCAGAAGCAGAAGCCACTAGAAAAACAGGCTTAAAGGATAAAAGCTTTAAGCTAATCGAAGAGATAGGTTCGAAATGATGACCTGCCAAAACCTCAAGAACCAAAGCCAAGTTCCAGGAAGGCAAAGGTTTAGCAATAGGAGGACGAATATTACCTAAACCTCTGATGAAACCATTAAGAACGTTAGTATCTTTAACATCAGCGTTTAACAAACAAGGAAGAGAAGATGCTAAAGAAAATCTATATCCTCTTACAGTGTTAGCAGTCAGATAAAGAGAATCGAACAGATAGGATAAAAAAAATAAAATCTAACACTTGGGTAATAGAAACAGAATCGGGCACGAGATCATGATTTGAACACCATTCTCCAAAAATCTTAAGTCGACCCTTGTAAACGCTTCGGGACGACTCCCTCCTGGCCGAATTAATGATTTCCTGAGATCATGCAGAAATTTTTTATCTCAGGGACCGAACACTCGATATTCTCCAAACACACAGACTGAAGATTCCTGGGTTTGGATGAAGGCAAGTTCCCCTTACTTGGGATAACAGATCTGGGGACACTGGAAGCAGAAGAGGGAAGTCTACTAGAAGATCGAGAAGGTCTACAAACCAGATCCTTTTTGGCCAAAAGGGAGCTATCAACAAAATCTCGCCGAACTGGTCCCTGACTTTCTTCAGAACCAAAGGAGCCAGGATAGTTGGAGGGAACGTATATGCGAAGATTCCTGTCCAGGACTGAGACAGGGCGTCTACAGCCAATGCCTGATTGTCCGGAAAAGGAGACATGAAAGAAGAGATCTGGGCATTCAGAGAGGTCACGAACAGATCTACATGGGGACGATCCAGGAGGTTGAAGATCGCTTTGACAACCGACCTCTTTAACTGCCACTCTGTGTGGGCGAATTTGGAGGGGCGAGACAATTGATCCGCCAGAAAATTCAGACATCCTGGGACATGGGAGGACACCAGGAAAATCTGGTTCATGCGACACCACATGAGAAGGTTCCACACCTCCAAACAAAGGAGAGACGACTTTGTGCCTCCCTGCTTGTTGATACAAGACTACTGTTGAATAGTCTGATCGAATCGAGATCTTGAGGCCCTGCACCCGATCCGACCAGGAAAGGAGAGCCTTCTTGACAGCCCACAACTCAAGAATGTTGATGTGGGCTGATGACTGGGTTTGGATGAAGGCACGTTCCCCTTACTTGGGATAACAGATCTGGGGACACTGGAAGCAGACGCGGGAAACCTACTAGAAGATCGAGGAGGTCTACGAACCAGATCCTCTTTAGCCAAAAGGGGGCTATCAACAAAATCTTGCAGACCTGATCCCTGACTTTCTTCAGAACCAACGGAAGCAGGATAGTCGGAGGGAACGCATATGCGAAGATTCCTGTCCAGAACTGAGACAGGGCGTCCACAGCCAATGCCTGATTGTCCGGAAAAGGAGACATGAAAGAGGAGATCTGGGCATTCAGAGAGGTCGCGAACAGGTCTACATGGGGACGATCCAGGAGGTTGAAGATCGCTTTGACAACCGACCTCTTTAACTGCCACTCTGTGTGGGCGAATTTGGAAGGGCGAGACAACTGATCCGCCAGAAAATTCAGACATCCTGGACATGGGAGGACACCAGGAAAATCTGATTCATACGACACCACATGAGAAGATTCCACACCTCCAAACAAAGGCGAGACGACTTTGTGCCTCCCTGCTTGTTGATATAAGAGACTACTGTTGAATTGTCTGATCGAATCGACACCTTGAGGCCCTGCACCCAATCCGACCAAGCAAGGAGAGCCTTCCTGACAGCCCACAATTCCAGAATGTTGATGTGGGCTGACGACTCCTCCAGGGACCACAGGCCTGAGACAGAAAGGGAACCCCAGACCGCTCCCCATCCCTCATGGGAAGCGTCTGTAAAGACGATCGCTTGAGGAGAAGACTTGACCAGATGAACACCCATCAGAAGCAGAGCGATCCTTCCAGAAATCTAGGTGGGGACTTAAATGCTCTCTGACAGGGATCTGATGGTAAATTGAATGAATCGACTGATTCCACAGGGAATTAGATACATTAGGAAAGGTCTTCTCATCAGCGTCGCCCACGGAATGATGTTCTCGATGCTGACCATCAAGCCTATCACCCGGAGGAAAAAGATTGCTCTGACCACGGCAGAGGATGACAGAATTTCCATGGCTACTAGGATGGCTTCTATTCTTATATCTGAAGGGAAGACTAAGCCTCGACTTAGGTCGAAAGAAACACCTAGGTGGGAGAAAACAGAGCCAAAGATGATTTTTCTAGATTTATTACCCATCCTAGACTGGAAGCCAGACTGCAGACGTCTGGAACGATACTTGACAGAATTGAGGAAGATTCTGCTTTTAGTAACCAATCGTCTATATAAACGTGAAGGTGAATAGAACGACGGTGCAGAATTCCTGCTACTGCTGATACTAGGCGGGTGAAGAAGAAAGGAGCTGTGGTCAGGCCGAAAAACATGACTCTGAATTTCCATACCCTGCCCTTGAAAGCGAATCTCATGAACTTTCTGAAAGAAGGGTGTATGAGAATATGAAAGTAGGCGTCCTTGAGATCTATGGACGCCGTCCACATGCCTGGACTCAGACTGGCGATAATCTGAGATACAGTCTCCATCTTGAATTTTGGGGTGGATATTAGAAGATTTAATCTCTTTAGACTGATGATTGGATGCCATCCACCTGTTTCCTTGGGGACTAGAAAGAAAGTTGAGTAGAAGCCCGGGTCTACTCTCCAACAAAGAACCTCTTCTATAGCCTTCTTTATACACATAGACTCCAATTCGTCTTCGAGGGCTCCCAACTTCTCCAGATTGGATGGAACTGGAGTCCATTTTGGCTGGCAAGACAGAGGAGGAGGCAGATCTATCCAAGACACTGCATAACCCCAGCGGATTTGATCTAAAAGCCAGGAGTTCTGAACGAGGGCTTGCCAAGTCTCCCAAACAGAGACAGGCGCCCTCCTACTGGCACGCTGGGAAGAAGGGACTGCACCGATAGATCCAAAGGTGGTAGAAGAGGAGGAAGGACTGGGAAAGGGGAAAGGGAAAGGCCTACCCGGGATGAGGCCGCCCCTTCAAACCCGTCTAGGTTGAAACCCTCTAGAACTATATCTAGAACCTCGAGGAAAACTGACCCCTTCTCACCAGAGGGGCTTGACGAACCTGGGCTCTAGGTCTATGAGAAGCAATGGATTTGAAACGATCCTCCTCTGCGGACCTGGATTGGAAAGGAGAGGACCGATTAGAGTTCGTGAAAACCCTTGACGGATAAGCCCCATACTCATCCAGCCTGAGACTCTTCCTCATGGGAGAGGAAGACGGACTCTTGACCGAGGAAGAGTCTCTTTTTGCTGAAGGCCTCAAAATAGAAATCTGATCACGCAGATCCTTAGCTGATCTAAGACGATCAGACTCCGCTCTAAGAATTGAGGTAGAATTTTGACCGAAGATATCCAATCCGCGAGGAGCAGAAATCAGGTTACTCCTGAGAGTCCGAAATGTTCACCTCTGCAAGTTTCCTTGACCTTCTTTTTAGAGGTGATGAAGCCTAAGGAATGGCAAACTGAATTCAAGGAACCTCTCGAAAGATCAGCTAACGAACGAAAAAAATTTCAGGAGGAATCTGACCACCCTTCTCCTGAGTCCTGAGAATAGCCTCGGAAAGAAGGGCCAAAAAACGCCAGACAGACTCCCATTAAAAAAGATCAGAAGACGATTCTACTTTAGAGGATTCCTTCAGATGCGAAGAAAGAACATCCCATGTCGGACCATTAAGAGATTGAGTAGAAACCAATCTAATATAATCATCTTTCGGAACCTGCACCGGAGCATCTATCTTGGGAGTAAGAGAGAAATCCTTCGATTGGACATCATTAATGTAAAAATCTAACATATCTACGACCAAATTTTCCACCGGAAGAACAGAAGGAGCATTAGATGAAGAATCTGAAGATGAAAGAGCAGAACCGAATGAAGGAGGATCAATCGAAAATTCATCCTGAGGAGGAAGAGATAGAGAAGAAGCTATCCATTGATGAGACTTAGACCAGTCATCCGGAGAGGCCCTCTCAGGATAGAACCTCTTCAGATCTCTGGCCCTGACTAATCTCTGAGTAGCTTTGACAGAAAGGTGAGGTGGAGAAGAGGAATGAGGACAGAGGTCCGAGTCTGGAGAAGCAGAAGAATCAAAGATTCTTAGAGAGGAAGGAGAAGGTGAATCTCTAGAGGTAGCGTCCGAGACAGAGACCAAAGTCAAAGGAGACTGATAAGAAGGACTAACACCACGAACCTCCGGCTGATTAGAAGTGAAAGAGAAAGAATCCAAAGCACTAGCTGAAAACCTGGAAAGAATTGAAAATCTAGCTGAAATAATAGAGCGATGAAGAGAGGAATCGCAGCTTACTGAAAACAAAGAAAAATCTAACCCTGAATCAACTATCTGGAATTCTATTCTGGAGAAAGAACGACAGAAACAATAGGATCCAAATGATCAAAAGCAGGAGAAGATGAAGAATAAGAAGGAAGAGTAGAGACAGACGGAGAGGTAGAAGAAGGGATATGAGAAGAAGAAGAGTTCTGATGAAGAGAAGGAAGGATAAACAAAATCTGAACAGACTGAGAAAGAGAAGAACGATCAGGATAATGCATATCAAAAATGGGAGAAGGAGCGCGTGAAAATAATTAGAATCGGAAGTAACAGACCTATTACTAAAATGGGAATCTGAGTTAGTCGGCAGCTCATAATTTGATGCGCAAAAAGTTGTTCCAGCAGGAACTGAAATACCGAGACCGGAAATAGAATGCTTCACATCTCTTAAGCCGGAAGCAGATAGACTGTCACTAGAAGCGGAAACGGAAAAACCAGAACCGGAAACGGAAGTCGATTGCAAGAATAGGTCTAACAGACCCGGACATGCATAAGGTGAACCGGAAGTGTCTACACTACCGCCGGAAACGGAAGTTAACAAAAACGGGACCGGAAAAAGAGGATGTATGCAAAGATGGATCCAACTGACCCGGATATGCATTCTTCCTACTGGAAGTAGCAACACTACTACCGGAAGAGGAAACTGGCAAACAGGAAACGGAATGATGCATAGAAGGGTCCAACAGACCCGGATGTACATTCCTCCCACCGGAAGTAGCAACACTACTACCGAAGAGGAAGCCGAAAAAAACCAGAAACGGAAGAAGACGAATGATGCATGGCCGGTTCCAACAGACCCGGAACCACATTCTTCCTACCGGAATCGAAAACTATAGCCGGAAACGGATGAACCGGAAATGGAAGTTGATGAAAAAGCCAGAATGTCATGAGTCACCGGATGTTCAGCCAGGCCAGAAACAATCATGGTGCTCATTTCCGGATGCCCGGTAAAACCAGAGGACAATCTGGACGGCAATTCTTTTTCTCTGCAAGGCCGGTTCCAACAGACCCGGAACCACATTCTTCCTACAGGAATCGGAAACTATAGTCGGAAACGGAAACGGAAGTTGACGAAAAAGCCAGAATATCATGAGTCACCGGATGTTCAGCCAGGCCAGAAACAATCACGGTGCTCATTTCCGGATGCCCGGTAAAACCAGAAGACAACCCGGACGGCAAACCCGCTTGCCCGGACAAGCCAGGAGCAGAGACGGGTGCAGAGGCGATCGGCGATCTTAATACATTCCTGGCAATCGGTATCACTGAGAAACGAACTTAGGCATGTGATGGCTTCCGCCACCAATGCCATCGCTTGAGGATTATGCTGATCCTCAAGACTAACATGTTCTTTGGCCTGGCTCCTACCAGAGGATGACTTACCAGGCTTCTTTCTCGAGTCGCCGGATTTACCTTTCGGAGACTTAATCTGTTGCCTAGATGTCAAGGAAAACCGGCTTACCCCACTTGCGTGAACGAGACTGGGGGCTGAATTCGGAGTCTGACGACTCCTCTTTAGCAGCCTTAATTGCGGATGACATTCGTTTGTCTAGACTTAGTTAATACGTTAGCAAAGGATTCGAACCTGGCGTACTTAATAAAGTGACTGAAGAAAAGAATCATAATGATTCCTGCATGATGATGTTTGAGAGCACTAGGAACTACGTTAATAGGAGTGGTATTGGCTATTTCATAACATGGTACTCTTGATGGTATATAATAGGCATGGTTACTCTAACCTCGAAAACGGGAGTAGTGACACGAAAACTGGTAACTCAAAAAACTAGAGTTACAAACACCTCTAAAACACCATGATATAAAAGTTAAACATAACTTAGGAAGGATTGATTTCATTGTAGGCATGATTCGATGTCAAATATATACACCTGTGCAAAAGTTAAGCACCACCCTAGTTTTACGCACATGCGAGGGTATATTCATGTGCTATGAAGAAAGCAATAGCATAAACATTTATGTACCCATCCATCTTAGTGCAAGAGGTAATAATGCAACTAGAGGAATGCTGATTATGATGGTGGGGAAACACTATGTTTTTGTTTGAACTTGAAAACGAGGCCTGAATATGGTTACGTTGACACAACTGACAACTATTGCCCTACAGTTGACACACGTGGCTAGATTGTCATTAATGGTGTCTGAAAACGAAGTTTAACATCTGTGCACGAGTTTGAGACTGTCATTATTAATACCGGGTATATCCACCTTGTGCCTGGATGACGGCCTGGACACGACGTCTCATGCTGGTCACCAACCGACTGATACGCCATTGTGGTATTCGTTGCCATTCAAGATGGAGTGCGTCTGTTAATTCCTGTAGGTTCTGCACAGGAGGATCCCTCCTTCTCACCATGTTTCCCAGAATGTCCTAGATATGCTCAATAGGGTTCATGTCAGGGCTCCTTGCTGGCCATGGTAGGGGTTCGATGGCATTCTGGCGGAGGTATTCATGCACAGCTCTAGCACGATGTGGTCGGGCATTGTCATCCATGAATATAGGGTGGGTTCCAGGTGCATGATTTACAAAATGAGGGACCACAACTCTATCCAGTATGGAATCTTGATATCTTTGTCCATTTAGTGTTCCAGGTACAGTCAACAGATCCAGCTTACAATCAAATGAGATGCACCCCCATATCATAACGGAACCTCCACCAAATGGAACTTCTTCCATGATGTTACGTTGGTCGTACGCCGTGCGTCTGGACCTCCATACACGAGTTCGACCATCTGTGGCATGAAGCAGGAACCGACTTTCATCGGACCAGTGTACCCGTCTCCAGAATCTCATGTTCCAGTGTCTTCTTTCGTTGCACCACCTCAGACGCTCCTCTTTGTGGTGTGCAGTGAGGAGAGGACGTCTGACAGGTCTCCTAGCTTTCATGCCAGCAGCATACAGTCTCCTTTTGACGGTAGACATTGACACTCTATTGCGCGTTTCCCATTGCTGGCTGAGCACTCTGCTGTTGGTGAATGGAGATCTCCTAACAAGGCGTACTAGGGCTCGATCATCACGGGCAGTAGTCTTCTTCGGTCTTCCAGATCTAGGCCTGTCCTTCACCTCGTTAGTTTGCCCATGTTTTGCAATCAAACGACTGATTACAGTATGGTTAATGTTCAGCTGTCTGCCAATCTCTCTGCATGACATACCAGTGGTATGCATGCCTATGATTTGCCATTTCACACGATCACTTAACCTTCGTCTTGCCATAGCGGTTCACAATCAAGAGCTAATTCTCTCTGTACAAATAAACCATGGTCATGAACACAAAATTCCTAATCTTGTCGCATAAATCTGTATGTAATGTTCTACACCTCAAACTGGACTTTTACATAACTGAACACGTGTGCTGTTTCCCGCCACGCACGGACATCAAGCGGCGTGAAGTCATGCATGCATGTGCATTTCGTACTTGGAATTATGTCAGCTAACGCGGGGACAAAAAGTATGGCAGCCTAGTTGTACCATCATGTTTCTACGTTCTATTGTTTTTGCTGGTGCTTAACTTTTGCACAGGTGTATAGTAATAACTGAAAACTTTCAGAGCAAAGCTAAAACTTTTATATCAGATTGATAGCAGGCAAACTGTACTGCTAGCAGAATATTTGAAAAGTGAATCAGTTTTCACATTTGGGACCTACTGCGCATGCGCGAGCGTGCTTAGTGACAAGCGTCACCAAGGAGTGAGTACAGACTGGTGCCAGTCTCTTGTAAGGCTAATGCAGGGGGTCTCTCTTCCAGAAGCCTGGTTGAGGGTTTACATGGTGATGGTATTGGCATTAGGGAGTATGTAAGCGAGCATAAAAATCTTATTCTGATAGCTAAATGCAGATATTTGATTTAGCAAGTAGTGATTGTATGGTAATGGATGTTTTTGTGGTGTAATAACAACCTGAGATTTGGAAAATGGCTAAATGTCTGTCCGATTTATAAGAAAGGCCCAAAAAGTAATCCAAGCAACTACAGACCTATCAGTCTAACTTGCTCACTTTTAGAAACATTTGTACGTGATGCAGTAATGAACCACATGGAAACAAACAACCTTTTACGCTGAAGGGTTTAACCATGAGCGTAGGTGGCACACCGCAGCTGATGCGGGGAAACCCATCTGCACCACACCACCTCCCAACGTCAACCAGGGTCCTGAATAATGCCAATGAATAATGCCAAACAAACAAATAAACAATTGTAAATAAACAAAGTACAAGCACTAGTAATACAACACCAACACAACTCCAGAGGTAATAACAAGCCTAGGGCTTATGCCTCATTAAATGATGATGATAATGAAAACAAGGGGCCTGTGTCGCTCACCTGGAGAATTACGCATTTTTGTCACAACTGTTGGTGGGTGGTTTAGTAGTCTTCTAAATGAGTTTGTGGACAATTTTGCAAGTCTAATATGGTCGCCAAACATGCTACATTTTGATTTGTCCACTGCAGCCATGTTTCTGACGTAGCACCTTTAATGGCAATCAGTGCCTAATCATATCTCCCAAATTTCGCCCCAATCCGCTCAGTGGTTCTGGAGTTATTTTGGCAAAAATTTGGTTATCCAAGATGGCCACCAAACCATTTGGCCAATCAAGTTCCCTTGAACAAACTTGGTGCAGCTCTTGCCCTAGATGATATTTCATGCATTTTGAATTGATTCCCCCAAGCGGTTTTGAAGATTTTTAAAGACATTTTAAATCGGCCAGTTTTTTTGATGGATCAACTTCTCTTGAACAAACTTTAATGGCCCTTAGTCCTTGATCATATATTACAAATTTCGGCCTGAACGCTTCAGCGGTTCTGGGGAAGGAGTCGTTTTTGCGAAAACGAGGTCATCCAAGATGGCCGCTGAACCATTTAGTCAATCAAGTTCCCTTGAACAAACTTGGGTCAGCTCTTACCATAGATCATATTTCATGAGGTCTGAATTGATCCCTCGAACGGTTTTGGAGATTTTTAAATACATTTCTAAAAATCAGCCAAAATCCAAGATGGCCACCAGCCAAATTGGCAGATAGCCTTCGTTTGAACAAAATGGTATCTCTATACCCTAAGGATGGTTTCTGCCATATATAATTGAAATCGGCCCAGTAGTTCTCGAGAAGACATTTTAAATTTCCCATTGCTTTAGTATCGGAGCTTTTGGCGGGAAACTGATCCAAGATGGCCCCCAAACCGTTTATCCGACAGTTTCGAAAATTGCAAATTTGAGATCAAAATACCCAAAAAACTATTTAAAACCAATTTCAGCCTCAAAATCCATCAAATAAAAAAATCCAATATGGCCACCAAACACGCTACATTTTGATTGGCCCACGACGGCCATGTTTTTTGACAGAGCAACTTCCCTTGAACAAACTTTAATGGCCCTTAGTCCCTAATCATATCTCCCAAATTTTGGCCTGATCTATTCAGCGGTTCAGGAGAAGTCGTTTTCAGGAAAACTTGGTCATCCAAGATGGCTGCCGAACCATTCGGTCAATCAAGTCGTCTTGAACAAACTTGGCTTACCTCTTTGCCTAGATGAGGTTTCATAAGCTTTGAATCGATTCCCCAAGATGATTCGGTGAACAAGATTTTTAAAGACATTTCTAAAAATCGGCCAAAATCCAAGATGGCCACCAGCCAAATTGGCTGATCGGCTTCATTTGAACAAAATGAAATCTCTATACCATAAGGATGCTTCCTGCCAAATATAATTCAAATCGGCCCAGTAGTTCTCGAGAAGACATTTTAAATTTCCCATTCCTTTAGTATGGGAGCTTTTGGCGGGAAAATGATCCAAGATGGCTGCCAAACCGTTTATCCGACAGTTTCGAAAATTGTAAATTTTAGATCAGAATACCCAAAAACCTATATAAATTCTGGCCATATGAGCTAAAAATGATGATGAGCACAGTTGATATTGGAATGTAATTTTTACATTTTTCAATTTTCGACCTGAGCGAGGTTCGAAACAGCCAATTCTATGGCACCGACTTGCCTAGCGTTTGGGAGCCAAGTAGTGTACCCACCGGACCAGCTTTCAACTACCTGGCTCACAACCACACGAATTGACTGTAACTGATAGTGTACATTCCAGACTTGCCATATCGCTAGGCGGTGGCATGAGAATTGCCAACACCACCACCATGCCTACTGCAAACATACCCAATCGCCAACACCACCCATGACCACCAGATAGGGCACAAACACCAAGTGGCCAGAAGGTCATGTGACACCCTTATGTCCATATTTGGTAATCTCAAAGCCAATCCAGATCTCGCCCGGAGACAGGTATAAAAGGAGTCGAAAATCAGCACTCAGATCATTCAGACTCTGTATCTCACAGACAGGTGACCAAGTGTCAGACTATCTAAACCATCTCTGTATCTCACAGACAGGTGACAAAGTGTCAGACTATCTACATCATCTCTGTATCTCACAGACAGGTGACCAAGTGTCAGACTATCCACATCATCTCTGTATCTCACAGACAGGTGACCAAGTCTCAGACTATCTACATCATCCAGTTCATGACTGACAACATGGGTAGCACAGCTAAATATAAACCATAATTACAGAAATTATGGTGGTGGTGGTGGTGGTGGTGGTGGTGGTGGTGGTGGTGGTGATGACAATGATGACGTTAGGTGGTGCATGATCATGACAATGGCATGACCATGAGGATGGCGATGACAGTGGCGGTGATGAATGATAATGAAGGAGATGACGACCATGACGACGAATAAGCGATGTCTAAAGATTTAAAAAACGTTGAAAATATGTTCAGTTCATTTTCTGTGATGTAGATTGGATGTACTTATGGCACAATGTTCAGTGTTATTGGAATTGTACAACGCCCTGTTGCGATAGATGTTGACTATACTGTGGGGGACCAATGGATGGGCTTCAAAATTCCTTAAAAACATGGTATAATGGAGAAATCCAGATTTAGCTATTCCCCGCCCATCTCTAGCTAAGTTCCACCCACTCTTCGCCCATGTTGGGATTGATCGATCCCTGATCTCTGACAATAAATTTCCAGAAAAATATACAGGTAAGCGGTTGAATATCTTGAAACTACTTGGACTTGGTGCTGTTGACTGCCTGCCTATGGCAGCAACAGCACCCAGTCAAATTGGTTTCAAAATATTCAATAGCATGTTTATTAAATAGTAAAGACATACAATTCATACAACAACACTTAGTCCGTCATCAATTATGTGTTCGTGACAAACTTATCTACATCGTTCATGACATCATTGATTATGTCATCCTATATGCCACGTAGTTGATTATGACATCATCCTACACATCACATAGTTGATTATGACATCATCCCACATGTCATCTAGTTGTTTATGACATCATCCTACATGTCACATAGTTGATTATGACATCATCCTACATGCCACGTAGTTGATTATGATATCATCTTACATGTTACATAGTTGATTATGACCTCATCCTACATGTCATGAAGTTGATTATGATGTCATCCTACATGTCACGTAGTTGATTATGACATCATCATACACATCACATAGTTGATTATGATATCATATGATTGATGGATAATCTGGAAATGTCCATGAATATTTCTGACATTGAATCTGGAGTATCACAATGAAATAGTACATACCCGTACATTCTCATAATTATATAAAATAACACAATCTTTTCATATTTTTAACAGTTGTAATGAAGGCACTAATAGCATATAGAAAAACTCTCTTCAAAAATACATTCACAGCAAGTAACTCAATTACAAATCAATTGTAAAATGTACAAAATATGTTTGCTGAAGGTTTGTAATATCCCCTCCATTTCTTGAAAACATGTGGGGATAATGATGTCACTGTGCTATAAACCTGCATAAAAAGGTAGATGTATACACTAATTATAAATTAACTATTCATTTAGCACATTTTATATGGCAATAAGGCACATTTTAACATTACACTTTTTCCGAGTGTATAATAATAACAATCAAGTATCGCTTTAGACTAGTTCCTTGTCGGGATACCTAGATATACTAATCACACCAGACACTACTATATTGTATTGCCATGGTTACATAGCTACATTACTGCTCATAAATAAGTTGTTCCAAAACAAATACAATTTTAGTACAATTTTTAACATGATGTATGGTAAGAAATGTTCTGTTGAATATTTTGCCTTCCAAACAAATTAAGTCAAAAAAATTTTCAACAGTTATATCTTATTTTGTTTTAAAGTTATATTTGAACTGTACTTTACGCTAATTATAAATTAATTATACATTTAATACATTTTATATGTCAATAAGTCACATTTTAACATTATGATTTTGGCGATAAAACAACAATAGCAATCACTTTAGACTAGTTACCTGTCTTGCTCCCTGACACTCTCTCGTAGTCGTTATAGTCAAGCGCCAGTGTCCAGGTAGCATGACAGGCAGAGGTCGAAATAAAGCCCTTTTACATGCACAATGCAGGTAAAAAAATGGCTGGTGCAGGTAAATTTGTAATACTGGGTGCACAGGGTGCATGCACATTTCTGGCTGATCAGCTATAATGTTAACCCTCTCACCGACAAATCCCTGAAAAAAGGAAATCCTTTACGATATAAAACTTATTCTGTTGAATATTTTGAAATTAATTTGACTAGAAGTCGTTGCTGCCTTAGGCAGCAATGACTTCCAGTAATATTAATTTCAAAATATTCAACAGATTTCCTGTATGGTTGTGTTGAAACTGAGACATAGGGAATTCATAGGTGTCAGATGAAAGGGTTAATTTATGTGCGTGTAGATTTTTTGCCGTGCAAGCAAAATCCAAACGTTAAATGCACTTTGTGCATGTAGAAAAAAATTCTTATTTCTATCCCTGATGACAGGGAACCAGTCCAAGGTGCGATACTTTTTATAGCTTATTCAGCATTATCTCTCAGATATACAGAAATAAACAGCTCAGAAATAAATTAACATGTTTCCGAAACCAAGCAAGAGGCCCCAGGGCCTGTGACGCTCACATGGACCACTAGCATTTAAACCATTTGCTTTTAAATAGACATGGATAATTTTCGAAAAAATCCATGATGACCACAAAAGAAATTGACCAATCAAAATTATTGTTTGGTATGTTGAAGCCTACCGCCATATGATCATTTCCCACAAGTTTTGTTGAAATCGGGACATTATTTAAGCAGGTTATGAATTGTTACGGAAAACTTTAAAAAAATTCATGATGGACACCGAAGAAGCAACAAACCAAAATTCTGAATATAAGTTCTAGAGCTACTGAGTACTTCCACCAAGCAGTGAAGCGCTTTGACAATTTCCAGTAAATTTTTCATAGTATCTAAGATTTTCAACCAGAAAAATGACCAATCAAAATTCTGTATATAAGTTATGGAGCCTACCCCAATAGGGTCTGTCCAGTCAACTAGGGTTGAAATCTGTCAAGCGGTTAATCAACAGTAGCGTTCTGACAATTTCTAGTAAATTTTTCATAAAATCTGTTTTTTCACCCAAAAAAATTGATCAATCAAAGTTCTGTATACATGTTCTAAAGCTTAGCCCCATAGGGTTCTTCCAGCCAAATTAGGTTCAAACCACTAGGCAGTTAATGAAGAGTAGCGTTTTGACAATTTCCAGTAAATCTTTCATAAAATCTAAATTTTTCACCCAAACAATTGAACAATCAAAATTCTGTATATCTGATCTGAGGCCTACCCCCATAGGGTCGTTCCAGCCAAATTAGGTTGAAATCCACCAAGCAGTTAATGAGGAGTAGCATTTTAAAGCAAAAGTTGACAGACAAATGACGGACAGATGGATGGTCACCATGGCATAAGCTCACTTGGTCTTTCAGGCCAGGTGAGCTAATAAAACATACTGTTGAAGATTTTCCTAAGGTAGCAACGGCTTCCAATAAAGTTATGTTCAAAATATAAAACATAAACTTTCTTACTAACTTGTTCTTGTTTTGGAAACATGTTAAGTTATTTATGAGCTGTACTATACTAATCACCCCAGACAAAAACATTTAGTATCACCATAATGACATAGCTATCAACATTTCTCATCACTTTGTCTTGCTACACTTTATATAAAATATAAAATACTGACCGGAGGGGGGGGGGGGGAGGGGGTAGGGAACGTTGTATAGAAGGTAAAACAATATGAATATATATTCTCTATTTACAGGGGTTGTATGGTAAAGACTAAACCTTCTCTCTATCACAGATGGCTTCAGTGTAAATTACTAAAAACTAAAAAAGTTTTTGAGTCTAAAACACTTTAAAAATTAAATAAAATGCAAATATGTAAAAATAAAATTAAAATTATCACAAACTAAACATAATCAAGAACAATAAGATTATTGGAGATAGCAGAACCTCGCTCTATCGTTTGTCACATTGTAAATGATTTCCTGATTCTCTGTATTTTTTAGATCATGATGAAAGTTGCAGAATCTTGGTGAATGGTCACACTTTCTCATGTTAAAATTTGAGCCAAATCAGACCAGTAGTTTCAGAGATTCAGAATTTTGATCCGATTCAAATCCCCTTTTTTCGGATCATGGCCAAATTTTATAAATCGATCATCTTTCACAGTAAAATCCTTTGTTGTCATAAAATTTTTGCCAAATCAGATCAAGATTTGAAATATAGCTCTGGGTACGCACACACTAGGGCTGCGCAGTTTGGCTTACAGCCACATCGGTTTCGATATGACTTTTCATATCGGTTTTAACCAAATATCAATTTTATGGACATGAAACAAAAAATTCAAATGATAAAAAATAGCACGAAACCAGAACGTATTTTCACGCCCTGATACATTCGTAACGTTTTACGCCTTTAAAGCTTAATATACCTCATAACATCCATCATTGCGGGAGTGAAATTATTAATTAGACCACCTAAATATTACGCACAGTTAAATAAACATCGTTTATTTTGTCAAAATTAATCATAAATCAGCAAAACAGGTTGCGAAAAAACGTAAATCACGTGATTGTAAATAATTATGATGTAATTATCTCCCTTTCTTCTTTCATTTCCAATTCGGCCCGAGGACGAAATCATGCCTTGAAGAAAATATTAACTGTAATATTGCGAACGTGAATTTCATAACTTAATATGATATTGTGTATAGAAAATAACATTTAAACACAGTTTGAGTAATAATTTTATTTAAAATTATATCCTAATCAGCAATATGTATTCAGCATTATATTTATTGGCGAGATTTTTATGTATTCGGGCGATTTAGTTTTGGGACGACTGCATTATGTTAATTAGCCAGTGACGTAAATAAAATGGATGCCATTGTTTAGAAATGTTTTCCCCGATACAAATTTCAATAACAAATTCCTGCGTTAGTATTGTGTTTTATATTGCAAATTTATCTGAGACTACCAGAGAAAAGACAAGTGGATATTTATTTAATTAATTCGCTGCTTGATTTCTCTCGGCGCACAGCGAGTTACATGGATTTACACAATATGCGCAATTGGGGCCACGTTCAATTATTAGTTGCCCCGAACGTAGCTTAATGGAAAGTATGGCCATTATTATTCATTACGCTTTTCATGCTCGTTAGTATCTTTTATTTTTCACAATCCTGATACAAAAAAACGAAAATATGTTCATATTCGGTTTTTCAATATTTATTTTTTATAATCGGTTATGAGACCGTCAGTGCAGGATATCGGTTTTAAATATGGTATCGGTATGTCGCGCAGCCCTAGCACACACACAGATATCCCAGAATGCAATACCCTCTTCACCTTCTGGACCGAGGGTAAGTGATAAATACTAAGTAAAATAAATAAACAACCAGAAATGTGGTTACAACGTAACCATGAAGCTTGACTTTACGTCTTTACAATGCAACCATGAAGCTCAACCACACGTCTTTGCAATGAACTATGAAGCTTGACTTCAAACATAAAATAAATATAGAAGGATTAGCAATACCCTTATCAACAAGAGGCCCAATGGCCTGTAATGCTCACCTGGACTGCGCCACTAATTAAGGAGTAGCGTTTTAAATGGTCCTAGAAAATCTTTTTAAAAATCCAAATGGCCACTAAAAAAAATCAACCAACGAAAATTCTGAATAGAAGTTCTAGAGCGTATGACCATCGAATCATGTCAGCCAAATATGGATAAAATCCACCAAGCGGTTATGGAGGAGATGCATTTTGACAATTTCCAGTGAATTTTTCATAAAATGTATGATTTTCACCCAAAAATCAACCCATTAAAAATCTGAATAGATTTTCTGGAGCATACTATGATAGGGTCTGCCCAGGAAACTAGGTTTGAAGTCTGTCAAGCGGTTAATGACGAGTAGCGTTTTGACAATTTCTGTTAAATTTTTCATAAAATCAGACTTTCACCACAAAAAATTGGCCAATCAAAATTCTGTATACAAGTTCTGAAACCTAGCCAAAGTAAGTTGAAATCCACTAACCAGTTAATGAGTAGCATTTTCAGAATTTTCAGTAAATTTTTCATAAAATCTAGTTTTCACCAAAAAACCTGACCAATCAAAATTCTGCATATATTTTCTGAAGCCTAGCCCCATAGGGTCCTTCCAGCGAAAGTAAGTTGAAATCAGCCAAGCGGTTAATGAGGAAGTAGCGTTTTGACAATTTCCGGAAATTATTTGATAAAATCTAAGGTTTTTATCAAAAAACTTGACCGATCAAAATTCTGTATGTAAAAAAATAACGGCACACAAAGCTGCTCAGATCTTAACCTTGCCAAAGTTGATGGAAGACTCGATTTTAAACTCTATGCCAAGTCTACCACTAACACGATAATACATTTATACTGCATGATTATTGCAGCATTATTCATGAGCATATCCACGGATTTATGAACTCCAACGTAGTTTTGACAAAGTTGATTGAAGCGACTAATAATCTGTATAACATATCACCATCTTATTCTTGTCTGGACTGCTGCTGAGAACTGCTCTGATTCAAAGGCTCACCCAATCCCCCTTGTCTCTCCACTTGTCGCACCAACCCGAGAGGCGACTCTTCCGTCTTGAGAACGATGCTGTTTGAGAGACGACACTCGCCATTAGGATTACACGCTATAATCATGAACTCATATTTTGTACCAGGTTCTAATCCAAACACACGATGTTCCTGTCGTTTGTACAAGGCGACGCTGCGCCACACACTGCTAATGTCAGTGTCATTAGGGATGTTGTTATTAGATACAATTATTTCTGAATTAGAATCAATATTTTCATTCTGCGGAGATTGTTGATCAACATCCTGTGACATTGATGGCGATGATAGGGAAGCGATGGACGGTAACGAAGGTGTAAAGTGTGATGAGTTTGATGTCGTAGCTGGTACTGGAACCGATGCGGTCATCGCAGATGATGGTGAAAATGATGATGCAGGAATGACTGATGGTGTCATTGATGATGATGACGACAATGAATCTGATACTGGAGAACCATATATCAGAGAGAAAGATGATGGTGATGTGCCAGATACAAGAATATCTGATGACACCGGTGATGACAATGTCAATGATGATGATGATGAAGATCTGTCAGACATCATCATTTGAGACAATGATGGTAGTGATGACACGAGCGATAACGGCAATGATGATGGGCGTGGTGAGGACAAAGTTAGTGGTAATGTTGTCGGCCCTGACGAGGTCATTGAACGAAATGCCAATGCAGAGAAATCTGGCATGTTTTCTGCCATGGACAAATCAGAATTCCCAAGAAATGCTAGCGGCCTGGATGGAGGCATATATGATGAAGATGGAACCGATGTTTGGGACATGAGACCACCTGGCGACCTAAGGGGTGTGATTGTGGGCGTCGCTACATGAGAGACGGCACCAGGAGATAAGGATGTTACCCTGAATAGCAGATGATGTACAATGTTTTGATCAAAGACAAATGGATCCATTGGACTTGTACTGAACACTTGGATGGATGATGTAAACCTGCGACAAAGACCATCCACGATCAATGGAGCTGAAAACAAACAAATGATAAACCATCAAATTAAGACGTATAGTAACCCCTCACCCCACCCCAAACAAGCACCTGCCGTAGCAATTTCATGGTCAACATGTGTCAAGCAAACCTAAATTTTTGCTTAGTGAACATCCATTTGTAGACCAAGAGAAGACTACTTTTGATAAGTTACCATTGGAATGACTGGCTCTATTATTGAGCCAGTCATTCCAATGATAGATTTTCAAAAAACAGCATTCTCTTGGCATGCAAATGAATATTCATTAAGATGACTGCAGAGCGCGTTTTGGTCAACTTGACTGTCAAGTTAAAAAAAGGCCATATTGTGGTTCAGACTCAATTGCAATGGAGGAATCCAGTTTTAGCTATGCCTAGTCCATCTTTAGCAAAGCTCCACACACACTTTGTCTGTGTTCGATCGATCTCTGACCTCCCTCACCATCAATTTCCAGAAATCTATATATGTAAGCTGTTGAATATCTTGAAACTAATTTGACTGGGTGCTGCTGCTGCCTATGGCAGCAACATCGCCCAGTCCAATTAGTTAAAAAAATATTCAATAGCATGTAAACAGTAAAAACATACACTTTACAACCTGCCAGACTATTAAGCGGTCAAGACAGACTAATTCGAGTCATTCATGACGTAGTTGATTATGATATCATATGATTGACTGAGAAACTTGATTCCTCAATTGACCTATAGCAAGAGATCAACTGTCTTGTAAGCTTGTGAGCTGCTGTGAGTCAGCTGTCAGAACTCACTGTTTATGTTCCACTGTACTGTATGAAAGGATCAGATCTGTCAGTGAAATATCTATGTCATACACCACACGTTAGCTGATGTCACAATCAAAATAACATAAGTTTGTGTCATGAAAATGGAAATCTGTCAAGAAATTGATATCACAATCAAAATGATATTTAGTTCTGATTAAAAAATCGAAAAGTCAGGGATGAATTGTATGAATTGTATACATGTATCTTTGGTGAACTTACAAGTCAATAAATATTGTTGAATATTTTGAAACTAATTTGACTGGGAGCTGTTGCTGCCATATCACAGCAACAGCCAAAAGTCAAATTACTTCTAAAATATTCAACAGCTTACCTGTAGAGTTGTGTTGAAATTTAGATTCAGAAGTTTAAATGTCTGAAATCAATTCAAAAAATTGTATAAAAAGTGGGTGGAGCTTAGCCAGAAATGGACAGAGCTTAGCTAGAAATAGGAGGCGCTTAGCTACAAATGGCCGAGCTTAGCTACAAGTGGGCGGATCTTAGCTAGAAATGGATGTAGCTTAGTCAGAAATGGGTGGAGCTTAGCTAGGAATTTGTGGAGCCTATGGGGGGGGGGGGGGAAATGGGTGGAGCTTAACTAACAATAGGCCCAAGGGACTGTGATGCTCACCTGAATCATTAGCATTTGAACCATTTGCGTTTAAAGACAGGATGGATAATTTTCAGAAAATCCAAGATGGCCACCAAAAGAATTGACCAATCAAAATTCTGTATATGTATTCTGACGCTTACCCACCTAGGGTCCTTCCACCTGAGATTGATTGAAGTCTGCCAAGCGGTTAATGAGGTGTAGGCTTTTAACTGATTTACCAAAACTTATGGAAAATCCAAGATGGCCACCCAAAAACTGACCAATCAAAATTCTGCATACAAGATCAGAAGCCTGCCACCATAGGCAGCTTGTGAGCTGCTGTGATTCGGCTAAATTACATAACGAATTTGTTCACCCTCGCAGAAGATGCACACTCACTCAACTTGCGCTCAAAAAGACATTGTCATCTTCATCTTCAACTTCCAAAATTCAAGACTGATTATCATTTTATAACTTACCTACTGTAATGACCTTTTCAGTGATAAAAAACCCAATAAACCAAATTCTTGGAAATAGACGAAATATTCTGTTGAGGGCCATTGCTGCATAAGGTAGCAGAAACTGATGGTCAGATAGGTCTCAAACTATTCAATGGCATTTTCTGTATGTTTGGTAAATTGAAAAATGGGTCAAATCAGTACACAAGTTCTGAAACCTACACCCATATGGTCCTTCCAACCGCACTAGGTTGAAATCCGCCAAGCGGTTAATGAGGAGTAGCGTTTTGACGATTTTCGGTAATTTTTGTACAAAATCTAAGATTTTCACCCAAAAATCTGATCAATCAAAATTGTGAAAATCTGTTCTAGAGCCTATCACCATAGAATCCAATTAGTCAAATTTAGTTGAAATATGTCCAGCAGCTATGGAGGAGTAGCTTTTTTACCATTTCCAGTAGATTTTTCATAAAATCTAAGATTTTCACCCAAAAAATTGATCAATCAAAATTCTGATTAGAAGATCTACAACCTATCACTGTAGAATCCATCTAGCCAAATTTGGTTGAAATGGGTCAGGCAGCTAAGAAGGAGTAGCATTTTGACCATTTCTGGTAGACTTTTCATAAAATCTAAGATTTTCACCTGAAAAATCGATCAATCAAAATTCTGAATATAGGTTCTAAAGCCTACCACCATCGAATCTATATAATCAAATTTGGTTGAAATACATGGAGGAGTAGCATTTTGACCATTTCCGGTAGATCTTTAATAAAATCTGAGATTTTCACCGAAAAAATGTATCAATCAAATTTCTGAGCATAAGATCTAGAGCTCTCATGCAGCGAAGGAGGAGTAGCATTTTAACCATTTCCGGTAGATTTTTCATAAAAGCTAACATCTTCACCAAAAAAATTGATCAATCAAAATTCTGAATAAAAGTTCTAGAGCTTATTACTGTAGAAATTATCTAGCCAAATTTGGTTGAAATATGTCAAGCGGCTATGGAGGAGTAGCATTTTGACCATTTCCGGTAAATTGATCATAAAATCCAAGGTTTTCAACCCCAAAAATTGACAAATCAAAATTCGGAAAAAATATCTGGAGCGTACCAGCATGGGAACCTCCCAGCCAAATTTGTTTGAAATTGGTCAAACCGTCAAGGAGAAGTGATTTGATGGATGGACAACGGACGGACGCCATGGGCATAAGCTCACTTGGCCTTTCAGGCCAGGCGAGCTAAAAATTGGTGGAGCTTATCCAGAAATGGGTGGAGCTTAGCTAGAAATGGGTGGAGCTTAGCAAGGAATGAGTGGATCCTAGCTATAAATGGGTGGAGCTTAACTAGAGATGGGTGCAGTTCAGAGAGAAATGGGTGGAGCTTAACTGGGAATGGGTGGAAGTAGCTAGAAATGGGTGGCGCTTAGCTAGAAATGGGTGGAGCTTAACTGGGAATGGGTGGAAGTAGCTAGAAATGGGTGCAGTTCAGCTAGAAATGGGTGGAGCTTAGCCGGGAATGGGTGGAAGTAACCAGAAATGGGTGCAGTTCAGCTAGAAATGGGTGGACATTAACTGGGAATGGGTGGAAGTAGCTAGAAATGGGTGGAGCTTAGCTAGAAATGGGTGAAGCTTAGCTGGGAATGGGTGTGAGTAGCTAGAAATGGGCAGAAATAGCTAGAAATGGGTAGAGTTTAGCTAGAAATGGGTGGAGCTTAGCTATAAATTGGTGGAGCTTAGCTAGAAATGGGTGAAGCTTAGCTAGGAATGGGTGGAGCATAGCTAGGAATGGGTGGAGCATAGCTAGAAATGGATGGAGCTTAGATAGACATGGGTGGAACTTAGTTAGAAATGTGTGGAGCTCAGCTAGAAATGGGTGGAGCTTAGCTAGAAATGGGTGGAGCCAAGCTAGAAATGGGTGGAGCCAAGCTAGAAATGGGTGGAGCATAGCCACGAATGGGTGGTACATCGCTAGAAATGGGTGGAGCTTAGCTATAAATGGGTGGAGCTTAGCTATAAATGGGTGGAGCTTAGCTAGAAATGGGCAGAGCTTAGCTATAAATGGGTGGAGCTAAGCTATAAATGGGTGGAGCTTAGCTATAAATGGGTGGAGATAAGCTAGAAATGAGCAGTGCATAACTATAAATGTGTCCCTCTCTTACAATGTACCTGGTACAGTTATCTGCCATTCATTCAGCATAGAGCACTGTACCACCTCTGATGTGCCGCTCTCTCCTGTTCTGTTTGATACTGTTATATAGAAGTAGTATGTAGTGTTAGCTTTAAGTGCAGGCAGAATCAGCACCAGATGGCCGCTATTTGACATGCCCTTCACCAACTGACGGTCCTCCTGTGGGCTCCTAAAGGAGGAGATATCCTGGAGAAACAAAGGAGTAATCTATATTAACCCCTTCTGTGTCAACTTAAGCGACTATAATGATCAGTCCTGCATCTACAGTGTTCTTGAGCTATGTCCATTTGCATGCCAAGAGACTATTTTCTTTTCAATTTTCACACTGGAATCACTGAATAGGTAACCGAGCCAGTCATTCCTGTGGTCAATTTTTTTTAAATATTCTTCTCTTGGCTAGCAAATGGACATTGACTGAGCAAGAATTTTGATCATCTTTTTCCCCTTTAATGATCAAGCTGGTCAAAACACTCTCTAAAGTAATCTTGAGAAATGTCTATTTGCGGGACTACAGAAAGCTATTTTTGTAAATTACATGGGTAAATTTATCACAAATAGTTTTGCTTGCAAATGGACATTCACTGGCATTCATACACATTCTGTAGAATGAAATGCATTGCTTTTTCAAAATGTTATCCAACCCTATTTTGCACAGCAAATTAGGCACACTTTAGAATATCTCTACTCTGTCAAATTGGTTATTGGCTTGATACAACTAAGACAATATACAGGTGGGGGAATTCACCAAAAAATACAATTCAATTTTAACGGGCTGGATGTATTGTTGTAATTTAGAAACGCATTCATGACTGACCATTTTCGTGACTGACCTATATCATTTTGATTATGATGTCATATACTTAAGTGACAGATTGGATCCCTCCGTTCTTTACCAGAAGATAAATATTACCTCAGCTGATTGTTCCTTTTGCTCCTCTGTATAAAAGTGCACTTGATAAAAGTCGATGACATCATGAGTGTTCTTTGGTGGTGACACGGCAAGCGCAACACTGTCATGTGATCTTGAACAGCGAGCAATGTCGATAATTGGAGTGGCAGGAACTGCAATTAACAAGTGTGAATGCACTATAGCGGCAACTTTGTCATTCTGTCTGCCAATCTGTCAACTCTTTTACATTTCTGACAAAGCTTCCTAAGTATCTACCAGTTGCAAGTGTGCAACTAAAAATCTTATTCAATTTGAATTTTATAGACAACATATATACTGTCATTACTGGGTTTTCTACCTCCCTATCCACCCACCCACCCATTATCCATCTACCCACTATCCATCCATCCATCCATCCATCTGTCTGTCCATCCATCCACTATCCATCCACCCACCCACCTATCCAGCCAGCCAGCAACCCACCCACCCACCAAGCCACACAGTCATTAATCCGTGAAACCACCCACCCACCAACTCATTCACCCATCCTGCTATCCATCCTCCCTCCATCTCTCGATCCATCCAAACATTCCCCTCCCTCCCTCCATCCATCCACATACACGTGTCCCTCCCTCCCTCCATTCGTCCACCCACCCACTCATGCAACCACCCACCTACCCATCCATCCATCAAACCATTCATCCATCCATCAACATATTTCTATCAATACTGTTTCCTACTTCTCTATCCACCACCCACCCATTATCCATCTACCCACTATCCATCCAACCACTATCCATCCATCCATCCATCCACCATCCATCCATCCACCCACCCACACACCCATCCAGCCACCCACCCACACACCCATCCAGCCACCCACCCACATATCCATTAATCCATGAAACCACCCACCCACAAACCCATCCACCCACCCTGCTACCCATCCCTCCATCCATCCCTCCCTCCCTCCATCCATCTCTTGATCCATACTTCACTCCCCTCACTCCATCCATTCATTCACCCACCCACGCATCCCTCTCTCTATTCATCCATCTCTCCATCCATCCACCCACCCACCCATCAATCAAACCATTAATTCCATCCATCAATACACCAACCCACCCACCCACCCAATATTTGGTACATGATTGATTTAGAAACTAAAAGTAATAATAACTAGCTGTATTACACATACTGAGTAGGTAGTGCATGTCCTGTAGGACGGCTCTCTCCTTACGAAAATCAACCACCTTAATCTCGACTGGGCGGATGTCACGTGGCACTCCCGTGTTGTAACTATCACAGTCAAGTGTCAACTGAGACAGTCTAAAGACAGAGCAGGAAATATAAATAATGTCAAGATGATGAAAGACCAAAAGACATTTTGTTTGCTAACATCAAAGATTTATAAATAATAACTCATGACTGAAGATATCACCTGTCCTTCATATCTTAGCCAGTTAATCTTAACAAGAGACCCACGGCCCTTAACCCTTACCACTCTGATGTCAATATTCTATCTTTTACTGTGCCAATATCAAAGAAACTGGTGCACATTTTTAAACAATTTTGGTGGAAGATGTTGCTGTCTACGACAGCATCATCTCCCACCAAATTTGTTAAATAATGAACACCAGTTCATCTGCTAATTTAATTTGAAAATTTAAAATTTTAACACCAGATATGATTCAGCAGCAACAAGGTATAAGATACAATATTGGAATTCAGTATGCACAATAGTTAGTAGGAAATTAATAATGGATGCTGACTACACAATCAAGTTAGACCGTGGGTTAAATACATCCCAAAAAATATAATATAGCCATCAAAAGCTCAATTTTGATTCGTCCATGACAGCCCTGTTTTATCACTGATCAAGTTCTCTTGAACAAACCTTAGTCGCCGCTAGTTATCAATGAAATCTGATAGTAGTTCTAGAGATGTCATTTTTGAGAGCAAGATGGCCACTGGAAAAATGGTCCAATCAAAATCTGAATGCATGTTCTGGAATCAATGACCACAGAGTTTAATTAATCCATCAAACTTTTATTGAAATCCACCAAGAGGTTCTTGAGAAGTCATTTAAAGCTGTTCCCATTTCAATTCCAATAACATTTCTGGAAGTTATAAAAATCCAAGATGGCTGCCAGAAAAATTGGCGATTATCAAACTTCTGAATGGCAGATCCAGAGAGTATCAGCATGGGGCAGTTCTGGTCAAAGTTTGTTAAAATCAGGGCATTGATTAAGGATGAATAGTGATTTAAAGAATTTCTGGAAAATTTTCAAAAAGTCTCAAAAGGTTATCACCCAAAAAGCAGTCAAACCAAAATTCAGAATTGAAGTTGTGGAGCATACCACGATAGCATCCTAGTACAATCCAGTAAAAATCCACTGCACGGCTATTGAGATGTGTTTTGACAATTTCTGGTAAATTTCTCATCTAAGATTTTCCACCAAAAAAATGGATTAATCAAAATTCTGAATAGATGTTAAGGAAAGTACTCGAGTTACTCCATCTTAAACGCTTAATAGTCCGGCAGGTTGTACAAATTGTATGTCTTTACTAATTAATAAATACAGGTATGCTGTTGAATATTTTGAAACTAATTAGACTGGCCGCTGTTGTTGCCATTGGCAATAGTCAACAGCTTAACTATTTAGTTTTCTGGAAATTGAGATTCAGAGTACAGGGATTGATTGCAACACGATCAAAATGGGGGTGGAGCTTAACTAGCGAGAGGTGGGGCATAGCTAAAACTAGATCTCTCCATTATTCAATGTATACATGTTTACATAGTTACAGTACATTTGCAAGTTGTGCTGTCACCACCAGACCAGGGATTCCATTCATTTCTAAACACAGGCAGTATGGGACTTCCTGGCTAATAGTTTTACGAGTTCAAGCAGGAAACATGGAAGTCTTAATTGGTTCAAAGACATGTAACTTGCTTAAACGCATTGCATAAGTGTTGTCAGTGCACAAAAGTCTGGGATTTCTGTGACATTTGTTTTGTGAGTCCAAACATGAACTTTGGCAGTGAAAGGGTTAAGAGAACTAGCTTTTACTTTCTGCTTGTCCAGCAAATGGACATTGTCTAAGACCACTGGACAGGCCATCTTTGACCCGCTTCACCAGTAAGGTGTTAAATGATAAGTCAATTCATCATACACTTGAAATTCAAGTGAGACACAGTAGAATATGTCATAGAAATAGAGTACAGCTCAGAACTAATTTAAAATATCAAGGGACAAAAATGAAGCAGAAACAACATAAAGATGAAATAAACCACAAACATTACAAAACAAAAAGGGAATGATCTTTTTTTTTTGTCTTCGCATTGTTTCAGGGTTTTTTTGTTAAGTTATTTCTGTGTGGTACTGTAAATAATTAATGGTACGTTTAGATCTCTATCACACCATCAAAGAAAGATATTCCGTTTCAAAATAAATATTGGTACATTTTTCCAGTCTCAGAAAACTTTACCAGTACAACTCAGCATTTCAGATCCGATAGATATCACTTTAATGAGCAGCTTTTTGAATCTAAAAGCTATTTTTAAGACAGTGTCAGACTCCATCACCACAGCCCTAAACACTGTTGTCGCCGCCGCCGCCGCCGCCATCATCAGCATAGCCACCCTACCACCACCACGACCACCACCATTATCACTACTCTGTACATTATGAAGGAATAGCATGTATTGCTGGTCAGAGCCTGCCCTTACCTATCAGTGATGGAACTGGACAGCTGAAAATAAAATAAAATATACATTTACAATATTCCTAGAAGCTGTCACTGCCTTTTGAAAGTACAAATGTAACAGCTCACAGTCATATTAGTTTCAAAATATTTATTCAACACATTTTCTTTTTAAATATAAAAAATAATTATATCTGGTCTATAGCAATGAAAGGGTTAAAATCGCACTAAAGATGTTTTAACTAAAGACAGGTGGTCTAAAAACACAAGGCAGTGGTAATAGAGGATTCCAGTTTATCCATCAATCATATGATGTCATAACCAACTAAATGACGTGTAGGATGATGTCATAATCAATTACATCATGAATGACTTAGCTAAGTTTATCATGAACGCATAATTGATGACGGACTACGGATTGTTGTACGAATTGTATGTCTTTACTATTTAATAAACATTATGTTGAATTTTTTGAAACTAATTTGACTGACATAGGCAACAACAGCGCCCAGTCAAAAGCTAGAGATGGGCGTGGCGTGGCTAAAACTGAATTCATCCATTAAAATGAAGTTCAAAACAAAAACAGTAAACCTCCCACCAATCCCTGCCTCTCTCTTTCTCTCTCTCTCCACTCCCTCCCATCCTCTCTCTCCCCTTCATCATTACCACCCCCATCTACTATACCACTCTGCCATTTCTCTGTCCATCTGTCTCCTCCCTCTATCCTGCATTCTCTCCCTCCCTCTCTCTATCTCTCCCCCTCCCTCTCTCTCTCTCCAGCCCTCTCTCCCTCATCACTCCTTCTCTCTCAGTTCTGAATTCAAAGGTTTTTAGCTCACCAATAAAAAAGCGGAAGCATCCGTCTTCTCAAGTTTCTCGTGAGCATACTGACACAAACTATGTGAAGACCCGATCGTCCTTTCTAACACTCGTAGAACGTTCTCGATTTCTGACTGACGGATTCGCTCTTCATAGTCCAGATCGGCAATGAAGAAGCTGCGTTTTGACTCCACCTCATTTACAAGTAAATCACATTGTGCATTCACAGTCCCTCGAAGCTTACATAGACATGTCTGAAACAATGACAATGTTCATATTTTAAACATAATCTAAGGAGTCTGTTTTATTTCACATTTTAAATGTCAGCCTCTTACACGTATTAACACATTTAACAATCAACCTAGCCAAAAATGCCTTCTGCACAGACTGCACTGGTCATGAGAAATGCCCATGTGCAAAACAAGGCTATTTTTGACAATTTACCACTGGAAGGACTGGCTCGATAAGCGCGCCTGTCAGTCAAATGGTAAAATTTCATGAAATACTCTTCTCTTGTTCTACAAAATTAATGAACATTTTCTGAGAAATTTATTATTTTTTTGAACAAATTAATGGAAATCACAGATTTCTTTTTTCACCCTGATACGCTATGATATTTCCTAAATATCGACCTAGCTTCAATAATACTCAGAATTAAAAAGAAACCGCCCACCACCCCTACCCCCCCACGCACTGGGCAGGTTAATCAACTGACAGATCAGCGGATGTGCAGCCCAAACTCGCACATGCGCGGGGCTGTCTCATTCTATTCCAAAATATTGCCTGACATAATTGCAACATTGCAACGAAAGACTGAACCTCTGAGGGGCAGAGAGGCCGGGATCGTATCAGGGTGGTCAGTATCAACTCTCTCGTGAAAAAAGAAATCCGTGATTTCGTTTATTTCACATCAAGAGTATACTTACCACCCTGATACTCTATTGATATAGCCAGAATTCGTAAGACAATTCGGCGGGAGGGAGGAGAAGGTCAGAAGACTGGCTCATCCATGGAAGACCAAGCTCTTTTGCTTTTGGAGCACAAAAAACATCTGAAATTGCGTATATAAACACATTCAGGAAATGATTTGAACATCGGATAACACGACCGATGTTGAGAGTAATGACTATTTAACATTCGCTCCCTGCTCCCTCTTTAAAAAAGAGAGAGCGATGACCGCAATGTCCTATACGCTCTATATGTACTCATGCTAAAGTACTATAAGACATCGGATGAAAGCTTCATTTCGTATACCCTCAGATGGAACCACAAAGAACACAAACCATCACCATTTTAGTAAGTAAAATGAATGTGACAAAAAATAACCACCACCAAATATAGGACTAACCTATTTTGATGAGATTCCCTTTAATCACCACTGGCGATGATAGGTACAGTATGGAAAAGCAATGATTCCCCCACTAAATTGCACTGTGTGTGAGTCAACGGCCTTATGTACAATATTTACAAAAATATATACAGTTTAACGTTTATGTAAAATCGATCAGGCAAGCGGATTAGACGTGTCATGGAGGTAATGATCTGTAAAACTAGATTCACAGTGCCATTGTGCTACCGACATAATGTCATCCACCGGCACTGTTAAACAGAGTCGTGGATGGCACTACGCCACAGACACGATGAGCCTTGGCCATGTCAACTTGTTTTCCCGTGGCGGCTTTGTGGCAATGCTGAATGCATTCCACAATCCACCTAGAAATGGTATCTTTAGAAGCTCTCCAATGGTGTTCAATGTAAGATAGACATAAAGCACTAGGGTCCGTCCGCCATTCCTCTGTACATTGTTTATAACGTGTTAATGCATGGACAGGACACTAAGCCTTTGAATTAGGATCAAACCTAGTCAAAGCGGGTAAAACAATAGGCTGACCAGGATATTTTAAAGACTGGTTTTTCGCTATAAAGTTAACTCTAGGTAGAAGCCTGAGGCCCTCCCCTGTAACCACAAAATGATCTGGCTCTGCTGACAAAGCATGTATTTCACTTCTTCGTCTGGCTGAAGCTGCAGTAATCAGAAAAACTGTTTTAAGTGTCAACATTTTCATGGAAATGGCGCTTAGTGGTTCAAAGGGTTTATCCGCTGATACTTGAAGTACTAACGACAAACTCCAAGACGGAATCACTGGTGGATTCCTTGGTCTAAGATTACCCATGCCTTTGATTAAAGTATTTAGATTACATACTTCATCACTTCCCCTATTAGCCAAGCAAGGGATAACTGACATTAAAGCTGTCTTGTAACCAGCAATAGAGTTAGGCTTGAGGCTATAGGCATCAAAAAGTTGACAGAGGAAATCGGCTACTACCTGAATAGATGAATCCAATGGATTAATACATCTTTTTGAGCACCATTCTGCAAATCTGTTGATTTTATAATTATATGCTCTGGAGGTTGACCCCCTTCTGGCTTTAGCCATAAACATGGCTGCTTGCTCAGAAAAGCCCTCCTTAACTGCCGATTCCTTGACAACATCCACGCAGTCAATTGGAACATTGACGGGTTGTTGCGCAAGGCCTTGCCCTGGAAGATTATGTCATCCATCTGAGGCAGAGGAACAGGATTGCAGACCAGAAGGTCCAGAAGATCCGCATACCATGATCGGCTTGACCAATTTAGGGCGATCAGAAGCACTTAGCGTTCCTGCTGCCTGATTTTCTGGAGAACGTTTGGAATCAGGATTGCTGGTGGAAATGCATATGCATACATTCCCTCCCAGCTGATAGCTAGCACATCTATTGCGATAGCACTCGGATCTGGAATCGGAGAGACGTACGTCGTCATCTTCGCATTCTTGTTCATTGCGAATAAATCCATTTTGGGCTTGCCTCAATGGTTGAACAGACAGTCTGCCACACATTGACTTAGTTGCCATTCCGTGGGAAGAATGCTCACCCTTCGGGTCAATGAGTCTGCTAATAGATTTAGCCTTCCCGGAATACGAACTGCTTTCAGGGAAATCCCATGATCTAGACACCAGCAAAGCAGCTTCCATGTCATCATACAGAGACTGGGCGACTTCGTTCCGCACTGGCGGTTTATATAAGTCACTACTGTTGTATTGTCTGATCAAACCAGAACACTCCTGCCCTTCACCTTCTTTAGGAAGCGCTCCATGGCTAAGACTACTGCTCGCATTTCCAGCAGATTGATATGTGACTGATCCAGCTTCCGAAGCCCTGATACTTTGTTTTCTTCCAGGCAAGCTCCCCATCCCTCCATTGATACATCTGTGTACATCGTTAACTGAGGGTCCAGGAGATTCTCTCTCTTCATCCACCATTGAAGGTGATGAATAAGAGGTTCCAACACTGACACCTTTGAGTCCACTGTGTCATGAGAAATAAGTGGATCGGCTGCCGGCGTAAGGCTGCCTGTAGAATGACTGATTCCAAAGAAACCATCAACCCCAACATTCTCAAGTAGACCCGTGCCAGGACATGACGACTGTTGCACACTGACTGTATGACTGGGATGAGTATTTCTACTCTCTCTTGAGATGGGTAAACATACCCTACCTCTAGATCGAAGAACATGCCCAGGTAAACAAAGTTCTGGGATAGTCAGCTCTGATTTTTGAAAGTTGATTATCCAGCCTAGATCTGTAAGAGTTTTCAAAACTATCTCCAGATTTGCTGATAGACTTTCTTGATAGTGTGCTTTTAACAACCAGTTGTCTATATACATGTGGATTGCTATGTGTCTCCTGCAGAGGTATGATGTCATAGCTTGGACCGCCCGAGTGAAGACCCGAGTAGCCGTCGATATACCAAATGGGAGAACCCTGAATTCCCATTGGCGGCCATGGGATGCAAATCTCAGGAACTGACTATTGATGCTGTCCACATTCCCTTCCTCAATCCTGCTAACACCGTTCTTAGTTTCCATTTTGAAACTTGGTGTGAGGATAAACCTGTTGAGAGGTTTGAGGTTGAGAATTGGTCTCCGCCCTCCAGTGTGTATTGTCACTAGGAACATGGTTGAATAATAACCTGGACATTTTTGTGCCGGTTGAATTGCGTGTTTTAGTATGAGGGATTGAATTTCTTCCTCTATACACAACTGTTGATCTGGATCTCTTAGATTTTGAGTCCAGATCGGAACCAGACACAGGCGCAATGGCTGGTTTGAAATCTAGTCTGGATGGTAACCGACTGAAAGCCATCGCAAGACTGAGCGGTCCTGAGTAACCCGCTCCCACTCTTACATGTGGAAGGCTAGATGGCTAAGGATTGAGGTGGACCCGAGAAGTGCAAGAGAAGCCCTGTCTCTGGTGGCTGTCCTAGCAGCACTCCTGTGATCTTTGTGAGAGCCGACCCATCAGGTTCGGCTCCCACGACCAGAACCCCATGCTCCTCTGCCAGCGCCATGTGCACCACGGTACGTGGGCTGCTCGGCGGGTTGTGCTCCCCCTAGCTGGCTTACGCTGGCATTGCTGTGGCCGATGCTGCGTAGGTGGTTGGCCTCTGACAAGGCCACCACCACCTCTAGCCTGCTGAGGGTGGAAGGCAGGGGGCCCTGCTCGAACACACTCCCTGCGGAGCACTTCAAACTGCTCTCGCAGCACCCTCTGGCTGTTCACCAGGTTTACGGTTTTTGGAGGTGCAGGCAACCCTCACCTCCAAACAACCCTGGACCTGCCATTGGCGTCCAAAGAAGCCGAGTGTGCAGGTCCTGTGAGGGGCACAAATTGTCCAGGGTAAAAGTGTGCCTCTCCCGTAAACTCCTGGTTACGGATCTCATCATGCAGTCCAGAGCCAGGTTAATGCTGTCCTGAATGGCTCTCTAGACTGAAAGAGAAGCTTGGCGGGCCTCGGATGCTGCTACTACCCCCTATAGCAGCTGAGAAATGTGCGAGAGAGCCGAGATGGCTCCTCTCATACTTTCTTCCATGTCCCGCAGTGCAGAATTTGCATAGCGCACATGGGTCCCATGTCAGACTGGGACCCAGGCTGCGTGTCTTCGCCAAAAGCTGCACGGTCATCTGTGCATGGCTTTGGGATGCCGCTGTACTTCTGATACAGTTCAGAACTGATACGGCAGTGCCGTGCCACCTCGCGAGGGGCCTTCGCAAGGCGTCCCTTCGGCTGAATGGACGTCTCTGCCACAGCGAAAATATCAACGATATGCGGAGTCGGCTGGGAGGCCGGTGGATCGATCTGGAGTTCCGGCTTGATGCTCACCAGCCATTGGCAACCATCCAGCCAGTCCTCCTCAACCACATTCACTGGTGGGGTAATGGCCGGAGCTGAAAATACTCCTGGATAGCCAGGGAAGCTATACTGACCCGCAAGGGACAGCATGGCTTGTGCCATGGCCATTCTAGGAGCCAGATCTACGGCGTCATAGGGGGGTAAATGCATGACGTCATAGTCCAGGCCTTCCTCAAGGTACGTAACTCTCGGCAAGCTGAGGGATATGGTATGGATGGCCATCGGCTCGTAGCCAGCCTCACTGTTCAGCCGTAAAACCTACTCCCGAAGAAGTAGTTCCATGGAAAAGGTCACTCATGGGCCGCCATGTGGGCCCATGGGTATCTGTTTCCGTGGCCATCAGCTCATCAGTAGGCCATAACAGTGTCCTCTTCTCCCTACCCAGAAAGATTAGACACCAAGCTTGAAAAGGGATCAAACTCGGCCTGGGCAGGAGGGGTATCGCGTGAGGTGCTGATACCCTTAGCCTTAGGCTGCTCTAGAACATTCGATAAGCAAGCGCCCGAGGCCATGGCTTTCGCTCCCGGGTCCACGGGCGAGGCAAGCCTCTAGGTCTATAACGAAAGCTGGCTTACTAAGAGAACCAGACCCAGAGACGGGAACACTCTGTCCCGGAGCAAATGAAGAAGACAATGATGAACTTGAACCGGGAAGCGAGCTGCGAAGCAACTCCAGGACAAGATCTGTGATTGTCTTCTTCATTTCTCCCATCATTTCAAGACAGAAGGCCTCCTTTCATATTTAACATCTTGTAACCGGAATGTACCAATTGTCAGTTTGTTGGTAACCGGAAATTTTTGACTTCTGGGATTGTGTAACCGTTAAAGTCATTTGTTGTGTAACCGGAAAATTTAATAGTTGTTTTCTATACAATATCCACACTCAGTTCGTGATCCATATACATGAGGGTAGCATACCCTGCACCAGCAATATGACAGACGATGAACTCTATTCATTTCTCTTCGTTGAAACTGGTCTAACGGAAACTGTGACATACCTCACACCTGGATTAGAACCACGTCTAGTCACAGACCGGGGAACTGACCCGTAGAGAGGTAAGACAAAATTCACTCAACACTTACTCTTTTGACCCTTCATAGAGGATAAACTAATCCGACTTCTATTTTCTCTGATGAGTATAACTACACAAAGTACGAAATGCCATAAATCCAAATCATTCATCTTAACATCTAACAAAATGGAAACCTGTGTCTATCAAATTCCAATTATACCCCATAAATTCCCACCACATAGGGATATTAAAGAACCACATTAATACTCAGCCAAAGAGCCAATCTTGGATACTGGGTAAAATGTTTATATAAAACTTTATTTTTCCGGTTACATCACAAGTTTTTTACGGTTACACCTAACCTAGAAAACAACTATTAAATTTTCCGGTTACACAACAAATGACTCTAACGGTTACACAATCCCAGAAGTAAAAAATTTCTGGTTACCAACAAACTGACAATTGGTAAATTCCGGTTACAAGATGTTAAATCCGGTTACAAAATCAACATTTCCGGTTACAAGCATGAAATTCTGGTTACACGTAACCAGATTTTTACTCGTCCCGGTTACACCAAGGAGCAACTGTAACCGGCTCGAGAGTATAAAAGCAGGCGCAAAACACTGCACTGACATTCGGATTTCGATCCAACTGATCAGCATTAGAAAATTCTTTAGAAGCTTTCATGACCAGTCGAAATCCATAATAATACAATGTGGCTGAAATTCAAAATTTTAATTAAGTAGTACCGGTAACCATTATAGAATCTATATGCAATAGTATAACAGGAAGATATGACATGTTAAATGAATTGAGTCTCCACTTAACCCTTTCACTGACAAATCCCTGAAAAATTAAATTCTTTACAATATAAAACTTATTCTGTTAAATATTTTGAAATTAATTTGACTGGAAGCCATTGCTGCCTAAGGCAGCTCAACAACTTTCAGTCAAATTAATTTGAAAATAGTGAACATTTTTCCTGTATGGTTGCCTTGAATATCTTCTTCTTCTTTTCGATCGCTAGTATCACACTTGGAGAGCCGTTCTCAAGATGTTGCCTTGAATATGAGATATGGGGAATTCAGAATTAAAAGGGTTATTAACATTTACTGTGAACACACCTGCAGCTTTTGAAGAGCATCTTTGCTCATTTTAACTGTCTCATCGGCTCTCTGGTGACTTGATTCCAGTTTCTCCAGGCTATCTGTCACCAAAACCTTCAATAACAAAAGTTAAAATAATATTCTTATCAGTTAAACGCCACCATTCACACAAAAATGCTTGAAATTAAAATTGCTAAAATGAAAAATGAAATAAATCTTAACACATGATGATTTCATTCTGTAAAAATTAATATAATTTTTCGTTGTAAATTTGTTAATTTCAATTAGGGATGAGTTTTTCTAATTCAATTTCACAACTTAAAATATATTAATTTATAACGAATGAAATTATAATATGTTGAGATTTATTTTATTTCATTATAGTGAGGCAGTAAACCGCTAAAAGTAAACGCTTCTAACAATATTATTTTCAAACTTTTTTGTGTAAATGTGGACCTACAACCATTTAACCCTTTAATGACTAAATTTGTTCAAAAAAATTAAAATATTTATTCATTGAATTACCATTTGCAGGCTAAGAGAAGCCTATTTTTGAAGATTTACCGCTGGAATGACTGGCTCGGTTATTAAGCCCGTCATTCTAGTGTTAATTTTCAAAAATAGACTTCTCTTGGCCTGCAAATGGACATTCCAGAAGACCATTACAGAGGCCGGTTTGGGCCGGCTTCGTCGTGAAAGGGTCAAATCTGAATGTCTCAAATTCATGAAAACTACACAATATTTTGAAATTCAACAGAAAATATTCCTTATAGAATAACGATTAAACGGTTAATTACAGCAATTATCTTTTGCATACCAATAGACAGAGTGAAGGAGATTTATAGGTGAATTAGTCTGGTTAAGTTTTACTATGCTAGGAGCAGATTTGAGTAATCTGATCACGAGTTCGTGGAACAACCTTTCATACATTAAGATTAGTGCCAAATCAGAGATCACCCATTTCAGGCAGGCAGGCAGGCAGGCAGGCAGGCAGGCAGGCAGGCAGGCAGGCAGGCACACAGACAGACAGACAGACCATTAAAAGGAAATATGAAATATAAATGAGATCTAATGTCCTACCTTAAGTTCCTCATAGGCTTGTTCCATAGTGGCTGTACGGTGATCTATATGGAGCCTTGTCTCTTCACAAACCAAACACCCCGGCTTACGGCAAGTATGGCAGTAGAAAGTCAAACTGGCGCCATGTTCATGACATATTATCTCCCTTGGCGTCACCTCTGTACGATGCGGCGACACTAGTTTGTGACTAGTAAATGGTTCTCGAACAGGATGTGAAATTCGAAGACATCGGCCACAGTATGATGCGTTACAGTCTAAGCAGGACTTTTTAGCTTTTCTAGGATTATTTTCACAAAGTTGACAAAGAATGACATATTCAGGTGAGACTGCAGGTAAGCTTTCTGCATCATCTTCATCTTCAGATGATTCTACACTTTTACTTTGTAAACTTGAACTAATACTAACACTGCTAGCATTCTCTTTGAGTTTCTCAATAATATTCTCAAGCGCAAGAACTCTCGGTAAAGTCGCGATTCCACCACCGATGTAACACGTGTCACGACAAACAGGACAGCGAATAAAATTCCCGTCGAATAAAGTATCGGCACATGGTTCTCGACACAAGACATGTGAGCATGGGAGTATGATCGGGTGCGTAAATAGGTCGAGACAAATAGGGCACTTTAATTCACCATCCACGCCCGAATCCATAGTCAACTGATGCTGTTCGAGGCCAGATACTCAAGGAACTGAAATACAGTAAACAAATAGATTTTTGGTAAAATTTGTTAAAAGAAATTTCAACATTCTCATAGAAAATGTCCATTTGTAGAGAAATAGAATTTTTTTTTTAATTTTTCCACTGGAATAACTCACTCGATTATCGAGCCAGTCATTCCAGTGGTAAATTTTCAAAAATAAAATCTCTATAGGTCTGCTAATGGACATTTACTGAAGCCGATTATGATAGTCATATATAGAAAAATTTCATTCCAAGATCAAAATTTTCAATCAAGTTTAGTAAATAACTAAAAAAGGAAGGCTTGAAAACATATAACTGAAATGACTAGCTAGCTAGCCCAGCCAGTCAATTCAGTGATAAATTTTCAAAAAGATTCTTGTTTCCCTATTTTGGCATTAATTAAATATCCATTTGCAGACAAAGGGATTAGTATTTTTGAAAATTTACCACTGGAATGACTGGCTCGGTGATCAATTTTCAAAAATACTCATCTCATGTTCTGCAAATGGACATTTTCTCAAGACCACTGCAGAACATGTTTTTGGCCAAAGAGTGTAAAAGCATTACTGTTAATTATGTTAAGATTTGACAAGAAAATGGAGATTTCTGCTTACTTCAAATGGTCCATTAGCAGACCAACGCAAGAGTATTTCTAAAGATCTACCATTGGAATGGCTGGCCCTGTTATCGGGCCAGTCATTCTATTGGTAAAATTCCAAAAAAATAGTTTGCTTTTGTCTTGCAAAGTAACAATTCTCAAGACCACTTTTATGGCTAGATTTTGCCTGCTTGACATTTCTTGACCACGGTTACTTAACCCTTTAATACACAAATTTGTTCAAGAAAATTTCAAGTTTCTCATAGAAAATGTTCATTTGTAGACCAAGAGATGAGTATTTTTGAAAATTTACCACTGGAATGACTGGCTCAGTTATCGAGTTAGTAAAATTGTAAAAAATACTCTTCTCTAGATCTGCAAATGGACATTTCTCAAGACCGCTGCAGAAGCTGTTATTGGCTGATATGAGTGCTAAAAGGTTAAACCAACATTGAACTGAGAGAAGAAATTACTTACATGTGTAAGAACACACCTTCAGTTTATAATTATATTACACTTCATAGCAACCACAACAATCCTCTGTGTCTGAATGGCCACAGCAATCCTCTGTGTCTGAATTGCGACAGCAATCCTCAGTTACCTGTACATAAAGCAGGTATTAATTCTTCCTGAAGTACATAAAACTTACCTGTTCTCACACACCTTACACAATTATTATAGGTTACTGCGTGGTAGATTTAGCAGATAGCTAGCCTTGGAAAGCAGCTGAGACGCAGATATTATTTTAGGAAACAAAACAAGACTTGGTTACGGGTTAAGTGACGCGCTCCCACTCACCTTCATATTCCATTAACCATTTAACCTCCAAATTTGTTCAAGTAAATTTAAATTTTCTCATAAAAAATGCCCAATTGCAGAACGAGAGAAAACTATTTTTGAAAACTTACCACTGGAATGACTGGCTCGGTTATCGAGCCAGTCATTCCAGTGGTAAATTTTCAAAAATACTCTTCTCTTGGTCTGTAAATGGGCATTTCTTAAGACCACTGTAGAAGATGTTTTTGGCTGATATGAATGTTAAAGTATTAAGCCTCCATACATCACCAGCTATTAACCACTTAACCCACAACGACCATAGACAAATTCTATACAATGTACAGTTCTGTTGAATTCCAGACAAATTATTTTTTAAATATTCAACAACATTCCCATATATGAGGCACTGAAATTTCAATGGGTAATCATGGGTTAACATACATTAACCCCTTTCCTGTTACAGACCAAACAGGACAACAAGTCATATATTCATTATTCTGTTGGTGACTATGAACCTAATTTACCTGAAAAATGTTGTTTACATGGGGTAAATTGTCAAAAATAGTCTTCTCTTGGCCTACACATGAACATTCCACAACACGTCTACAGATGCTGATTTGAGCTGGCTTGACTATCAAAGGGTTAATGAATGGCCACGAGATGAGTATTTTTGACAATTTATCACTGAAATGACCAACATTATGAGATTCCTCAATACCACTGCAGGGGTTGGCTGGCTTAATTAATTAACTAGTTCAAGAATTTTATCCTAATTTGGATTTAAAAGGATTAACTTTTTCAACAAAAAATCCCTGAAAAAGCAAATTCTTTACAACATAAAACTTATTCTGTTGAATATTTTGAAATTAATCTGACTGGAAGCCATTGCTGGCCAACAGTTTTGCTGTACGGTTGTTTTTAAAATGAGAAATACGGAATTCATCGGTGAAAGGGTTACAGGTTAATGTGAGGCATTGTGAACCGATTTGTTCCATTCGCCATCAATTACATGCAGTCGATAAAATCCGCCGCTCAGATCACCTGGCTCAGGTAAGCTGTGATACTACAGCACAGCTGCATCTTCAGCTTACTAAACAACTACTGGAAGCTAGCCAGCTACATGTACATTACTCTGAGAGTCAGACCAGAACAGCATGTCTGTCTCACACATATAGGTTACAACATATCATTGAACTGCGTAAAAACTTAATATTCACCCAAACTCATGATGAATTTGCAGGAGTCTGAGCTATCTGCGCCATTCACTCATTACTGCATCACTCCGAGTTATTCTAGGAATCTTGAGCGTTGATCAAAACAAAGGCTCATTACGTCATTAGCAGGAACAAATTTTCTGATGCCAATTTCTTTCATGCCAAATGCCAGCATAAGCTAACCATCTGACCGGTGAGTTTTTGCAATTTTCAATGGGTTATATATCTGGACCTGCTAAATATTTTTAAAAGAATTTGACTGAAAATTGTTGGTGGCTAAGCCACTGTTTTAAAAATATTTAGCAACTCAAGAGTTTTTGCTCATTGGAATTATTGTCAGGTGGCTTGCAGCAGCGAGACAGTTAATACAAGCATAGATCTATTATGTAAGTGTATATTTAGTAGCAGATCTGCAGATTTTACAATGTTTACATTATTGTACTAAAAATGAACCCTCAAGTCTCACAACACAGGGATCCTAGAAATTGGAAACAAACTTTGTTGAAAGTCTGAGGCAGCAACAGCTTACTGCGGTGAAATAATGAAATAGGGCCCGCACGTCGAGCCTTTGGGACAGTTTTTAAAAACTTTAACATTGTTCTAATTCTTGGTGCAAATCCGAAAATCATTTTCATTATGGTCCGAACTGGATTTACTTACATGTATAATGTATAGAACAAACCTGTAAAGTTTTATTGACATTGGATAAGCCCTTGGCCTTGATGAATTAAATGTCCATTGAAAATCTATTAAAGGAAAGGACCAGGGAACTAACACATGCTCTTGAATGACAGCTTTATTTATATAATAATCAACCTATAGCCAGCAGTGCAAAACAGAAATACATCAGAATAATTTTAAAAAGCAGCTAAATGCCATTTATGTCATTCTGGCGGGAACCAATTAGTGAAGAAGCTGGACCCATGGACTCTGGTGTATGCTGAGCGAATAAATAATACCCGCGATAGCCAGTCATATAAGCTCAGTTATATTCGCACTAAGCCGGTTAGCCACTACTTCCTGAAGGTAAAATACTGCCTAGTTTTAAAACAATTTGAATGAAAGCAGTTGTTTCCAGAGACAGGGTCTACATTCAGCCACACAAATTTCAAAATATTCAGTAGGTATCATATTGCGACCTTGGAAACCAGCAGTGTATTTTGAAACCATTTTGACCGAAACTTTAGTGAATTAGCAGTAGTGAGTTAATCGCTCGACATTGGCACCTATAGAGAATACTATACATACCGCTTACAAAACTATAATCAGGTGTGCTTTCACTATATTCAGGTAGGCCTATGCAGTATACCTGCACACACGGTTGACACGTGGCGGAATGCGAAGCACCAGCGGAGTCACTAATTGGCTCCAAGTTAAGCGCTCCTAGAATTAATAAATGTGTTTTCTCAAATAATCCTGATTCATTTCTATTTTTTACCGATGGTAGTTTGTTTAATATTGTATGAAATTACCACTAAACATCATTTGTTATTTCCCTTTTCCCTTCCCTTAACATTTGCCTAATCCTTGGTGCATGCCATCAGACAGTGGACACCACTTGGATCCCTATATCAAGTCATCCTCAGTTTCACTAACAGCTCAACAAAGCTTGCCCTCCCATTTTTGTCACATTGCAAAAGGTTTTAGGATTTTCCAGATTTTTTTAGGTTTTCCAAATTTGTCTAGATTTTCCAGAATTCTTCGTATCAGGGACACTTCTTCGTATCAAGGACACAAGTCCTCGAATCCTAGTGTATGGTGACATCCTTTCTTATTTTAAGATTTGAGTAAAATCTGACCAGCAGTTTCAGAGATACCCATAGATCCAGAATTTGTTCCAATCCATATCTGGGTTGTTTTGTCTAGGATCATGGCTAGCATCAGGAAATCCTCTCGCACTGCACGTTCCCTCGCTGTATTAAAATTTGAGCAGAATCGGATCAGCAGTTTCTTAGAGCCTTATGGGGACGAGGATAATGAACACCTTTTATCATATTATAGAATAGTACGGTTGCTTGGTGGAAGAATCGCTAACGATGTGAAGAAAGCAGCAAATCTGGCACAGTCAGGTGACAAAGACATTTAGGGTGTGCATATTTGAAGGGGTGCCACAAAATCGGGTTTCTGAATGATTTTGATAATGTACATGTACATGTAGCTCAAGATCACATCTCTTAAAACAAGAATTCTGTGGAATTAAATCTCACATATCTCCTGTGTGTAACAGAGGCATTGACATTTGACCGTGTGACCATCTCACCTGTCTCCTGTGTGTAACAGTGGCATTGACATTTGACCGTGTGACCATCTCACCTGTCTCATGTGTGTAACAGTGGCATTGACATCTGACCGTGTGACCTGGTCACAAGGTCAAAGGTCAATGCCACTGTGACAAACAGGAGACATTTAATTCCACAGAATTCTTGTTTTAACAGACCTGCGTGTTATCATGCTACATGTGCCTCCTAACATAATAGGTAACCATGTATTCAAATTTAGTTCCAATAGGATTAACCAATCCTGAATATAATTGATTTGCTGAATGGAAAAACTTACGGTTGAAAAAACAGAGGTCAAATAGCAATATTACAATGGCCTTGACTGTTGGCCTAATGAGCTCACTATCATCATGATGCCTCGGTATGGTATGTGAAACCATGTGTCAGTTTGGTTCCAGTAGGAGTAAGCAATCCTAAAAATATAAGCAAACAAAAAAACCGTAATATTGGAAATACAAACATCACAGATGTCAAATATCAAGGCTGTGATGGCCTTGACCTTGTATCTAGTGATGTTACCATTAGCACACAGCTTCCTTATTTTATAGGGGAACATGTGTCCAAGATTAGCTCTGATAACATTAAGTAATTCTGAAATAATAATGTATATGATTTGCTAAACGGAAAAACTTAAAGTTGAAAAAGCAGAGGTAAAATAGCAAGGTCAAAATGACCGTGATCATTAATCTGGTGACCTCCATGTCACCATCCTGCATCCTCTGGGTCTAAGCAACCATGTACACAAGTTGTGTTCCATTAGGTTTAAGCAATCCCGAAATATAACCAGATAAGATTTGCTAGGCCTAAAAACTTAACATTGAAAAATAACAAAGTTTTGTAGAGGTCGAAATGACATTGACCTTCAATGTTGTAACTTCAGAGTCAGCATGCTGCTTCCTAACATTATAGGTACCAATGTATCCAAGTTTAGTTCCAATAGGATTAACCAATCATGAAAGATAAGCCGAGAAGTTTTATATCAAGGTCACATTGACCTTGAACTTTGACCTTGTGACTTCATTATCATCATGCTGCTTCCTACATGTAACAGTATAGGTAACCACATAGCCAAATTTAGTTGCAATAGGATTAGCTCATCCTGAAATATAAGCGGAAACGTTTTGCTAAACGCAAAAACTTAACATTATCACCGACGTCGGAAAAGTGATACATATATGTCTCTCTTTCTGCTTCGCAGGTGAGACAAAAACTGATTTTCGTGTATTTGGCTGCCTTGAATAGCTACATGTATTTTTTCTCAAGCAGCTTTGATGAACAGCAGAGCGCTTCAATCCAGTGCTTGAATCACCCTGCTGCTCATCAAAGCTACTTGAAAAGAATAAGATACAGCAATGTGCAAGATTGAAGGAAATGTCAATTTCCCTTTCTCCGAGATCTAACAATACTCACCATTCTGTTACTTCTGATATACAGCTGGCCTTGACAGCGGCTCTAGGATTATAGACTTAGAAAGCTTTCCCAACTGCCGAGTACCCGTTTACCATAGAGCTCATATTGTTTGCATAGCCACCAAACAAGAGAAAACTATGGCTTGCCTCCGTGGGGCTGGGAGGCTGGGTCCGTAACAGAATGGTGAGTATTGTTAGATCTCGGAGAAAGGGAAATTGACATTTCCTTCAATCTCCTTCGATCAATACTCACCATTCTGTTACTTCTGATATACACCAGATTTGATCAGTAACCTGGTGGGAAGGGGCAAGCCATAAATGCTAATTTTGCCCCTTGGAGAAAGATTTTAGACTTCAAACTTGTCTAACGAAGACCTAAAAGGACCGTCAAGTTTACGGAACCGAATCACATTCGCATCACCGACCCCCCCCCCCTTTTTCCTCCTAAGAAAAGGGAGAGAACTCACGAACATGTATCTCGCCTGAAACACAAATATGCCAAGAGGGTTAACTGCTCCCTGCATATTCCATGTATTAGCCTGGGAATGAGCATGACTATATAAGATGAATGAACATGATACACATCCATAATACAAAAAACTCTCACTATTGAATTACCTTATGATAATTAGACTCCAGACGTACCGCCTCCAACCATTCACTGGTTCGGCCATCAGTGACACAATCTGGTTGTCATCCTCTCGCTTGACCATGCCTGCTTTAGGTTCTTTTCTTACCAAAGTGAAAAAAGGGTGAAAAGCAGTGTGGTCACTAACTATCATTTCAAAACAGCTAAAGCGAGTGGATGGGCTGAGTCTGACACATCCCTCATATAGTAATCCGTAAATTAGGACTCACAGTGCCATTGTGCAACGGCCATGATGTCCTCTAACGGAACACCATTGTAAAGGGCGGTCGAGTCGGCTATTCCTCTGACATCGTGTGCCCTTACGCCTTGCACCTGGTGCCCAGTCGCCATCTCGTGAGTAGTCTGAATGCATTCGACCACACAACCAGAGATAGTATCCATGGATGCGGCGCCATAAGGCTTTTTATGGCAGATCCACAGATGTCTATCGTTCGACCGTAACGAGTCAGTCCGTTTCTTGTACTTAGTCAAAGCACGGACCGGGCACCAGACACTGGCATCACGATCAAACCTAGTTAACTTCGGTATTATGATCGGTTTGCCGGGATATCTCAAAGATTGGTTCTTTGACATAAACTCTGCTCTTGGCAGAAGACGCAGACCTTCTCCAGAAACAATAAATCGGTCCCTCTCTGCCGAAAGCGCATGGATCTCACTGCGCCTTCTAGCTGAAGAAGCTGCCAATAGAAAGACCGCCTTTAGAGTCAAATGCGTTAGACTAGCCAAACGCAACGGTTCGAAAGGGTGCTTGGCCAGTACATTAAGCACTAAAGATAGACTCCAGGCTGGAATGACTACCGGTTGTCTCGGTCGAAGATTGCTCATTCCCTTCAACATCACATTTAACTGGGCCCCCTCTGGACTATCCCTGTTGGCTAGACAAGGGATAACTGATGCCAAAGCTGACTTGTATCCAGCAACTGTGACGGGAGCTAGTCCTGAAAAGAACAGCTCACAGAGAAAGTCTGCTATTTGCTGAATAGTGGATTGAAAGGTATCAATACCCTTTTCTTCACACCAGTCTGCAAATCTGTTAACCTTGTTGTTATATGACTTGAAGGTTGACCTCCTTCTCGCAGCCGTGATTAAATCAGCAGCCTGTCGAGAAAAGCCTTCCGACGTGAAACGTTGTTTGATAACATCCACGCAGTCAATTTGAACATTTCGGGACGCTCGTGTAGGAAGCGTCCCTTGGTCTGGGAGATTATGTTCGGAATCTCGGGCAACTGCACAGGATTTTCCACCAACAGATCTAGAAGATCCGTGAACCACGCCCTGCTCGGCCAATACGGCGCTATTAGCAGGACCAGACACGGTTCCTCCCTGACCTTCACCAATACCTTCGGTAGAAGAATGGTGGGTGGGTACGAGTAAGCGTGCATCCCTCTCCAGTTTATCACCAGAGCGTCTGTATCGACGGCATTTGGATCTGGAATCGGCGAGACATACGTCATGATTTGAGCATTTTCCTTTGTGGCGAACAAGTCCACGTTGGGTTTGCCACAATGCTCGAAGATCCGTCGCAGAACTGGAGGGTTGAGGGACCATTCTGTTGGCAGAATTCTCTGTCTGCGAGACAAAGCATCCGCCAGAATGTTCAATCGGCCAGGAATATGAGCTGCTTTCAAAACAACCGAGTAATTCCTGCACCATTGAATCAAGTGCCACACTCTGATACACAGAGTGGGCGACCTGGTCCCGCCTTGGCGATTTATATATGATACTACTGTCGAATTGTCCGACCGTATGAATATCACCTTGCCCCTGATCATCGGAAGGAACTCTTCCAACGCCAGTTCCACTGCCATCATTTCCAACAGATTGATATGCAGCTGACTCTCCGGGAGAGTCCATGTGCCCGAGACCTGGTGTTCTCCCAGGCAGGCACCCCACCCCTCCAGCGATGCATCCGTGTACACGGACAGCTGGGGGTGGGGTAGGTGCAGCGAAACCCCTACTAGGAGATTCTGACGCTCCTTCCACCATACAAGATGCGACTTTATCGGCTCCAAAACTGGTACCAGTTTTGACAGGGGTTCTGTTCTCTGTTTCCACAGAGACATCAGATACAACTGGATAGGCCTTCGCATTAGAGCAGCGTACGGGATAACCTGCTCCATGGAGACCATCATGCCCAGCATCTGAAGGAACCGCCTCGCTTGAATGTGGTTTCCCACTCGAAAACTCTTGAGGATGGCTAACAGAGACACCACTCTGGGCTCTGACGGGTACACCCTGCCCTCCTCGAGATCGAATCGCATCCCCAAATAAACGAAATGTTGAGTGGGCATCAACTCGGATTTCTCCTCATTGACTATCCAGCCTAGATCTGAAAGTAACCTCAGAGTCAGAGCAGTATCCACGTTCAACCTGGCTGCCGAGTCTGCCTTGATCAGCCAGTCGTCTATGTAGGTGTGTAGCGCCACGTTCTCTTTTCTGAGAAACGCTGTCACCGCAAGGACCACTCTTGTGAAAACCCTCGGAGCTGTCGACAGGCCGAATGGGAGAACAATAAACTCCCATACTTGATTCTGAAACGCAAATCTCAGAAACCTGTGACAACTCCTGTTCATTGGAATGTGGAAATATGCATCTTTCAGATCGATCGATACACACCACATTCCTTTCCTCAATCCCGCCATTACCGACCTCAGCGTTTCCATCTGGAACCGAAGCGTATGGATAAACCAATTTAATGGCCTGAGATTGAGTATGGGTCTCCATCCCCCTGTGCTCTTGGGGACAAGGAACATGTTTGAATAGAAGCCTGGAGTGTTTCGGTTTGCTGGTTTTATTGCTCCCTTCAGAAGCAAACCCGACACTTCCTTTTGAACGGCTTCTAACTTGTCTGGCTCCCTTGGTACGGGTGTCCAGACAGGTGCCAAAGACAGATTTTGTGGTGGAAAGTCCCACCACTCCGGCATGTAACCCGGGGATAACCATCCCAGGACCAGACTGTCTGACGTCACACCTCGCCAGGCCTCGACGAAACGCATGACCCTTCCACCCACCATAGACGCCTCGACGTCTAACGGGGTTGTCCGGCTCGTAGTCCGCTCCCCCCTCTTTCTTAACGAGAGAGAGAGAGAACCATTTCGTTCTAGGCACGACGGGTATAACTGGCACCGCTGTTCCTGTCGCACAGGCGCGGTCCAGACGGATATGAAGGGAGCTCTCGTACCCTCAGGTACGATCCGGCCCCTTCTGTCCGCCCTTTGAGGACATACCCTTACCCTTCCCCTTCCCGCCTCTGGGGTGGTCAGGAGCAACCTTGGGGAGGGTAGGCGCCTCTACAACCTTCCTGGCTTTCTTCGCCGGTGGCGGCTGAGAAAAGCCAGCTGAAGCAGAAGTCGCAACAGGCTTAGCTTTCGCCTTGCCCTTATGCTTCTTCTGCTTCTTTGAAGGTTGTCCCGCTAGCAGCTTCCCTACAGCCCCTAGTGCGTGCGCTTGCCGCACTAGCTCTAGCTGCAGGTTGACCGCTAACCGATTCTGCGCGATACTGGCTGTATCCTCTAAGATGGCCCGCGCCTGGCCACCGAAGATGCTAGGCCCTGTCAGGGGCGTCCCAAAAAGACACTCCCTGACTGCCGTAGCCGGACGCATATGGTCAATGACTATTTGCCTCCTGGATTTAGTGACTCGCGCTTGCACCCTTGCCAATGCGTCCATAGACAGCACCAGGCCGTCATTTATGCACGAAAGCGCCACAGGTGGCACAGGGTGGCCTTCCCCCGCTTCAGCCCACACCGACTGAAGGAGACGATACGAGTGGTTGACAGCGCTCATAGCTGTCCTCACACCCTCATCGCATAGGGACAGGACTTCCTCTTGGTGTACGTGAGCCTTGTCCACAAGTGCCGGACCGAGGCCACCCGCCCCGGCACTCTGAACACCCAGTACCCATCGGTCATCCTCTGTGACCGACGGGACTACACCATATCTGTCGTATTCCCCCCGCGGAAAACGACATCTTGCCCGCACCTCCCTGGAGGCCGCAGGGAGCTGACCATTGGTCATAAGTTGTTTGCTATAAATAGCTTCCAACAATTCTATGAACCGTGGATCCAGTCCCACAGACTGGATCTGGGCCGCGGGCAAAATCCCCGTCCTGATCAACGCAACCGACGGACGGGGCGCATCTTCATCGGCCGTGGCCGAAACCACAGACGGGTCAACCCTGGCTAGCCACGCCAGAGCCTCTGACCAATCTATCTCCGATGAAGACACACCCACAAACACGTCACCCGTTGACGTGTTCACGGGCCTGCCAGCCACGGCCTCCCGGCAAGGAGCCACGGCTGACACGCCAGGCACTCCAGTACCACACGGTTCCGCCGCCACCCCATGAAACACTCCGGTCCATGGGGTAGGTCTGCACGGAAAACCGTACAGACCCGTAGCCAGACACGGGCGCCAACGGCACCCCACATCCGACTGCCGGACCAGGCGAGATAGGTGAGTACCACGCCCGGCCCGGCCGACCCGTTACCGTGTCGGCTGGTGCCAAACCAACCGTCACGGAACCGGTGCCCGGTACCAGATTAGCCTCAGCCACAGGCTTGCGCCAAGCCAGACAAATGGAGGCCAGTTCCGTCCAGGACGGAATCGACCTCCATATTCTCCACCTGCGGCATCACAGGCTGCAGCAACCTCTCCTCCTCGGCCTCCTCATCTTCAGACTCCGAAGAGTCGTCTCTAGACGAGGAAACCGTGGAGCCTGGCGGACAGCTCCCACACCTGACGGACAGGCCACCGCTACTGGACCACCCAGAGGTGGCCGCAGAGAAACAGAACCCGTCTGGCCGGAGCCAGACGGGACTGCAAGGGGTCCGTACAAGACGGCCCCCTCGGAAACCAGTCCAGAACCCTGTCCGAGGACAGGCTCCGTACCAGGCATGGGGAGAAACTGCCCCCCAACCTTTGGTAGCAGGGACGACACCAGCATGGGCAGAACGCTATGCAGAAAACCCTGCATAGCCGGACCAAACCACGCCGGCGGTGCCATCTCCGCCACCTCCAGCTGGGGACGTGGAGCACCCCCACCGGCCGAACCGGGCGCTCCACGATTTACTCTCGGACCGCCTGACCCCGCGTCAGACCCAGCCAAGTCCTTCTGGGCAAGGAACTTAACCATCATATCCATGGACCACACTGCGCACACATTACACCTATGGTCTAGGTTACAGGGCGAACACCTAAAACAGACATGGTCCTTGAATACGACTTGTACAAATTTATGGCACTCGTCACATGATGGCGGGGTTGGCTTGGCCTATAAAATAAGCACAAACCTACAATTACAAGCGGAACGAGACCCTGATGGAAGGCAGACAATTCATTTTCAAATAGTTTGACTCATAAATTAACTGTATCCCTCCCGCACCCCATCCCACCACGTTACAACAAAGATCGCATTGATTTTGACGACAAGAACGAAGCGGGCATAAAACACACCCATATTAGATCCTCCAGGATGTGTAACGGCTCCAGGAATCATATCGCATAGCATTCGGGGTATATTTACCAATCAATATAAATTATACTCCCTAACAAAAGCCAAACGATATGTGAAGAAAACAACAAAATGTATAACAAACTGCTGTATCACATGGTAAAATCACAGACCACGCATCTACTCAAGAATTTTGAAACCACCGATCATTGCAAACCGATCGTGATCGCACGTAAACTTGAACATTCTAAAGTTTCCGGTACCATTTTTAGTATGCAGCACCCAGAACGAGATGCGCGAATTAATGAAAATTTTTCTTCACATAAACATCCGAGAGACCGGGTGTGACGTCACCCGCTCGGATCCTACGGAGAACGACGTCAGCCGATATTCATGTTAGAAATACCGTAGCAAACACCTATTTTCATATCTGCCAATCGCCTGTTGGGGTTTAAAGAAGGCGATCGTCTGGCATATATCGTTGTTAGCACACGTCCCAGATTCTCTGGGGTCAGAAATCGGGACATGCGACACAGCGAAATTTAGAGACCTAAGTCTTTTAACTATGGATAATAAAGAATGATACAACCTGGTTTTCATCGGTGGTATTCTCCATAGTATCCAGTTAAATCCTTCAAGAACGCACAAACTATCACTTTACAGACAAAGACTTAGATTTCTTTAACAGAAGACACTAAAATCCTCTCCCTGCGGAAAGCATGTATTGCTCTTGTTGCTATGCAAACAAGAATGAGCTCTATGGTAAACGGGTACTCGGCAGTTGGGAGCCGAGTACCCGGTTCCCAGGAGTCGGTAAAGCTTTCTAAGTCTATAATCGTCACACCCGGTCTCTATAATCATAGAGCCGCTGTCAAGGCCAGCTGTAACAGAAGTAACAGAATGGTGAGTATTGATCGAAGGAGAACTAGTAAATTGGGACAAAATTCAAATCTATGTGTTATAATCATTTCTGGCCACGAGCGATCACCGACAGGATCATTCTCTCCTAATTAACACGTACAAGCTGTACACACGATAACATTATTAATGTCTCACAAGAACATCCCCCACCCACATGTGCACGTTGCAGTATACTTCAGTCCTGTACTAATTAGCATTTGCAATACATGTGTGCGACACCAATGTGGAGCTTTGCAGCCACACTTGAGGAATTCTCTGCATGCCTTGGCTGCTTCTGGCAAGAAGATCCAAAATGGCATCTGTCATTTTTTGTCCCAACATTATACCCTGATGACTAGGCCGATTTGTTTCAGACCATAAACATCTTTATATAAGCGTACGTACACAGGAAGTCTGCATATCTTCACTATTGGGAAAGTTGTCCTGACTACACTACCACAAACTTCATAAATAAGCCTGAGTTCGATTTACAACACTATGGACTAGTGTTCCAATCGAATGAGCTCATAGTGTCGTCAATAGAAATTCTAAAAGTAGTTTAAACCGGTTTGGCATATTCCTCTTCTGGTGAGAATACCATGCTTCATGAGAAACTTGTAGACTCCTTTCAGACCTTCATTATTTGTGATGTTGGTGTAACGGAAGACAGTTGGGCCCCAAGATCGCACTATGGAGGTTATAATTACATAGGAACAGTTTCTTGTCAGATAATTTGACGATTGAGGTATGAAATGCACCGTTTTACAGTAAATACAGTATTATAAGCACTACACTTGAATGAAAAGGACAGACGGGTGAGATTTGCATGTAGTTGTCTGAGAGAGTGAGAATGAAGCCAAATGTGCGAGTCTCACGCTGAATACTGGCCACCAGAGAACGCTCCATTGGCTCATGGGGCACAGATAACAAATGCCATTTACAAATTGGAGAGGAGATGCAAGAATATTGGCGTCCTTGACATTATTGACCAACGAAAAAGTATCATTTATTAATAGGGCAGCAATCCTTGACACTATGGTTGTCAAATGGTTCAAATGGATGCCATTTACCAACAGCGCTTATGGTTACAGTAAAAAATTAGGATGAGGAGATACATGTACAAGAATATAGGCGTCCTTGACATTATTGACCACCAGGAAATGTACCATTGATTAATGGTGCAGCCATCACTGACACTATTATCGAATGGTTCAAGTATGCCTACAGATGCCATTTACCAATGAGGCAATAGTCATAAGCAAAAATTTCAGCCAGGAATACTAATATATGAGGCGATATGAGAATATTGGAAACCTTGACATTATTGACCAACAGTAAATGTACCATTGGCCAATGAGGCAGCCATCCTGGACAATATTGACAAATGGTTTAGGTGTCCCAACAGATGATATTTATCTCCGTTTTAAAAAAATGTTGGGGATATTCTAATCGCCTCCCTCCGTCTGTCTGTCCGTCATGCTATCTCATCCCAAACCATTGGGTGGAATTAAATCAAATTGGGTATATGGGTTACTTATATGATTACACCTTGCAAGACGATATTTAGATTTGGCATGGGTCAAAGAGTTGAATTAGTTGTAATGCAACTCCTCTGAAATCGTTAGACGGAACTGAACTAAATTTGATATCTGAGTTACCCATTTGATTGCGGAGTGCAAGAGGCCATTTAGATTTGGCTCTGTCCCCAGGGGGTGGGGGATGTGTCAAAAGGTTAAATTTTAACCTGCGGAAATTGACTGTAATGCATCTCCTCTGAAACCGTTGGACAGAATTCAACCAAATTTGGTCTGTGGGTTATCCATATCAATGTGGAGTACATGAGCACATTTAGATTTGGCCCCGCCCCTGGGGTGGGTGGGTGGGGGTTAAAAAGTAAAAAAAATGTATTGCAATGCAACTTGTCTGACACTGTTGGATGGAATTCAACCAAATTTAGTATGTCAGTTACTCATATCACTGTGGAGTGGATGAACACATTTACATTTAGCCCAGCCCCCAGTGGATAGGGGATGGGGTCAAAAGGTCAGGAAATTGACTGTAATGCAACTCCTCCGAAATCGTTAAACGGAACTCAACCAAATTTGATATCTGAGTTACCCATATGATTGTGGCGCGTATGAGGCCATTTAGAATTGGCACCGCCCCCAGGGGGCAGAAGATGGGTCAAATGGTCAAATTTTAACCTGCAGAAATTGCATCTCCTCTGGAACCATTGGACGAAATTCAACCAAATTTGGTATGTGAATTACCAATATGATTGACGAGTGCAAAAGGATGTTTACATTTGGCTCTGCCCCCCGGGGTGGGTTGTGGGATGTGTCACAGGTTTAAAGTGGTGAACGTGGGGATTTGCGATGATGCGTCATCGACCGATCAATCTAGTTGTTAATGGGACAATGGTAACAGTAAACCAGAAATGTGGTTGCAATGCAACCATGAAATTCGACTTTACGACTGTGCAAAGAACTATGACGCTTGACATGATCGAAACATTAACCCTTACAACACTGTCAGATTTTAAAATTTTCATATTAAACTAAAAGATGAACTGGTGTACATTTTTCAACAAATTTGGTGGAAGACGGTGCTGTCGAAGACAGCAACATCATCCACCAAAATTGTTGGAAAATGTTCACCAGTTTATTTGCTATTGACATGGTAAAGGATAGAATAATGACATCAGAGTGGTAATGGTTAAACAAATATAGAAGGATCATGAATATCCTTATCAATAACCAGGACCTTTGACCTTTTGACCCGACAGTAATTGTCTCATCCCCTCTCATTATCAAGTGCTCAGGTTTGGGTGCAGTATGATTAACACAATATGAGTTATGAACTGCTAAGTTGAGGTAAAACCAAAATGTTATTGTTGAAAAAACCCTTGAGTTTTGTCATTATCACACTGACATTGACCTTTTGCTGCCAAGGTGATTGTGTCATATCATCTCAGTATAAGGAAGGATGTGTCCCTGTATGCTTAACCAAAACATGAAATAGAAAAATGCTAAGTTGAGCTAAACGCAAAATGTTAGTTTTGATAAAAAAGGACAGTGACCTTGACCTCTGACATTTTGCCACCAAGGTGCCATGTGTCATTCTCACTCCTGATAAATAAGCATGTGTCGACTCCAACTTTGGCTCCAGTATGATTAAGCAAACATGAGATAAACAGTGAAATTGAGCAAAACACAAAACATTACTGCTGAAAAAAGGTTATCCCAAGACCATAATGACCATTGACCTTTTGACCCCAAAGGACATTGTGTCATGCTCGCTTAGAATAAGGAACGTTGTGTTTAAGTTTGGGTCCAGTATGATTAACAAAACCCCCAACAGACCCCCCTTTAGTGGGTTGGTCTGTAGTTTTATTAACCACTATAAAAACATACTTACCGTTCAATCACTACTTGCTAAATCAAATATCTGCATTTAGCTATCAGAATAAAATTTTTATGCTCGCTTATATACTCCCTAATGCCCATACCATCACCATGTAGACCCTCAACCAGGCTTCTGGTAGAGGGACCCCCTGCATTAGCCTTACAATAGACTGGCACCAGTCTGTACTCACTCCTTGGTGACACTTGTCACTAAGCACGCTCGCGCATGCGCAGTAGGTCCCAAATGTGAAAACTGATTCACTTTTCAAATATTCTGCCAGCAGTACAATAGTGCCTGCTATCAATCTGATATAAAAGTTTTAGCTTGCTACTAGAAACTTTCCAGTTATTACTATATTTGACATCGGAATGCCTACCATGAAGTCCATTCTTCCTAAGTTATGTTTAACTTCTATATCATGGTGTTTTAGAGGTGTTTGTAACTCTAGTGTTTGGAGTTACCAGTTTTCGTGTCACTACTCCCGTTTTTGAGGTTAGAGTAACCATGCCTATTATATACCATCAAGAGTACCATGTTATAATAATAGCCAGTACCACTCCTATTAACGTAGTTCCTAGTGCTCTCAAACAATCATTATTCAGAATCATTACTGATTCTTTCTTCAGTCACTTTATTAAAATCACCCATGTCGTAGCCTCTGGGATTTCTCAGTAGTTTCTCAAAGCTAGATGCTTTATTTCTTATCATTTCTTATTTTTTATAGGAAGTGTCATTATCTTCTGAGAAAGTAAAGTGTATGTCAGTTAAGTGTGATCGTTTTCACGCTAAGGATTATGCGGGTCACGTTTGCCTGAGGTGTACCACCTGCACCCCTCAAAAAATGTGTGGAATTTGCAAGGGTTGGCCATTTGTCATTTCTAAATCGTTTTTCAAAGACTTTATGGTTAAGTCTGCGTTGCCCTCAGGTCGCTCTCCCTCCGTTGTTGAGTGTACTAAGGCAGTTTCATCTGCTTCTACCTCTGTTAATACGTCGGTTTCAACAACGGAGGGGGGGGGGGCAGCTCCTCTATCACAGATCCGGTTATGGCGTTATTCGCCAGGTTTGAATCCTTTGCCAACGTATTAACTAAATCTTTAGATGAGTGAATTACATCCGCTATTAAGGCTGCTAAAGAGGAGTCGTCAGACTCCGAATTTAGCCCCCAGTCTCGGTCACGTAAGTGGGGTAAGCCGGTTTCCTTGACATCTAGGCAACAAATCAAGTCTCCAAAGGGTAAGTCCGGCGATTCGAGAAGTAAACCTGGTAAGACATCCTCTGGTAGGAGCCAGGCCAAGATCCATGTTAGCCTTGAGGATCAGCTTAATCCTCAAGCGTTGGCATCGGTGGCGGAAGCTTCCGATTTGTCATCACAAGCTAAGGTCCGTTTCTCAGTGATACCGATTGCCAGGAATGTTGTAAGATCGCCGATCGCCTCTGCTCCCATCTCTGCTCCTGGCTTGTCCGGGCAAGCGGGTTTGCCATCTGGATTGTCTTCTGGTTTTACCGGGCATCCGGAAATGAGCACCGTGATTGTTTCTGGCATGGCTGAACATCCGGTGACTCATGAGAATCTGGCTTTTTCGTCATCATCCATTACCGGTTCATCAACTTCCGGCTATACAGTTTCCGATTCTGGGAGGAGGAATGTGGTTCCGGGTCTGTTGGACCCGGCAGTGCATCAGTTGTCATCTTCCGTTTCCGTTTTTTCGGCTTCCTCTTCCGGTAGTAGTGTTGCTACTTCCGGTAGGAAGAATGTGCATCCGGGTCTGTTGGACCCTTCTATGCATCATTCTGTTTCCGGTTTGCCAGTCTCTTCTTCCGGTAGTAGTGTTGCTACTTCCGGTTGGAAGAATGCTTATCCGTCTTTGCATGCATCCTCTTTTTCCGGTCCAGTTTTGTTTACTTCCGTGTCCGGGGGTAGTGTAGACACTTCCGGTTCTACTTATGCATGTCCGAGTCACATTGACCCGTCCTTGCAAGCGACTTCCGTTTCCGGTTCCGGTTTTTCTGGAACTACTGTTTGTGCATCAAGTTATGAGCTTCCGTCTAACTCAGATTCCCAATTTAATAATAGGTCTGTTACTTCCGATTCTAGTTATTTTCGCGCCGCTCCTCCCGGTTTTGATAGGCATTATCCCGACCGTTCTTCTATTTCTCAGTCGGTTCCTGCTTCAGATTTTGTTCATCCTTCCTTTCGTGAGGTAGTATCTCTCTCTCATTCTTCCTCTCCTTCCTTTTTCTCTCAAGCAGGTTCTCAGAAGAGTGGTAGTCAACCGTCCTCTTCTTCTTCTGCCTCTGTCTTATCGGCTAGGGATTTTTCGTCTTCCAATGTTTCTAATTCTTCTTCTCTTTTTCATCCGTCATCTATATCTCCTCCTCCAGATTTTCTTCATATTCCGGCTTCCCTCCATCAGAACTATTCTTCTTCTTCTCACATCCCTTCTTCTTCTTCTTCTTCTGCTCCGTCTGTCCCTACTCTGCCTTCTTATCCTTCATCTTCTCCGGCGTTTGATCATTTGGATCCTATTGTTTCTGTCGTTCTTTCTCCAGAATTAGAATTCCAGATAGTTGATTCGGGCTTAGATTTTTCCTTGTTTTCAGTAAGCCGCGATTCCTCTCTTCATCGATCTATTATTTCAGCTAGATTTTCAATTCTTTCCAGATTTTCAGCTAGTGAGTTGGATGCTTACTCTTTCACTTCTAGTCAGCCAGAGGCTCGTGTTGTTAGTCCTTCTTATCAGTCTCCTTTGACTTTGGACTCTCTCTCGGATGCTCCCTCTAGAGCTTTATCTTCGCCTTCATCTCTGAGGATCATTGATTCTTCTGCTTCGCTAGACTCGGACATCTGTCCGCCTTCTTCTTCTTCTCCATCTCACTTAGGCCACTCAGAGATCAGTCAGGGCCAGGGATCTGAAGAGGTTCTATCATGAGAGGGCCTCTCCGGATGACTGGTCTAAGTCTCATCAATGGATAGCTTCGTCTCTATCTCTTCCTCTTCAGGATGAGTTTTCGATTGATCCTCCGTCGTTTGGTTCTGCTCTTTCATCTTCAGACTCTTCGGCTAATGTTCCTTCTGTTCTTCCGGTGGATAATTTGGTCGTAGATATGTTAGATTTTTACATTAACGATGTCCAATTGAAAGATTTCTCTCTTACTCCCAAGGTAGATGCTCCAGTACAGGTTCCGAAAGATGATTACATTAGATTGGCTTCTACTCAATCTCTTAATGGTCCGACATGGGATGTGCTTTCTTCGCATCTGAAGGAAGCTTCTAAGGTGGAATCGTCTTCAGACCTTTTTAAATGGGAGTCTGTCTGTCGGGCTCAGATGAAATCAGCAAACTTTTTGGCCCTTCTTTCTGAGGCTATTCTCAAGACTCAGGAGAAGGGTGGTCAGATTCCTCCGGAAATATTTTGTTCTTTAGCTGATCTTGCAAGAGGTTCTTTGAATTCAGTTTGCCATTCTTTGGGTTTCATCACCTCTAAGAGAAGGTCAAGGAAACTTGCTGAGGTGAACATTTCAGATTCCCTCAGGAGTAATCTGATTTCTGCCCCTCCTTTCGGATCAGATATCTTCAGTCAGAATTCTACCTCAATTCTTAGGGCGGAGTCTGATCGTCTTAGATCAGCTAAGGATCTGCGGGATCAGATTTCTATTTTGAGGCCTTCAGCAAAAAGAGACTCTTCCTCTGTAAAGAGTCCGTCATCCTCTCCCAGGAGGAAGAGTCTTAGGCCGGACGAGTATGGGGCTTATCCGTCAAGGGTTTTCACGAACTCTAGTCGGTCCTCTCCTTCCCAACCCAGATCTGCAGAGGAGGATCGTTTCAAATCTATTTCCTCACATAGACCTAGAGCCCAGGTTCATCAAGCCCCTCCTCACGTGAGAAGGGGTCAGTTTTTCTCTCGAGGTTCTAGGTCTAGTTCTAGAGGACGCTCCTCTAGAGGTTTTCAACCTAGGCGGGTTTGAAGGGGTGGCCTCAGCCCGGGCAGGCCTTTCCCGTTCTCCTTTACCAGTCCTTCTTCCTCTTCTACCACCTTTGGATCTATCGGTGCAGCCCCTTTTTCCCAGCGTGCCAGTATGGGGGCGCTTGTCTCTGTTTTGGGAGACTTGGCAAGCCCTCGTTCAGGACTCCTGGCTGTTAGATCAAATCCGTTGGGGTTATGCACCATCTTGGATAGATCTGCCTCCTCCTGTGTCTTGCCAGCCCAAATGGACTCCAGTTCCATCCAATCTGGAGAAGTTGGGAGCCCTGGAAGATGAATTGGAGTCAATGCGTTTGAAGAAGGCTATAGAAGAGGTTCCTTGTTGGAGAGTAGACCCGGGATTCTACTCAACTCTCTTTCTAGTTCCCAAGAAATCAGGTGGATGGCGTCCAATCATTAACCTAAAGAGAATCTTCTAATATCCACCCCAAAATTCAAGATGGAGACTGTATCTCAGATTATCGCCAGTCTGAGTCCAGGCATGTGGACGGCGTCCATAGATCTCAAGGACGCCTACTTTCATATTCTCATACACCCTCCGTTCAGGAAATTCATGAGATTAGCTTTCAAGGGCCGGGTATGACAATTCAGAGTCATGCCTTTCGGCCTGACCACGGCTCCGTTCTTCTTCACCCGCCTAGTGTCGGCAGTGGCAGGTTTTCTGCACCGTCGTTCTATTCCCCTTCACGTTTATATAGACGATTGGTTGTTAAAAGCAGAATCTGCCTAAATTCTGTCAAGCATTATTCCAGAGGTCTGCAGTCTGGCTTACAGTCTAGGATCTTTGGCTCCGTCTCAGGTTTTCACCCACCTAGGTGTTTCTTTTTCGACCTAGGTCGAGGCTTAGTCTTCCCTTCAGATATAAGAGTAGAAGCCATCCTAGTTGCCATGGAAATTCTGGCATCCTCTGCCGTGGTCAGAGCAATCTTCTTTCTCCGGGTGATAGGCTTGATGGTCAGAGTCGAGAACATCATTCCGTGGGCGGCGCTGATGAGGAGACCTTTCCAAATGTATCTGATGTCCCTGAGGAAACAGTCGACCCATTCAGTTTATCACCAGATCCCTGTCAGAGAGCATTTAAGTCCCCACCTAGATTTCTGGAAGGATCGCTCTCTGCTTCTGAGGGGTGTTCCTCTGGTCAAGTCTTCTCCCCAAGCGATCATTTTTAGACACTTCCCAGGAGGGATGGGGAGCGGTCTGGGGTTCCCTTTCTGTCTCAGGCCTGTGGTCCCTGGAGGAGTCGTCAGCCCACATCAACATTCTGGAATTGTGGGCTGTCAGGAAGGCTCTCCTTGCTTGGTCGGATCGGGTGCAGGGCCTCAAGGTCTCGATTCGATCAGACAATTCAACAGTAGTCTCTTATATCAACAAGCAGGGAGGCACAAAGTCGTCTCGCCTTTGTTTGGAGGTGTGGAATCTTCTCATGTGGTGTCGTATGAATCAGATTTTCCTGGTGTCCTCCCATGTCCCAGGATGTCTGAATTTTCTGGCGGATCAGTTGTCTCGCCCTTCCAAATTCACCCACACAGAGTGGCAGTTAAAGAGGTCGGTTGTCAAAGCGATCTTCAACCTCCTGGATCGTCCCCATGTAGACCTGTTCGCGACCTCTCTGAATGCCCAGATCTCCTCTTTCATGTCTCCTTTTCCGGACAATCAGGCGTTGGCTGTGGACGCCCCGTCTCAGTCCTGGACAGGAATCTTCGCATATGCGTTCCCTCCGACTATCCTACTTCCGTTGGTTCTGAAGAAAGTCAGGGATCAGGTCTGCGAGATTTTGTTGATAGCTCCCTTTTGGCCAAAGAGGATCTGGTTCGTAGACCTCCTCGATCTTCTAGTAGGCTTCCTGCGTCTGCTTCCAGTGTCCCCAGATCTGTTATCCCAAGTAAGGGGAACGTGCCTTCATCCAAACCCAGGAATCTTCAGTCTGTGTGTTTGGAGAATATCGAGTGCTCGGTCCCTGAGAATAAATTTTCTGCAAGATCTCAGGAAATCATTAATTCAGCCAGGAGGGAGTCGACCCGAAGAGTTTACAAGGATCGACTTAAGATTTTTGGAGAATGGTGTTCAAATCATGATCTCGGGCCCGATTCTGTTTCTATTTCCCAAGTGTTAGATTTTTTATCCTATCTGTTCGATTCTCTTCATCTGACTGCTAACACTGTTAGAGGATATAGATTTTCTTTAGCATTTTCTCTTCCTTGTTTGTTAAACGCTGATGTTAAAGATACTAAGGTTCTGAATGGTTTCATCAGAGGTTTAGGTAATATTCGTTTAACAATTAACAAAACATGAGATATGAACTGCTAATCTGAGCTAATTTATCACAATTATATTGACCTTTGACTTTTTAGCCCAAAGGTCATTGTGTGATTTGTGTCGTGCTCTCTCCGTTTAAGGAAGTTTATTTCAGAAAATGTATTGATAATCTGAGATGGCCACCGAAAAGATGGGCCAATAAAAATTCTGAATGGAAATTCTAGGGTACCTCCAGGATCATTCCAGCCAAATTTGATTAAAATTTGGCAAGTGGTTTGATCCATCTCAAATAGTTTCCAAATTTTTTTAGGCACATCCAAGACGGCTGCCTAAATAATTGACTAATTAAAATTCTCCTTAGAAGTGTTGGAGCCTACCACCACAGGAACATTCTACCCAAATCACATTGAAACTAAGGCCATTGATTGAGGATGGCCACAGAAAGAATTGACCAATCGAAATTCTGAATTCATAGAAGTTCTACAGCCTAGCATCATAGGATCAGGACTTCAACCCAAGTTTAGATAAAACCTGACAAGCATTTTAAGAACAGTTACGGTTTATTTTAGCGATTTCTGGAAAATATTTGGACATTCCAAGATGGTCGCCTACAAAATTGACCAATCAAAATTCTTGTTAGTGTTGAAGCCTATCAGCATAGGATTCTTCCACCCTGGTTTCATTGAAATCAGAATATTGATTAAGGAGCAGCGCTTTAAAGGATTTCCGGAATACTTTCCAAAAATCCAAGATGGTCACGGAAAAAACCTGACCAATCAAAATTCTGAATAGAAGTTCTGAAGCCTACATTGTACCACTATAGGATCCTTCATGTTCCAGCCAAATTTGGTTAAAATCTGCCAAGCGACAGGTTACTGGAGGAGATAAATTTTAATGCAGAGGTTGATGGATGACGGATATGCTGGATGGATGATGGATATGCTGGATGGATGGACGGTCGCCATGACATAAGCTCACTTGCCCCTCTGGTCAGGTGAGCTAACAATTCGCTACGATACTATATAGACATTTGGTCTCTGACAAGTGACTAAGAAAGTACATGTAAATGTAGAATCACAGGCCCATGGTAGGATATGTCTTTTGGAAACTTGATGTCTCAATTTCAAGACAGCTATCAGAATATTCCCTACATGACAAAGAATTTGCAATGTCTGTCCTGTTGTAGGGTTGAATGACGTCGATAAGTATGTCACGAACGCATATTTGAAGACGGTCTATGCGTTGTTGTACAAATTGTTTGCTTTTACTATTTAATAGGCAGCTACGGCACCCAGTCAAATTAGTTTCAAAATATTCAACAGCTTCCCTGTATAGTTTTCAGGAAATTGATAGCTAGAGCATTTGGAGATCGATTAATCCCAACACGGCGAGGTGTGGGTGGGGCTTAGCTAGTGATGGGCGGGGCATAGCTAAAAATGGAAAGGTCCATTAGGGTGGGTCTTCAATGAAGCATATCCCTCCAACCCTTTGAGGGTGGGGTGTGTCTGGGGGGGGGGGGGTCCTCCTTCAGACAATTTTGAAATCTAGAACCCTCTGAGGAAATCTCTGGCATTTCGGTAGGTTAATATATACTGAGCCAAAAAAGTTTGGCAACAGTGAAGTTTGGTTTGTTGTATTAAAACTATGCATCCATTTATAACCAAATTTGCAGGCATGTTTCATCAATGTAATGTCTCACTGATCATGAAGAAATGCAAATGATTTCTTGCATTTCTCAGCCGCACGCTTAATTCATGTGAAAATGCATCTTTCATGTACTGGCCCACATTGGCGGGTAGCGAAGGCAAAAACCACCATATTGCAAAAGCAGATAACGAACGTTAACAGAAAACACTTAAAAGTTTACCCTACCGAACATGGGCTGCCACCCAGGGCTACCCGAAAATCAGCACCATGAAGCAATGGGAAGACGCCACTGCTGGGCAGAGCGTTCGCGCTGTTGCTCGACATTTTAATGTTCACACCTCAACTATTTCCCGTCTCCGCCAATGTGAGCAGGAACTTGGACATGTTGATGACCGGCCACGATCTGGCAGACCGAGAGCAACAACACCACGAGAAGACCGCTACTTAGTGACGTAATCACGACGTCACAGGTTTGAGACTTCGCTGCAGTCGTCCCGTAATTTGCACACCGCTACCGGCACTACAGTACATGCACAAACTGTACGAAACAGACTCCATGATGCTGGACTGCATGCCCATGCTGGACTGCATGCCCGTTGTCCACTTGTTGCTGTTCCGCTTACAGAGCGTCACATCGAGAATCGGTTTGCATGGGCAAGAACTCATCAGCGATGGCATGCTCAACAATGGAGCCATGTTTTTTTCAGTGATGAGTCGAAGTTTTGTGTGGATGTGGTGGATGGTAGGCAACGGGTTTGGCGACGTTTAGGAGAACAGTATGATGCAGCCAACATCATTCAGCACGACAGATTCGGTGGCGGAAGTCTCATGGTGTGGGTTGGCATCCATGAAAATGGCAAAACAGATCTTATTGTGATTCGTGGAAATTTAATGGATCAACGTTACTGTGAAGACGTTGTCGCCCTTGTTGTCATCCGTTTTATGCAGCATCATGATGACTTTATGTTCCAGCAAGACAATGCCCGTCCTCATTCAGCTAGGGTCAGCAGTAATTTCCTTGAGGTTAACAATGTTTCGGTGTTGGACTGGCCAGCGCGATCACCGGACCTGTCTCCTATCGAACACGTGTGGGACATTCTTGGCCATATGGTGCGTGAGAACCATCCACATCTTCACAACGTGTGGGAGCTGGAAGCTGCACTGCTCCAGGAATGGGATGCGATTCCTCTTTGTGACATCAGGTGCTTAATTCGAAGCATGAGAAAGCGATGTACGGCGGTGGTTAATGTGCGCTGAGGTCACAACCGGTATTGACAGCTCAGTGTCATTATTTAAATTGGATCCTTCCGTTGAATGATGCCGTGTTAAAGGCGCGATGCTAGCATTACAGTAACAAGAGACTGTTGATCAAATTGGAAAATGACCTATCAATTAAATAATATATTTGAATCAATTTATTGTTTTTGTTAAATAACATTTATACAGTAATATTCTCAGTGTTGCTAAACTTTTTTGGTTCAGTATAGTTCCTCAGTTGGCTGTAAAATTATTCTATTTGCCCATTTTTCCTTGGGAAAAGTCTACAAACATTAGCAGGCGATGAGACTTGGAAATAACTTTTTCAACAGTATCCCACACTTTGTCAGGTACCAGCTACTTACCGGTAGTACCGGACATCCAGAATTTGCTGCCTGTCAACACTATTCTACTTCACAGTGTCCTTTGCTTAACTTATTAGACACATGTCAAAAAGCAACTAAACATGTGTCATAATGATTGTGATACACCAAGTACATGTAGGTACATGTAGGTGAATATTTTATGGCTTTGTCAACGTGTATGCAGACTCTTTTGTTGCACACTGCAACTACTGGGACTGTTTAAATCTGTACCTGACAAAATGTCAGGAACCGACAAGACTGTATGTATGATTACTGTATTCTGCGGCTGTAGTAACAGAAACATCCTACAGCTGCAATCAGTCCTTCTTCGCTTTTGCCCACTGTGTCTTGTCCTCAGCCAAAATCCTTAGCTTCCTCAGGTCCATTCTTGACTTGAGTGTACCGAGTCCTGCTTTCTTGAGGTCACCTTGTAGCACGCTTAGCAGATTTATGCAATGACGTCCTCTGCTGGCTTTGTATTTGCTGGCTCCGAGTAGGGCGAATTCCAAGGCTCTCTGTGCTGGTGTCTCTTCTGGCATCCTTAGCACATGGCCAAACATGGACCATCTTTGCTGGGCAACTTTTACAGACAGCGGCGACGTGCTACACATCTTGTATAGTGCATTGTTAGAAATTATGCTGTCTGGCTATCGGTGTCCAGTGATGGTGCGTAGGTGTTTGCGGTGGCAGACATCGAGTTTGTCTAGAGCTGCCTTTGGAGCTGCCCAGCTATGTTCCCCATGACGCAGCGTGCAGAAGTCAGCAGTACTAAAAACAGTGAGCCCAGGATTTTACTTTTCCTCCATGGTTCGCCGCCACGAAGTGGGTCGTCATTTTCTATAGTTTCATGCTTTGTCATTGGGTATATGTGGGTGAACTCTGTTTTGGATTCATTCATAAAGAGATTCTCAATTTTTAGTCTTCTTGCGGCTATTGGGAGAAGTTCGTCAAGGGGTTTCTTTTCCTCGTTTATGAAGTCCACATCATGGGCATATTCCATCCCTAGCCCAGTATTGACACTGGGGGGGGGGGGGGGGGGGTTTGGTCTTGTGGAACTTTCCCGCTCAGATTTCAATGCGGCAGCAAGGTAGCAGGTGAAAAGCACTGGAGATACACAATGTAGACCATCTCCCTGTGGGGAGCCGATTGATGTCTCAAACTCTACAGACTTCACTGACTTGACGCGTACTCTCAGTTTGGTGTCTGTCTCACTAGTCATAGCTCATCTTCACTGCAACTGGCTTGGCTTAGTACAGCTAGGATCTTTGACCATTTAATTGTGTCGAAGGCTCGTGACATGGCAATGCCCATTTTGTGGAAGTCCCAGTGTTTGAACATGACTACCGACACAAGCATGCGTTGAGCCCATACAATGTCTGCGCAGCTGTGTCCACGTTTGAAGCCACTTTGACATGATCCGATGAAGTAATCGATCTTGTCTCGGATGCGGCATAGAGTAACATTGGATAGAATTTTCTCTATGCTGTTGAGGAGCACAATAGGCCGCAGATTGGCTGGGGGCCCAGGTGGCTTCTTGGGCTTGGGTAGTGCGATAAGGGTGCCTTGGCCTACAGCGTCGATGGGAAGGTGGTGCATAAAAAAATGAATTGATTAGGTGCATGATTGGTTTTGAGATAATGTCACTTGCATGGTAATAGTTCATTGCTCATGCCATCAGGTCCAGATGCACCTCCATTTTTCAGGGCTTTAAGTGCCTTCTCAACTTCTGCTGTTTTAATTGGTGATAGTAATGGCCTGGGGTCTCCTGAGAACGGGTGCAAGGGCTCATCATCGTTGTCAGTGAACTGTTCCTTGAACCATTCTCGGATCGCCTCTGCTTTTCCCTGGTCAGTCCCGATAAAGTGTCCTTCAGAGTTGTGTACAGTGAGTGGTGACAAGACTATGCCAGACATTTAATAGTTTAGTGCCTGGCAATGTCCTTGACAGACACCTTATTTCCAGGCCTGATTACTACCTGTAAGAAGATATATTTAGCCCATCAGCTGAACCATTCACAAGGTTATCATCATGAAATTGTTATTGTTGTCTTGATGAACAGAAATGTTTCTGTTAATTTTTGCTCCTGAAAATGAGATTGCCTACGCATATATTCTAAGTTGCAAATCTGAAACATGGAAAAGATTACATAGTTGAGAAGTCTCTTAATGCAAGTCATATGACATAAGTGCTGCAAGATGTAGCATCTTTAACAGCACATTACATACAGAATAACAATACTGTTTCCTGCCATAAGGCATGTAGTCTCTCGAGCGGGATTGACTTTTAATGTTTAATCAGACCTTTTCACTTGCCTCATTCTATAAAATTCTTTCTGAATGAAGCAGGTTTTCCACGAATTTATCGATAATTTCTTCATTATCACTGATAATTAATATATCTTTTATGGTGGCTATAGGCATATAAATTCGTGGAAAACCTGCTTCGTGGAAAACCTGCTTCTAATTTTGGTTGAGCCAACATGCTAAGCAATCTTTTGTTAAGTCTTTAAGTACACTACAAACTTCGCTCACAGGAAACATGTGTGAATTATAAGGTTTAGAGAAATTTATATGCCATGTCAATAAACTTATACTCATCACTTAACCCATCTTGTGTCAACTTAAACCTTTAATGGTCAACTTGGTAAAAATCAACATCTGCAGTGATCTTGAGAAATGTCCATTTGCAGGCTAAGAGAAGAATATTTTAGAAAATTTACAACTGGACTGACTGGCTCGGTAACTGAGCCAGTCATTTAAGTGGTAAATTTTCAAAAATACTCTTCTTGGTCTGCAATTGGACACTGGCTAAGCAGAAATTTGAATTTCCCTAGCCATTAATTACACTTTTGACGAATGTCAATCTAAGAAGGATAACAAAAATTTTTTTTTTTCGTTATAAATTTATAAAACTCTTTTTGGCTGCAAAAATCAAAATTTCCTTGAAAAGTATTGGCAATTAAATGGTTAATTTAAATAAATAGTATTTTGAGTGTTGTAATGCGCTGTTGATACAAGAGGGATTAAATGAGTAATGAGTAGTACATGTAGTACACAAAGACAAGTAAAAGATTTACACAAGCCACAAAGCCACTGTATCCTTGTTCATAGCCTCACTTTCAGTCACTATCATTATGAGTCTGTCCATTTATCAAACAGAGCAGATATTTTATAATCAGTTACATTAACCCTTGGCTTTAACACTCATATCGGCCAAAAACGGCTTCTGCAGTGGTCTTGAGAAATGTCACTTTGCAGACCAAAAGAAGACTATTTTTTAAAGCTTACCACTGGAATGACTGGCTCGATAACCAAGCCAGTCATTTCAGTTGTAAATTTTCAAAAATAGTCTTCTCTTGTTCTGCAATTAAGGGACATTTTATATGAGAAAATTGACATTTTGTTGAATAAATCCAAGTGTTAAAGGGTTAACAGTGATATTATGGAGGTGTCTTGAGGATTACTGGCAGAGGAAAAATATGCACACCCCAAAGTGACAGGTGGCCCAACCAGACACCCAAGTAGGCCAGATGAGTCAGTCCACCCCTACCCTTTTACGGTGAACAGACAAAACCGGCCTCTGCTGTGGTATTGAGCCTTTTGAGGAATGTCCATTGGTCATGTGTGTGTAGGCCAAAAGATAGTCAAGATCCAAGATTCAATGGTATTTATTACATTAATTTTTGTACATGTTTAATGTCACAACAGGTAGTCCACCTAGCAGGAGATTATTGTTCCTGGAGGTCCTCACTCGAATGATTGATTCCTGTAGAGGGCTTCCAACTACCATATTCTCTTGCTAAATACTAGCAATGGACTTGTTCTTTTGATCAGCTGCGGAGCCACCTCCTGGCAAATGAAGGTGTTGAAGGATTAATGAGCGGCAGACAAGCAGATGGCCTATTAACCTTAACAGCCGTATTTGATAACATAACATAACAATCTAAGGCAGAGCCTATAGGGCGGTGGACTCCTTACACACATAACATAAGAACAATTGTACAACATAAATAAAAACACCACCACCATAACACTATCATATGGTGGCTAACATATCAACATTATGGTAGAGAAAGTTAAAAAGGTAATGATAGTAGTATAATATTAACGTTTAGAAAACATTTGGACAACATGGATAACACATTATACAAAGGTGACAAAACAGTTTACACTTACATTTACATATATGTGGGGGTGGGGGTGGGGGGTGGGGTGCTATTTGTTTTGATAGCGAGTCCATAGCGAGTCCATTGTAGCCACTGTGTGGACTAACCAAACGAATACTATTTTTGAAAATTGACTGCTGGAATGACTGATTCTCTTGGCTTGCAAATGCAGCTTGAATAAGCAAATATTTAGATTTTCTTGACCAAATTTAGTCAATGGTTAATGCTGCATAATTTGTCTCCAAAAGTCAGGTTGTATCTCAGGCAGGGTTAAAGCAAAAGGCCCGATACGGTTAATAAAATGTGGTAACCTATGTAAATAAGCCAAAAGCGCACAACTTTGGAAAACAAAACTAACGAAAATTGGTGAGTTTTCTGCGCGTTCATAACTTATAACATACCTTCTATAGTGATCTGCGTTGTGCTCGGGAACAAAGTCTTCAGACTTTTGCTTAGCTTCACAATGAATTTTTCAGACAAAAGTACAGGTTTATTACGAAAATTACTCAGATCTGATGTGAAGTTGAAAATCTGAAATGTCAAACAGCGCTTTCGTTTATCCGCCAGGTGACACCATACATACCGCTGGCATCTAAATATTTTAATGTCGTCTCATGTTGTTAACGGTGTTTTAAAGACATAGCCCATGATAGATGACTTGGTAGTCAACCCGTGATCTGTGCTGTTAAAAAAGCGACTGACGAAATTGTTAACCCTTTCAGCACGATAGCCGAAAAACCCTTTCAGTACGATAGCCGAAATATTTAACAGTTTGGAAATTTTTCTGCCTCGGTTATGTTAGACAGTAAAGTGACAGTTGTTATGGGCATGTCAAAAACATTTTGTGCTAATTTTACAGAAAACCCCTTTTTGCTGCCTAAGACAGCAACCTAATCCAGTCAAACTACCTTTGAAATGTTCAGCTGCTTTCTTGTAAGGTCGCTTTGAGTTTAAATATTTAAAGGTATGTTGTGATGCCAGACGACAAAGTTCATTAATTAATCATATAATTAATTTCTCTCTGACAGGTTGACAAATCGGTCCAGACAAATATGCCTATCTCAATAATGCTTTCTGGTTAAAGCATCACGATGGCACAACAGTATCATCTGAAGGCGGGGCCGTCTGCAGCTTCCGCTATAGATGAATACGTCGAATATCAAAGGTTAGTCAGTTATTAACCCTAAAATCTGTTCAAGAAAATTTAATTTTACCATGGAAAATGTCCATTTGCAGAATGAGACTGTTTTTTTAAATTTAGCACTAAAATGACTGGCTCGGTTATCAATTAACATCATAATTTTAAAATGTCACTTCACTTGTTAAAGTTCTAACATCACAATAGAATCCCCAGAATCTGCAGTCAGTGGCACGCCATCTCAAATCCCCACACTTTCGCCAACTTCGCCATTCTCCAACCACCCTACTCCCACCCAGGAGCCAGACCTATTGCATCACAATCCGCAATCATATGGGTAACTACTAACTAACATATTGTGCTAGCCCGTAACATAGATATATTCAAAATCAGAATAGACAACCCCTTAAACGAGAAAATTTATTACTACCAGTACCACCTAATAAATATAACAAATTCAATAATTCAAACTTGGGACTCACAAGCTGCTTCAGGCTTTCGCTTAAGTCTGTCACATTGGTGATTGATTGATGAATGATGATACCAAATTCAAGGTTGAATTCTGTCAACTTTGATTGCTGCCCCCACCCCTACATCCACCATTCCCCCATCCCCACCCAGGTGGTGGAGCCAAAAGTAAATGTCTTGCAATCCCCAATCATGTGGGTAACTCACATCAAATTTAATTGGATTCTGCCAAACAGTTTTGAATATACAGATAGATGGATGGACAGACACGATTGCAATATCCCCTCCATTTTTTCAAACCATGTGGGGATAAATATTAGTTGTCAAGTGACATCACAATCAAAATCTGTCACTTGTTAGCTGATGTCACAATCAAAATGTGTCACTTGTTAAAATATATCACTCTAACTAAACCTCAAGTAATGTTTGGTGTGGATGGCCATTCTTGGCAAGTTCTTGTAGATCCGTCAGTCATGTCAATGATCAAAGTTTCCTATAAGGGTTTTTTTCTAAAGTTGCATAGCACATTGTTTGTACGTCATGCAGGTTATCTTCCTTGATTTACATGTATATGTGTGAGATACATGTATCACGTTAAAATTGTGAATATAATGTATATTAGCTAACCAATAATGTACGCTGTATTTGAATATCTACAGGTTGGTTCGAGATGACGATGGTGGTGTTCCATTCACTTCTGTACAGTATGAGGCTTATAAGAAAAGAGTGTTCCCTCTGGTATTTAAGCACTTTAACATTCAATGGTCATGATTTAGTCAAGAAACTCAAAATATTTACTTATTGAACGTCCATTTGCAAGACTAGATAAGAGTATTTTTGAAATTTTACCACTGGAATGACTGCCTCGTTTATCGAGCCAGGCATTCTAGTGATCAATTTTCAAAAATACTCTTCTCTTGGTCTGCAGATGGACATTCCTCAAGCCCGCTACAGAGGACAGTTTTGGCCAGCTTGACCATTAAAGGGTTAATGTTCATGATTTGTCAACAAAATTGAAATTTGTGCTCAGTCTGTATGTCAATATACAAGCAAAAATAAGACAACATTTGTATTTTTGAAATTTAACCACTAGAATGACTGGCTCAATAATCAAGCCAGTTATCCCAGTGGTAAAATTGAAGAAATAGTCTTCTCTTGTCCTGCAAAGGGAGATTTCTCGAGACGACTACAAAGGCTGTTTTTGAAAAAAGGTCAAGAGGTTAATTCTGAATATTCTTCAGGATAATCAAAATCTTTGCTCAATGAATGTCCATCCCTAACCCAAGAGTTATTTTTGAAAACTTATCACTGGAATGACAGGCTCATTTCTTACATAATACATTTTCAAAGATAATCTCTTGTCTTGCTGGTGAACATTGGTTTCCGGCTTGACCATTTAACCCTTTAACCCTAACAGACCAGAAATGACAAATTCTTTATGATCTAACTATAAGGAATATTCTGATGAATATTTTGAATCTAATTTGACTGGGAGCTGTTGCTGCATATGGAAGCAAGAGCTCCCAGTGAAATTAGATTCAAAACTTGTTCATCAGCTTACATGTACCCGTGTAATTATCTTGTAATTGGGACAATGGAATTTCAGGGGTTGGAATGTTATGGATGGGGGAGGTGTGGGTGCGTGGCTAGTGATTATAACACTTACAATACACCAGAAGAATTCTGTTTTAATCATTTCATTTAACACTCATGCCTGTTAACCCTTTAACACTCATATCAGCCAAAAACGGCTTCTGCAGTGGTCTTGGGAAATGTCCATTTTCAGACCAAGAGAAGACTATTTTTGAAAATTGACCACTGGAACACCTGGCTCGATAACTGAACCAGTCATTCCAATGGTAAATTTTCAGAAATACTCTTCTCTTGGTCTGAAACTTTACATCTTTATGGGAAAATAAAATATTTTTTTAAACAAATATGAGGGTTAAAAGCTTAAAAATGGCTGCTTTGAAAATGTTTTGTTGCGGATCAAGAGACTATTTTTGAAAATTTACCACTGGAATACCTGGCTCGATAACTGAACCAGTCATTCCAATGGTAAATTTTCAGAAATACTCTTCTCGTGGTCTGCAAATTTAAATTTTTAACAAATGTGAGGGTTAAAAGCTTAAAAATGGCTGCTTTGAAAATGTTTATTTTCGGATCAAAAGACTATTTTCTGGAAATTTACAACTGGTATGACTGGCTTAATAACTGATAACCCACAACATACTCTGGCTTTCTTGGCCAAATGACGATGACTTCAGCTGTCAGATTTGGTTTAAGTTTTTAATATTTGTGGAAAATCTAATTTGCATCTTGTTGATTACCTGTATTGAGCGAACCAAGGATCAAATGCTAGTACTCATGCACCGTAATCTTCAGAAACAACTTAACACATTTCCAAAACAAAATAGAACATACTGTTGAAATTTTGAACATAATCTGATTGGTAGACATTGCTGCCTAAGGCAGCAATGTCTTCCAATCCAATTATGTTCAAAATATTCAACAGAACATTTCTTACTATGTAGCATGTTTCTGTTTTAGTTTTGGACAAATATTAATTTATTTCAGAGCTGTATATGTATAGATCTACCCCATTTTGTCTCTATAGCTTATCGCTGAGTGGTATGCATTGTTTATGTAAAGAATACTGCTGTCTGTTCTACCCTCAGCGAGTGAAGAACAGACTGTTTGTCTCTTGGTGCAGTACATCTGGCATGGACTGTAAGTTGATCGGACCCGAAACACAGTGCTTCTGTCAACACAGGTGAGCATTTAGTGAAAGTTCTAGACATGCTAGATTAAACAAAAATCTGGTCACTTATACACAGCAGACTTTTCCTCAAGGTACTTGTGAGGTGTGTGGGCATGCTGTTGAACAAACACATGTCCGCTCAGCTTTTAAGGCGGTAGAGGGGTGCAAGATTGTAATTCCTTTTAGTGTTTCTACTCAGCTTGGCTGTTTGAAAAGTTTGGACATTCATCATAACCCCACACATCATGGACCCAGCACTTGTGTCAAAAATCTAGAAACAAGAACAATCAGATGTTGCAGACTGATCCTCGCCTGTCCGTCTTTGTCACACTGTCAAATGGTTTCTGATTTTCCAGGAGGTGTCGTTTCAGATTTTCCTGGATCACGCCCAACATTGTGTAATCGTAATGTATGGTCGCACCCTTCCCGTGTTAAAATTTGATCCAAATCAAACCAGCAGTTTCCAAGATGTTTTACAGATCAAGAGTTTGATCCGATCTCGATCCGGGTTCTCTTATTCAGATCAGGGCCAATGTGATATTCCTCTTTCACCGCCAGTTCTGTTGTTGTGTTAAAATTTGAGCCATATGGGATCAGTAGTTTCTTAGATACAGCTGCGGACAGACACACACGCACGCATGCACACACACAGTCACAACGCCCTCTTCCCTTTATGGTTTTTTGCAATTGTTGTCAACAATTTAAACTTTGTCATTAGCAACAAATAAAGATCTGATTAGCGGACATGGTCGCATAATCAGGATTGTGATAAGGCAGATAATATCTGCTTTAAGGCTAACTATAAAGATAAGAGTGGCCTCCCCTGTCTGATATTTGCATATAAAAAAACTTGACTAATTAATTAACCCTTTAATGGTCAAGATAACAAACTCAACATTTTTGCTTAGTGAATGTCCATAAATTATCACTGAAATGAATGGTTGTTATTGAACCAGGCATACCGGTGTTAAATTTTCAATAATAGAGTTCGCTTGACCTGCAAGTGGACATTACTAAAGACCACTGCCGAGGCTGGTTTTGGGCAGCCTTACCATAAAAGCAGTCGTGGGGAATGTTCATGTGCAGACCAAGAGAAGACTATTTTTGAAAATGTACAACTTGAGCGACTGGATCATTGCCCGACCCAGTCATTCCAGTGATAAATTCTCCAAAATAGTCTTCTCTTGGCCTGCTCATTTACATTCAATGCTCAAATATTTTGTTTTTGATGACAAGACTTGACCATTTAAGGGATAAGGATCATATACTGTGGACTTGAGCGGGGTGGTCATTTACAATTAACCCTAATAAACATGGTAAAAAAAATCTATTTAAATAAAAAGTCAATTTTCAGGGAAAGAGAAGACTATTTTGGAAAATTCACCAATAGAATCAGTGAAATGGCTGGCTCGGTTATCGAGCCAGTCATTCCAGTGGAAAATTTTCAAAAATAGTCTTCTCTTGGCCAGAAAATGGACATTCCTGAAGACCTGTGCAGAGGCTGGTTTTGGCCGCCTTGACCATTAAAGGGTTAAACAACTTATATCCCTCTATAAGTAGCCATTTATAGAATGACAGGGAGTAAAGACTATCATTCATTCATTCCAGATATCACCAGCACAAGACAGACCTTGAGGAGATTCCTGATAAACGACCGATCTCTCTACCATGTCAAGTCCACGGGTGTCGTTGTTCAACGTATCATTACATTCCTGTCACTGGCTCCCGACCAATCAGATGCAGCTGTAAACATCTTCCGGAAGACCACAAAGAGAGGAAGCCGTATTCATGTACCAAAGGTAGATAGATAAATAAGTGCATTTATATTGCGCAGAACTCCATGCGATTGCATGCTCTAAGCGCTGTACATCTGATTTTCCCAAGGTACTATTGCTATGACAACAGTTATGGTGCAGTCAAGAGTCTCTTGTGCTGCAAATGGACATTCATCAAGACCACTGTGGTGGTTAGTTTTTGTACCCTTTTATCATCAATAAAAAAATAATTATCAAAAGATGGTCACACGATATCCTCTGCTAACCCCAACATGTCCTGGGCTAAATGTACATTGAAAATAGGGAGATCCATTTCTAGCAAATCCCCGCCAATTTCTAGCCAATCCCCGCCCATTTATAGCTACGCCCTACCCATTTCTAGATAAACCCGGCCATTTCTAGCCATGCCATTTGTAGCTAAGCGCCACCATTTCTAGCTAATCCCCGCGCATTTCTAGCTAAGTCCCACCATTTCAAGCTAAGCCCCGCCATTTGTAGCTAAGCTCCGGCCATTTCTAGCTAATCGCCACCATTTCTAGCTAAGCCCCGCCATTTCTAGCTAAGCCCCACCCATTTCTAGCTAAGCCCCACCATTTCTAGCTAAGCCCTGCCCATTCCTAGCTAAGTCTCGCCATTTCTAGCTAAGCCCCACTTCTAGCTAAACCCCACCATTTCTACCTAAGCCCCACCCATTTCTAGCTAAGTCCCACCATTTCCAGCTAAGCCCCACCCATTTCTAGCTAAGTCCCACCATTTCTAGCTAAGCCCTGCCCAGTTCTAGCTAAGCCCCGCCATTTCTAGCTATGCCCCGCCATTTCTAGCTAAGCTCCATCCATTTCTAGCTATGCCCCGCCAATTTCTAGCTAAGTCCCACCATTTCTAGCTAAGCCCTGCCCAGTTCTAGCTAAGCCCCGCCATTTCTAGCTATGCCCCGCCATTTCTAGCTAAGCTCCATCCATTTATAGCTAAGCCCCATCCATTTCTAGCTACGCCCTGCCATTTCTAGCTAAGCCCTACCACTTCTAGCTAATCCCCACCCATTTCTAGCTAGGTCCCGCCATTTCTAGCGAAGCCCCGCCATTTCTAGCTAGGTCCCACCATTTCTAGTTAAGCCTCAATAATTTCTAGCTAAGTCCCGCCATTTCTAGCTAAGTACCGCCATTTCTAGCTAAGTCCTGCCATTTCTAGCTAAATACTGCCCATTTCAAGACAAGTTACACCTACCTTGTGTTGAAGTCAATGTTCAATTTTGAAACCTTAATTCCCAGAATCTACATTTCAAGGTAATTATATAGTTAACCTGTTAAATATTTTGAAACTAATTTGACTGGGACCTGTTGTTGCCTATGTAAATTGGCTAAAGTCACAATCCATACACTTTTGAAAATGGATTAATCACTGAAAAAATCTGTCTGAATATTGGATAAGGTAGTCATTTAACACTAACACTCAAATTTGTTCCACAAAAATTTTAATATTCTCATAGAAAGTGTAAATTTGCAGACCAAGAGAAGACTATTTTGAAAATCTATCACTGGAATGACTGGCTCAATTATCATATCAGTCATTCCAGTGATAAATTTTCAAAACTAATCTCTTGGTCTGCAAATGGATATTTCTGAAGACCACTGCAGAAGGCAATTTTGGCTGATATGAGTATTAAAAGGTTAACGAGTTTAAGGGGTTAATATCGCTCAAATTGTAAGACAGCTTAGCTCTCAATGAATGACACAGGGGGGGGGGCTTAGATTTACCCTCGGATATGTGTTATCATATTTTATTGCTGTAATGGTCAAGCTGGTCAAAATGCCTGTTGCTGTGGTCTTGAGAAATGTCCATTTGCAGGCCAAGAGAAGACTAGTTTTATGTTTCGATAACTGAGCTAGTCATTTCAGTCATAAACTTTCAAAATAGTCTTCTTGGTTTACAAAGACATTTTCTATGAGAAAATTGAAAATTTTCATGAATAAATCTGGACCATAAAGATTTAAGTGACCACCCATATTAAAGAACCACTGTCTTGTGGCCCCAAGAACCAAGTGTCTTTAGAGGTTTGACTGGATATTCAGATACAACACCTACTCCTGCAATTATCACACCACCGGTGATAATAATGATGGTGGGGGTGTTGATGAATATTCTGATGGTGGTGGTTGTAGCAGCATTGGTACTGGGTGGCAGATGGTGGTGATAGTGGCGGTATTGATGATGATGATGGTGGTGGTAGTGGGCGGCGGGTGGTGGTGTTGATGAAGATTCTGATGGTGGTGGGTGGTGGCAGGTTCTGGGCGATGGAAGGTGATGGTGTTGATGATCATTCTGATGATGATATTCTTATGATGATGGTGGGAGGCGTGTGATGGTGGTGTTGATGATGGTTATAATGATGATGATGACCTCTCTACTAATGTTTCACAGGTAGTTGTGATTGTCCTGGCTTTAGAAGTGCCTTCACGTGTGGCTGTGGTGAGCCATGTCATAAGCACAAACTAGTTGTGGAGACGAAGGAAGAGCGTCTTTCTCGTGGTCACCCTGTGGGAGAGAATGTGCTTTACAAGGCAATGGGTGGAATCACAGGTTTTTCATCGCTGCTTGATGGCTATATGAGGCTGGATCCAAGTGGAGTCGGTGAGTTGAGAATTTCAGAATAAAATGTATACATGTATCTGAGTTTCAAATGCACGAAATTTCACCAACGTAAGTCGAAATTAAACATAGAGCTGTACTTTAAGCGCTTTAAACCGTTACCACTCAAATCTTTTTCAAGAAAATTAAAATTTTCGCATAGAAAATGTCCATTTGCATACCAAGAGAAGACTATTTTTTCAAATTTACCACTGGAATGACTGGCTTAGTTATCGATTTAGTCATTCCAGTGATAAATTAAAAAAAAAAATCTGCTCTTGATATGCAAATGGACATTTATCAAGCCCACTGTAGAAGCCATTTTTGGCTTATATAAGTGTTAAAGCGTTGATATTATATAAGATAATATACACTAGAATAGATAGGCATTTAACTGTGCCAGCAATTCCAGTAGTAAATTTTCAAAAATAAGTCTTGACCATTGACACTTTTATGTTAATATTTACTCAAGGAAATTTAGATTGTCTCAGAAAGCGTCCATTTGCACACCAAGCAAAATATATATTTTTTAATTTACCACTTTAACAATCATTCCAGTGTCAAATTTTCAAGAAGATATTCTTTGTCCGCAAATCGAGGTGTCGAGACGACTATAGGAGCTGTCTGGTCAGCTTGACCAGTATGTGGTTAAAGGATTAATCTTAAATTGTAACTTCTCATTGCTGATTTCACTATATACCATTGACCATTGTCCATTTCATACTTTCACTACAAATTTATTATTATTTATTATTATATCAGCATTATGCTGAATGTTTTTTTAATGTCAAACTATATAAAATTAATTCAACAATAGGCAACAGCATAGCCTAATGGTTGCATTGAAATTGTGATAACCAATCACTATAACATCTTTCTTGAAATAACAAATGTGACGTCTGTGTGAAACATGTCGTCTACCGGCAATTATTTTCATAATAAATGTAATACGCAAGACCGACCGTGAATATTGCAATGTTACCCTGTAAAGGCATTGATAGTGTGGATTGCCAAAACAAACTAGGCATGATTGATAATAAATATATTGTGAGGCATCAAGAAACAACTGTAACCAAATATGACAAATTTCACTAAGCATCAAATAGTCTAATGTTGAAAAATTCTTCAACAACTCAGTGCTTAGCTATTATATTTGCCTGATGCTTTCTGCTGTTTGAGAAGAGTCTGGATGACAAAGGCCAGTTGTGGCTTGCTTTTATATGTTCCCAATACGGGTAACAGTGCTACATTTGGTTCTGGATGCGGCTAATCCAGTACATGTACTGTATACAGGTGTGTCCCACATTTCCCCGCATTTTGTTGCATGTTCCTGCATTTTCCGCATGTTGGCCGCATCTGTATAGCTGCATGCCCACTCAGTTGCGCTAGATAGCCGCATTTTGCTGTGTTATCTACAATGGGTGGATATCGCAAATTGTAAGAGGTGTGTTTATGCCTGGGATCCTAAAAAAGTTCCCAGGACTGTTGGCTAGGGTAGTGTTTCGTAGTCAACATATTTATGCATTAATGAAGGGGTTCCCTTCATTCCCAGTGATCCAGACTCATAGCGTTTCATACCCTGGTTGTTATTACACCACAAAAACATCCATTACCGTTCAATCACTACTTGCTAAAATAATTATCTGCATTTAGCTACCAGAATAAGATTTTTATGCTTGCAATCACTCATCCCCATGCCTATTCCTATAAATATGTACCCTCAACCAGGCTACTGGTTAGGTCCATCTCCAGTATATTAACTGATATAGACTGGCACCAGTCTGTACTCACTCCATAGTGACGCGTCACTAAGCGCGCTTGCACATGCGCACTGGAGCCCAAATTGGAAACAGATTCACTTTTCAATTATTCTGCAAGCAGAACAACTGCACAAATATTATCAGAAAGATTTTATAGCTTTCCGCTGTGTCAGCTTACACTTGAAGGACTTCCTCACGCTAAGATATGCCTGTTATGAAGTCTATCCTCCCAAAATTATGTTTTTGGAAGTATTTCGTGGTTATATTGAACTTTATAACTATGTATATAAATGTTACCGGTTTTCGTGGGTTTCGTTTTCGTGGTAACAACTTTAACATGCCTGAGTCGTCATCATATAAAAACACTCTATTACTCCAGTGAGCCCTTAATCACTTTCAGTTAAAAGAAAAAATGATGGTTTACAAGGAATTACATTTATTTCCCTATGATAGGAAACAATCTTGAATTTGAATTTTTCCGGCCTTTCTTTGAAAGGTGTTTGCATGTTTCTAGACTCCTTTTATCGAAATTCTAAGCTGTATGCTTCTTTCGTAATCTTTTTTCGTTTTTTAAGAGTCTGTTTTATCGACTGATAAATCAAGTGCACGTCCTCAATCTGTGAACGAGTTCACTCTGTGGAGTATGGAGGACATTTCTGTTTTAAGTGCACTACGTGTACCCCCACATCGATGTACGGGTTTTGCATAGGGTGGTCTGCGTCGTATCTAAGTTTCTTTAAGGATTATTCGTCCTTACAGCGCTGCCCTATGGTCGTCCTTCCCCTTCCTCCATTGCTAGTAGACAAAAGCTGTGTCTTTTGCAATATCCTAATATGTCTAGTCCAGCAGCAACGGATGGGGGGGGGGGGGTTCGGCGAATTCCGAAGCAGTGATAGCTTTATTTGCGAGATTTGAATCCTTCGCTGCAGTTTTGACTAAATCTTTAGACAAAAGAATATCTTCTGCCATCATGGAGACCAAGAAACAGGAAGTTTCTTCTGATTCCGACGATAGTCCGAGGGCTAGCGGGCATTCCCTCAAATGGGGGAAACCGATTCCTCTAATGTCAATGCAAGTATTCAGGTTTCCTAAGCAGAAGTCTAGAGCGACTAAGCTCTCAAAGGTGGGCTCGTGTAGTTCACCGGGTCAAACCCACATTAGACTTGAGGGTGACGGGCATAACCCTCAAGCAGTGGTGGCGGAGGCGGGAAGCTGACGTCCATAAGCCTGGTACTTATGTTAATGCCAAAAATGTGCGGTCATACCGGTCATCAAGATTCTTCATAGGTCGCCTATAGCTATAGTCCACAATCTAGTTTTGCTAGTTCTTCCGGTTCCGTTGGGGTGGATTCGGGTCCTCGGGACTCGGGTTTACTTCCGTTTTCCAGTGCTAATTCCGTTCCGTCCATTTCCGGTTTATCTTCCGGTTTTGCAGGACATCCGGGTCTTCAAGATCTGGTTCTTACTTCCGTTCCGACTGTTTCCGGTATGACTAATAAGCTCTTCCGACTTCCGCTTCCGGATGGGATGTACTTCCGGGCTAGTGAATGAATTAAGAATAAAGGGAAATTAATTAGAGCAAATAAGCTCTCGAAGGTGGGCTCATGTAGTTCACCGGGTCAAACCCACATTAGACTTGAGGGTGACGGGCATAACCCTCAAGCAGTGGTGGCGGAGGCGGGAAGCTGACGTCCATAAGCCTGGTGCTTATGCTAATGCCAATTTCTTAGATCAGTTGTAGTGGATTCAGGTCCTCAGGACAGGGGTTACTTCTGTTTCCGGATCTACCTCCGTTTTTTCCATATCCGGCCTGACTTCCGGTTTGCGCATTTCCGTTTCCTATTTTTACACTTCTGGATTCGTACTACCGGGGATAGGGTCATTACCGATTTTCACGGTGTTCTATGATTAACTTCCTGTTCTGTCTTCCTTTTTTGGATTTCCGGTGATAGCTCTTACTGAGATTCCAGGTTTGTCTTTCCTAGGATCTAGTCATCATTTTGTCTAAGAGTTAGTCTTATTTCAGTAAGTGCTTTTAAAATAGGAATGTTTAGTCGCTGAATATATTAATTCCGAGACATTGCCAGTCTTGAAGTCTCTCTTGGAATTGTAGATATTCAGCATTTATTCTTTTATCAGTGAAACATTTCAACGTAATTAAAGACTTCCGACTGGTTGCCGGATGGGTTTTTTGTTGCAGTCGATAAGTCAGTCTGTATTCTACGCATTATCGCTAGATGTCGCAATTAAAATTAATTTTTAATTTCATCCAACTTTAGATGGCCAGTTGTCTCCTGTTGTTCAGCCTTTTTTGCGCTCTTTTTTCCTCTTATGTCGGCAGGTTGACATATTTATTTTAACCAAGGGAATTAATTTCTTGAGGAAAATTCCTGTTTATAGCGTAATTCTTAGTCTAATTCTGACAGGCGCTGAAAGGAATAGATTCAGTAGTGGATTCATAGGGAAGAGAATGGCTCTAAGATTAATGATTACAAGAGCAAGAAAACGCTGAGAATAGAGAAATAAGATTAGGGTGAAGGAAGAAGGAATAAAAGCCGAGATTTTTCTTCTTCCTTGTCACAGTCATGGTTTAGGTGAGTATTTTTGCTTAGATTTTATATCGCCTCTGTTTTTCAGCGTTTTGTTTCGTGATTCCTCCCGTAGTGTTTAATCATAATCTAGTATTAGTGTTTTGTGTATTTAACATCCAGCTGTTTCCGGGATTCATTATCATTCCATCAATCATTCCTTTTTATTAGCATATCAAAATGACTTCCGTTTTTATAAGATGATAATAATGGTTCTAAGTCTTTAATAATAATGAGTAAAGATAAGTATAGGTCTCTTCCTTCATCCTCTGCCCCTTCTCCTTCTAAAGTTTTCTTCTAGTCATGTTCTCCTTCCTCTCTCTCTTTCTGTCTTCCTTCTTTTTTCCCTCCTATGGGGTTTTCCCGTATTTCATCTTCTATCAATCCTCTTCTGGTCCTGTTCTTTCCTCTTCATCTTCCATTCTTCTTAATTCCTCTCTTTCTCTTCTACCTCTTTTGATCATCTTGATCCGATTATTTCTGTCATTCTCTCTTTTGAGCTTGAGTTTCTAATTGTTGAGTATGGTCTGGTTTTCTCATTGTTTTCTGTTTTTAGGGATTCGTCCCTTGTTCGTTCTTTCATTTCAGCTTTTTTTGTCCTCTGGTCAGGATGTTGTATTTGTTCACATTCCTTCTGATCAATCTTTTTCCTCTTCTGATTCTTTACAGTTTTCTTCTCTTCTAGCTTCCAAGAGGCCTTGCTCTCCTCTTTCCATTTGAACTGTTGGTCCTATGGCCTCTGGTGACTCTTCTCATCTTTTTCTTCTCCATCTCCTAATCCTTCTTCTGTTCTTCTATTTCCTAGTCGGTCAGGGCTGAGGAGATTTTGTCCAGTCAGGGTCTCTTCGGATGACTGGTCCCTGGCTCACTGGTGGATTGCTTAGATGCTTTCTCTTCCTTGTAAGGAGGAGTTTTCTATAGTCCTTCCTTCTTTTGTGTCGGCTCTTTCCTCTTCTAATTCTTCTTTCTTGTCTCCTCTGGTCTTTTCAATTGACAATTTGGTCATTATCATGTTAGTTTTATTTGTGAATTATGTTAATTCTAAGGAATTTATACATACATGAGTGTTCATCCTAGTGTAGGTTTTCCTACCCTGTCATTAAATCTTAGTAAAATGATCTCTATTCGTTCTGAAACATTCTAATCAGCATTATTTTTAATTTATCAAGGGGGTATGTCATGATTAAATCTCATGATTCTTACTCCCAAGTCAAGCTGGAGACCATCTCCCAGATCATTTCCAGTCTAGATCAGGGTATGTGGTCATTTCCATCGACCAAAATGACGCCATTTTTCATGTGTTCATACCCTTGCTTCAGAAAATTCCTGAGATTTGCTTACTAAGATCGAGTTTGGCAGTTTCGCGCCATCCCTTTTGGCGCCTGACCACGGCTCCTTTTCTTTTTCTCGCCTAGTCTCGGCCGTGGCATAAATTTTCACCGTCGTTCTATCCATCTCCACGTTTATATAGGTGATTGGTTAGTAAAGTAAGTCTTCTTCAATTCTTTCAGGAATTCTTCAGAGGTTTGCAGTCTGGCATGCAACCTAGGGTGGATTTTAAATCTAAAGAAATCAAGTCTAGGGCCCCCTCAAATCTTCACGCATCTAGGTGTTTCTTTCGATCTGACCCAGGGGCTAGTCTTCCCCTCAGATCCAAGAATAGAGGCTTTATCAGTGGCAATGGAAATCCTGTCTTCTTCCATGGTCTGAGCAAGATTTCTGCTAAGAGTGATAGGTTTGATGGTCAGCGTAGAGAATGTTATTCCATGGGCGGCGCTGATGAGAAGACCTTTCCAAATGTATTTAATGTCCCTTTGGAAGCAGTCGGTTCACTCTATTTACCATCAGATTCCCATCAGAGAACAGTTGATTCCTCTTCTAGATTTTTGGAACGATCGTTCTCTGCTTCTGATGGATGTTCCACTGGTAAAGTTCCCCCCTCAGGCGATTATCTTCACAGACGCTTCTCAGGACGGATGGGGAGCGGTCTGGGACTCCCTGTCGGTTTCCGGTCTTTGGTCCCTGGAGGAGTCAGCAGCTCATATCAACATTCTGGAATTGTGTGCTTTCAAGAAGGCTGTCCTTTCATGGTCAGATCTTGTGATAGGTCTCAAAGTCTCGATTTGGTCGGAGAATTCGACAGTGGTCTCTTATATCAACAGGCAAGTGGCTACAAGGTCATCCCTCCTTTGTCTATAAGTGTGGAACCTTCTCTTATGGTGTCACAAGAATCAGATTCTTCTAGTGTCTACTCATGTCCCAGGCAGTCTGAATTTTCTTGTGGACCAACTGTCACGTCCCAGCAAATTCGCCCACACAGAGTGGCAGTTAAAGAGGTCAGTTGTCAAAGCGATTTTCAGTCTTATGGATCGTCCTCTGGTAGATCTGTTTGCGACATTTCTGAATGCTCAGATCTCCTCTTACATGTCTCTGTTTCCGGACAGTCAAGCCCTGTCTCAGTCCTGGACAGGAATGTTCGTCTATGCGTTACCTCCAATGATTTTGATTCTGTTAGTGTCAGAGCTCTAGATAAGCAGGGTTTTTGCGTTTTCACCCAATAAAAATTGCCAATCACCCAATTAATTTTTAACATCATAAGTACTGAAATAGAAAATCACCCAATTAATTTCAGTTCTCTTGCTAATAATGTATAATAGCCTAATTAAATTCCAAAGTAACCCAATTTGCAAAATTTCTAAGAGTGAATCACCCAATTATTGAAAAGCTTATCTAGAGCTCTGGTTAGTGTTGAAGAATGTCAAAGAACAAATATGCGAGATTCTTTTATAGCTCCTTTTTGGCCAAAGAGGATTTGGTTTGTAGACCTTCTAGATCTCCTGCTAGACTTCCCTCGTCTTCTTCCATTCTCCCAGGATCTTCTGTCTCAAGTAAGAGGTCTTTGTCTTCATCCAAACTCAGAAATCTTCAGTCTGTGTGTTTGGAGAATATCGAAACTAAAGTCTACGAGAATAAAGTTTCTTCAAGATCTCCAGTAATTATCAATTCTTCCAGAAGAGAGTCGAACCGCAGAGTTTACAAGTGTCGACGTAATATTTTTGGAGAATGGTGTTCAGACCAAGGTCTCGTGCATGATTCTGTTTCTATTTCCCAAGTATTAGACTTTTTTAACATATCTCTGATTTCTTCCATTTATCAGCTAATTTGGTATGGGGATATAGATTTTCTCTGGCATCTTCTTCCTTGCCTTCTGTATGCCGATGTCAAGGACACTAAGACCTTTAATAGTTTTTATTAGAGGTCTAGGCAATATTCGTCCTCCAATAGCTAAGCCTTTACATTCATGGAAGTTGGCTTTGGTTCTTCAAGTGCTGGCAGGCCGTCATTTTGAACCTCTCCTCTATTAGTATTAACGGCCTGTGCTAGAAGGCATTCAGAATTCATGCTTTTTCTGCTGAAAGGGAGAGATTTATACTTTCAGGAGACGGTTTAGTTTTAATCCCAGAAGGGATCTTTTAGCTAAAACTCAGTCTAACCGGTTTCCTGCTAGTCCGATCATTTAAAAATCATTATCGTCTTTTTCGCCTTCCGATAAACTCTGATGTCCTGTTAGGGCATTAAGAATGTACAAACAGCGAACTGATTTCAAAAGATTTGATCCGTCCCTTTTATGTTTTTCTTATGCGGAAGAGTTAACTAAGCCGGTCTCAAAGTTTACGATATCCTGATGGATTTGGGAGACGATTAAGCTTTGTTACGAGATTGCTTCTCCGGAACAAATTAATCTCTTTCATATTAAAGCTCACGATGTTAGAGGAATGGCTTCCTCTTTTGCACTTTTTGCCGGTTCGTATTTAGATGAAGTCATACAGGTTGTAGGATGAAAATCTGAATCCTCTTTTACAACCTTTTATCTGAAAGATCAGAGTGCAGCAGCCTCCTTCTTTCATAATATTACAATTTTAACCAATATAGCTGAAGACCATTTACCAAGCACATCTCACCATTTTCGTTATGTAAGAAATGGTAAGAGTTTATTTTGGTTTTTATTTATCTCTAAGTTCAAATTTTACTTATTTGATAATCACGGTGTGATTGATTTAAATGCACTATTAAATTATGTTATTAACATTTGGATAGGATTGGTTTGATGTTTATCCTTGTTTGATTGATTCTCAAATCGCTTCCCACTTAAGGTTTTAAGTGGGGAACTGACCAAATCTACGGGTTTAGCAAGTAGTGATTGAACGGTAATGGATGTTTTTGTGGTGTAATAACAACCCCCCACAGACACCCCCTTGCGGGTTGGTCTGTTGTTTTATTAACCACTATAAAAACATACTTACCCTTCAATCACTACGACCCGGTCTCGGCCACCCCGTGTGGAATTGATTTGAGAATTTGCCTGTAATATTTGGCACTTAAATTCAGAAAAGTGAATCTGTTTCCTATTTCGGCTCCAGTGCGCATGTGCAAGCGCGCTTAGTGACAGGCATCACTATGGAGTAGTCTATATCAGTTAATATACTGGAGATGGACCTAACCAGTAGCCTGGTTGAGAGTCCATATTTATAGGAATAGGCATGGGGAGGAGTGTATGCAAGCATAAAAATCTTATTCTGGTAGCTAAATGCAGATAATTGATTTAGCAAGTAGTGATTGAAGGGTAAGTATGTTTTTATAGTGGTTAATAAAACAACAGACCAACCCGCAAGGGGGGGGGGGGGGGTGGGGGGGTCTGTGGGGTTTTTTTGATTTACTCATCAGAGGTTGTTATGCTCATAGTTTGTGCTAAATTTATCTGAGGACGGTCATTCTCACGTGTATAGTTTGTAAGTGATAAAAAATGAATGACATTTCTGTTTGTCTGATTTCTGGAATAGTGTTGACCGGTAAACATTCACCGTGTTATCTTCTGCTGGTATCGCTTCCAATCTTCCTAGTGACTCAAGATGAGCACTGTGGACAGGTGATGCCTTGTCTAATGCTATGTTTTGCTGTCATGTACCCCGACAAGCTGGACTGTTCTTTGAACTGTCTTCCGCAGCTTGTACCATCTGTGAGGATGACCGTTGGAATTGTGACATCAATGTAGCCTGATGTCGTGGGTGCGTGTGACATATAAAAGTATGACGTTTGTCATGTCTGACATCATATCTGAGCATGCCCCAGGGGGAGCTTTGATAACCCATGGTATAGATATGGTTTAACAACCCACAGGTTTTTGGGGGTTACCAGTCCACGTGATTCATTAGCACTGGATCCATGTTAGTTGGTGAATTCAAGAAGATTCACAAGCAAGCCACAACTGGCCTTTGGCATCCAGACTCTTCTCAAACAGCAGAAAGCGTCAGACAAATATAATAGCTAAGCATCAAGTTGTTGAAGATTTCATTTGATTAACCGAGTTGCGTTATTTATCCATCCACTTTGAAGATAGAAGACGATGGCCAACGCCGCTGGAAGCCACCCAGACACTGCTGTTGATTGGGCCAACAGTGGGCAACTTACTTGAGAAAATTTCTCAAATCCCAACACCAAGGGATATCAGGGCAGCACTATCCCAAGCAAGATAGAAACCAGAACTGTGCTTCCTGCCAATTTCAACAGAAAGGGAAAGCTTTCCAAATAGGCAGCATCCAACACAAGAGTCGTCGAAGTCCTTCACCACAATCCTGACAGCTTTGAAGCTATCACTTCATGCAAGAAGTGTGAATCTTCTTGGATTCACCAACAAACGTGGATCCAGTGGTAATGTATCACGCGGCCTGGTAACCCCTAAAGTCCTGTGTGTTGTTAAGCAATATCCCCATGGTATTGCCCATTAAAGACGCATATTCACACCAAAATTCCTCAAAATAAAATTGGCGTAAATTGTGTCTAGATGTAAAGAAACAAAATAAATCTTAACATTAATGATGATTGTGATTGCATCCCTGCTTGTCTTTCCGTACAGGTGCACCTTCTGAGGAATTCCTGAATCAGCCTATTACAGCATCAGATCATCCGTTCCTGAGAGCAAATGTCCAGTCAATCAAGGCTCATAAGATAAATCATAAAGTCATCAAAGGTAGCTATTGTTGAATCAATGCGTCAAACATTTATAATAACTTAGGATGTTATTTAGAACATGAACGACATGGTGGAGGGATGAGACCTGTCACTCAAGTATCTGACGTAATAATCAAATACGTCACATATTATAAGCTGATGTCATAATCAAGATGACGTAGCTCTGTCGCAAAAATCGAGGTCTGTCACTAAAACTGTATGGCCTTGATGGAATTAGAATTTAATAAACATTCTGTCAATAAATATTTTGATACAGCCCCCCCCCCAGTCAAATTAGTTTCAAAATGTTCAACAGCTTATATGTATATAGTTACCTTTAAACTTAAATTTTGGGAATTCAGGATTCCGTTTCCAATCGATTGCAACCCGCGTAAAATGTGTGCGTAGCTTGGATAGAAATGGGCGTAGTATAGCTAGAAATGGGTTCCTCTATAACTTCTAGCTAAATTAGTTTCAACGGCTTTTTGTTTGCCCTATATGATTGTTTGCCACCACACTGCCAAACTAGATTGAACCGATATGGCGGTGCAGTAGCCCTGAAGCAGTAGTCTTAGCTTTTAGCTTGCAAATTACAACTAGTATATAGGGCTGTCTGTCTGTCCATCTGTCATTTTGGCAAATTGTTTATATTTAGAACTGACAAAACTGTAGTAACTATAGCATGTCACGCTCGTTTACTGATTGGTTGAAAATCTAAATCATGACAGTTTTGATAGAATGAAGAAATCTGCAGAAATGTAGCTGTTAAAGCCACATTAAATTAATTTTTTGAATTAGTTAAAATTTCCCTCAAATTTGCTTCAAAAAATTTCTCTTTTTCTCATAGAAAATATCTATTTCCAGACCAAGTGATGAATATTTTTGAAAATTTCCCACTGGAATGACTAGCGCATTTATAAGCCAGTCATTCCACTGGTAGAATTTTTTTTTAATACCCCTGACTTGGTCTGCAAATGGACATTTCTCAACATCACTGTAGAAGACACTTTTTACCCGCTTGAGTGTTAAAAGCATAAAAATGGAATATGTTTGAAAATTTTGTGCCTGGTTTATGTACGGCATATATTCTATCAGCTGAATATTTTGTATAAGATGAGTTTTTCTCTAATCTTTAACGGCTAAATTTAGTCAAGAACATTTTAGAAAATTTATCACCGGAATAACTGGCTCGATAATCGAGCCAGTTATTCCAGTGATAAATTTTCAAAATTAGTATTCTCTTTGCCGGCAAATTGACATCCCTCAAGACCACTGCAGTGGCCGGTATTGGCCGGCTTCAACGTGAAACATGAAACATCTTTCAGATTCTCAAGCAACGGCTCAGCCGTCATCACAAATGGTTGCCATCAATGACCACGACGTCGATGATATGACAGAAATGTTGTCAGCGATGCGAAGACCAGGAGAATCAGACATGGACTTCTTTGAAAGACGATACCAAGAAAGGGTAAAATCAATATTATTAAGTTAACCCTTTAATGGTCAAATTTGGTCAAGAAAATTTAAATATCTGCCTATTGAATGTCCATTTACAGGCCAAGAGAATACAATTTTTGGAGATTTATCACTGGAATGACTGGCTCGGTTATCGAGCCAGTCATTCCAGTGGTAAATTTTCAAAAATTGTATTCTCTTGGTCTGTAAATGGACATTCCACAAGACCATAACAGAGGCCGGTTTTGGCCGGCTTGACCAGTAAAGGGTTAATACTCAATATTTTCACATCAAATGTGGGTTTTTATTGTAACAGCCGATATATGTATGAGTAAGCAGTCATGCAGTAGAGGAGTCTAGTATGGCGTGTGACTAATTCATACTATTTATAATTACTATACTGATTAATCATATAGAGATGTCTTAATTGAAACTAGATTTTAATAACAAAACACTAAGGGTGGAATTCAGTTATATGAGCTACTTGTAAAAGGTTATTTAACCTGACGCTTGGTCGCAAGGTGAGACCAAAAGTCTGAATGATTTGGACTGGAATTTTCGTCCCTTTTATACCCTTCCTGGGCGAGCCTGTGGATTGAGATGATCTTGACTATATATGGGCAGAAAAAAAATTGATTAAAATTTTTGGAGGTTTGGCAATATGGTCAAACATTTTACCGGTTGTGACTTTTACGGGTTGTGCCTTTTTTGTCGGTTGTGACCGTTTTTTGGTGGTTGTGATATTTTTTGCCGGTTGTAATTTTTTTGCCGGTTCTGCCATTTTTGGCAGTTAGGCAACTTTTTTGGCGGTTGTGGTCATTTTTACTAATTGTGAATTTTTTACCGTTTGTGTCCATTTTGGCGGTTGGAAAAACCTTTTTGGCGGTTTGGGTTTTTTACCGGTTGTAGGTTATTTTGGTGCTAAATTTCTAATGGTTTCTGTAGGTCAAGTTCGTAGAGGTATTTCTCCTTTAGTGGATAGTTTTTGGCTGTTTGTATGGGTAATGATCATGTGTGGTTTGATATCGACCTCAGATGTTTTTGGATTCTGATTTTGAAGGTGCGTCGAGTTTCTCTTACATAAGAAAATTCCAGTCCAGATCATTCAGACTTTTGGTCTCACCTTGCGACCAAGCATCAGGCTAAACAACCTTCTACAAGTAGCTCATATAACTGACTACGTTGTTATTCACTGTCATTAAACAATGGATTCATCCAGCAAACCGCTGCCACAGGAAACGGAGATAGTCACAATACCTTCGCTGTCCGCACCAAGCCTAAACGCAGTAGATTCGGACACTACTCGCCAGGTCTAACACAGACCTGAATGTCACCATAAGGCCACCACGGCTAACACCAACTTCAACCGAAGGAGTGGCAAGCTCTTCAACAATGGACCTTCCAAGAGCACAGGCTGTTAGATCACAAAAACAGAGAAGGCTCGCTCACATACAGGCCTAACACACAGATCCAAGATCATAGGCAACTGTCAGACAAGGAACATCATCTACCTACTAACTTGCAACAAATGTAAGAAACTGTATGTAAGCGAAACTCAACGCACCTTCAAAATCAGAATCCAAAAACATCTGAGATCGATATCAAACTGCCATAGGAATGAATGATACGACACACCCGTATCCAGACATTTCAATAAACATGGACATTCTAGAATTGACATGCAGTCCAGAATTATCCAGGTATTCTCATCAGACCCGGACGATGTAAACTCCACCCCATGGAGAAAACAGAGAGAATGTCATTGGATACACCAGCTCCACACAATGAAGCCTATGGGCATAAACGTAGCAGGATAAGGGACGCCTCTCCCCTGGACCAACACACCCACCACGGGCAGACACGCCCAGTACATTGTTATTAACCTAGATAGGGAGATAGCCACACCTTTCTTCAGTTGAGAGCTAGATAACGACCCCAGCAAGGGGCATGGCCTAAATACCAAAGTATGGGCATTCCTTCTAAGTGGGCGGGGCATTAAAGAGCCCCTCCCACTTCTGAAAGGCGCCCATACTTCAGTATTTATACCACAAACCCTGAAGGGTGTGTGGTCTGGGTATCAACTAAGAAAATTTGGGGGTTATCGCTCTATATATAACACTACCCGTGCAATTACACTTGTTACCAGGTTTAGGTTAAACCAGGTTTAAACCTCCTTATCGAATTCTGGCCGAAGGGTCTACCCGTGTGGTAAATGCGAGCATGAAGCTCCTCCTACAGACATTTTTTAATAACTTGAGTTCTGCTAGAGATCTCTCCAAATGTTGGTGGAAGATTGCCCGTGGCATCCCAACAGCGTACACCAATTTTGGGGCTCAAAACTCAAATCACACCAGTTATCAGCAACATTGTTTATAAAATGGAAATTTTTAATGCTATTTTCAATAAGTCATTCTACTGAAACTATGTACAAACTTAGGTGGATGTTTGTCCATGGGGTCCTGTGCCAATTTTGGGCTCAAAAGCTAAGCCACAATAGCATTCAGAAACATTGTTTTAAAAATACACACGTGACCTCAGTGGCCCGATTAAAAAATATATCAATTCAGGTATTGTGCAGAATTTGTCCTTATTTTATTTCAGAGGAAACAGGAAAAGTCTCAAGTCCGTCATTCTGCAAATGATCCAGCATTAACTCAACAACGTGCAACAGCAGCGAGGGTTGGTCAGCGGGGCGTGGCACCAGGTCAGCAAAACAAAGAACAAATTAGCAGCAGTAGCGCTGGAAGGCAGCGGTCAACCGCTGCAAAAGGAAGACATTCCTGAAATACTTTCTCATTAGGTAGTCATTGTATTCATACTCGCTTATCTGATGGCCGAGTTCTCCTTGTTTAATGGATTGATCAGATCTGTCACTCAAGTATCTGACATCATTCTCAATCACGTCACTAGCTAGTCAGCTGATGTCACAATCAAAATGATGTATAGCTCCGTCACAAAAATTGAAGTCGGAGTATAGGAATTGTAGGGTTTTAATGAATTTACAATATAATAAACATTCTGTTGAGTATTTTGAAAGCAATTTGACTGGGAACTGTCACTGAAACATACATTTCTACTAACATCACAATCAACATGTCACTTGTTAACTGACGTTCAAACTGATATCACAATCAAAATTCATCACTGACAACACACTAGTTCTTAGTGGTAATGTTTTAATCATTACCTTCCACTGTGATAATAAATCTGTGATAACTAACACATGCATGTTGGCACACGTACGCATACATACATGCACACACTCGCCTAGGGCAGCAGCCATGGGTTACCTACTATGTACTATATTTTAATTATTTATCTGGGCAGTTTTATTTAAGGCACCTCAAATATACTCCCATTTACAGTAGTCTTAATTTTATTAAATTCAACTGTGATAATAGATGTGTATTCCTAGATGGATGTTGACACAGGCGTGCGCACACGCACCCACATACACGCGGACGCACCCACGTACACACGGAGCGTGAATGAATGAACGAGTGCATACTATTAGATAGATGCATAGAGTTCTTGTTGTTTAGTTATCCTAACTCATTAAATAAACTTAAAGCTCTCGTGTTCCATTAAATATAGACACTTTTGCACGAGATATGAGATGCCTGTTTAATTTACCCAGCATGCAATGCTACCCGGCGCACAATGCTACCCAGCATGCAATTTCCTGACTCCATAATCGTTGTAACTATTGAACGCCATATTCGTTTAGTCTATTGTCTGCACAAGCCAGGATTTCTCAAACAAAACCAACCTGCTTGCATGTGTAAATAGTCATTTGTCCTCCAGCTCTGGAAGCATAAGCATGTGTGAAGGGCTTATTCACGGCAGTACATTCGTCAGTCTGTATTTCAATACTGTTCAAAGACAGTGTGTCAATGTCCAGGAGAAAATAGGAGAAAGCTTTTATATACATTGACAGTAATTTGCGTGAAAGTTGTCGCTATCAGTGACAGCACCAACATTCAGTCACATTGTTGTCAAAATAATTAGTATGTAATGCAATTACCACCTGCTATGTATTTGATACAAATTATATTGAAGTGTTGCTGCAACAGCTTTCTACTTTGAATAATACTTACCAGATGTACTATTATGATAATGTCTATTATCTAGTCTAGCTCAAAATAAACAATTAAAACTCCGCACTCTCCTGGTCCTGCCCACACTGTGTAAGGGAATTACCATAGCCGCAGGTACCGAGTCAATTCCCAATCACAGTCAGATTCGTCTATTTTGCGACTTGAGAAAGTGGCGTTTTTTCAACCTCTTAAAATTTTCAATTTTAACTGAATTTAAGCGTTGTTGGAGTGCGTTACTGTTGGCATCATGGAAGACAAAGGGAAATCATCACAGGGGCAGGTTGTATCAATCTAGAATTTATACATTCGTGCCATAATGACTGTTTGAAATTTCCTTAAATTGGCACATTATTCTAAAATGGTAGCCATTGTTGGAGTCGCTCGGTACCCGTTAACTTTTTAGTGTTAATCCGGGTACTCGGTTCTTTTCTCTTGCGACTCGGTTCTGTCTAAGATGGATGTGCTCTTAGCCAAGATGGCTGCGCCCTTGATGTTTATTTCGCCTAGCTTCGCGTATCTATGCACTCTGTTTATGCCGATTTTTAGCTTTCGCTTCATTGTCGAGGGTGTTTGTAGCGATCAGCATTTAATTCTTGGCCGTATTAACGTTAGTTAACTTCCAAGTTGTGTTTATTAATTTTCACTTAAAAAAGTTTCATATATTTTCCTGCCTATGGCTTGATTATCATTAATTTAAGAGAAAGTTAATGTTTTCTAAGTAATTTATTTTACAATCAAGTCTATTGTGCGTATTGCTCGTCATCGTTTGTCATGTGCAGCGTTTTAATTCTTCTCTGTGTTCGCAGAAAGCCAAGAACCAGGACACTATGTCAGAAGTATTCAGGCCATCATTGTGTGGCTTGCACTAAGTGTAAGGTTGGAAGTCCCTGTGATGTGTGCGCCAAGTGGTCGTCGGAGATGGTGGCGGAATTCGATCGTGATCGACGTGCACGCTTGGAGAGGATCGCGAGGGTCAAGGCGGCCAAGCTGGATCAGGCGTCGTTGAGAGGACTGGAAGGTCGTCTGAATACTAGCATGGATTCAGCACTGGGCATATGGGCGGCCCAGTTCAAGGCAATGTTCGACCCATTGCAGTCCATGGTCCCGTCGATGCAGGCTGGTGCAGGGCAACCTTTAGGTGGTCCGGCTAGTTCTGCGGAGGGACGAGCACCTGTCCCTTCTCTGTCGTTTGCTCAAGAGCCGACGGGGGAGGAGGAAGATCTTTTTCTGATGGAAGATCCGGCATGCCGGATATCTCGATGACGGCTATGCCCAGTACATCCCAGGGATCTCCCTTGGGTTTTGTACGGGTCTGCCAAGCGGATGGTGATGTCGATGTTCCGTCGGGCATTTTCCATCCGGATTTCGTGCAACCCGCGTTGTCGGTGGAGCCGTGTTTTGCGGTTCCTAGCGGCATCCCGGCGGCGTTAGGTGCGGCTCCTCTCGGAATGCCGACACCTGCTGTAGTGAAAGCGGATGTGGTCCCGCCTCCCGTGCTGGAGCCGATGGACTGCAGTGAATCCGTGTCCGGCGATTCGTTGGTAGTCGGGCTATGGACGAGCTTCATGGTATTAGAAGTGCGGCCCATAGCTCTCAGCATCGATCGTCGGTGGCCTTTTCATCCAAGGGTGAAAGGGAAGATGAAAACGGTAGTTCATTGATGGACGAATCCGTTTTCTGCACCGAAGCTGAATGGGTGCAGGTTCTTGGCTGGATGTCCGACCGTCTCGGGTTGGCATCCGATCTAGGATCTCAGCGCGATCCGGCGCTGGAACTGATGTCAGAGCGAGCGGCTAGCGCTCTGTCAAGTGGCTCTTTGGCCATGCCGACACTCCCTTTGGACACGCAGACTTCCGACATGTTAGAGGTTGCGGCATACCGTCTGGTCCAGCCAGAGTATGCGCTGCCCAAAGCCCTGAAGGGGATAAGGAGTAGGGTCCATTTTCCTGAGCAGGCCTATCATCAGTATGCCAGGGTTCCACGGCTTTCCATCGGGGAACGAGAGGCGCTGAATAGGCCGTTGGCTGGGAAATCTAAGAGGCGTTCTCATCCCTTAGTTTCCCAAGTTAACAAAGATCCATTGAAGATGCAGCGAGGGCAGCCATGGCTGCGCTCTCGCACGGATGTACCGTCTTGCAGGGTATGCTGGCCTGCACGGCGGAAGGTGGACAAGTGCCAGAGGTTGCTCCCGGAGTTATTTGGGACACCATGCGCTTGTCTCAAGATTGCCTGGCCAGGGTGATCACCAGAACATTGGCATAACGACGGAGAATGGTTCTCGATTGGGTAGAACCAGGACTGGAGATGAGGGCTGCATTGTCTTCTGCGCCCTTTATCGGTCCAGGCTTGTTCGGCGGCTCGGCACGACAAGCCTTATCCAAGGTCACGTCAATGGTTGCTGAACAGGAAGTAGTCGGCAAGTCATGGAAGTCGACTAAGAGGACACCGCCGCAGCAGTCCTACAGGCAGCATCGGCAAGAGCAACAGAGGCAGCGCCAAAGATCGCCCTTCCGTCCTTCTGGCCATGATGCCCATCGGGCATCCGGATCTCAAGGACCTGGCCGGTCGTCCTCATACAAGCCCTCTAATAAGAGGCCGTATGAGGATGACAGGAAGGGTGGCGGTTTGGGCCGCGGCGGTTACCGTAGGGATAACCGTGGCGGCGGTTCCGGACTGTCATATTCCAAGAAACCGCGGGGCGGCCGTGAAGGTCGGTCCTGACGGATTTCCGGCGGAATCAGTTCCAGTGACGTCAGGAACGAAGGGAGTCGAGAATCTTCACACAAGCGGTTTAGCGTCTTCTCGTGCAATCTTGACCGCCAGCTGTGTGCAGATTCCTACCATTGGAGGCAGACTTCAACTGTTCTCAAGCCAATGGGAACAGGTCATGCGAGATTGTTTAGTCTGTCAGTGGTTAAGAAATGGCTACGAACCGGACTGGCTCATCCGTCAATCGTTAGTTCCGTTAACATCGACTCCATTATGGACTCCCGTTCCAAGGGAATCCGATTGTCTAGATGCTCAGAAATAGAATCTCTTCATCAGAAGAATGTGATTCATCTAGTCCACAAGCAGTCATCCATAGGCTTCTATTCGATGATGTTCCTCGTTCCGAAACGTACCGGAGGATGGAGACCAATTCTCAATCTCAAACCGTTGAACAAATTTATTCTTTCTCCCAAATTTCAGATGGAGACTGTAGCAGCAGTAATGACAGGGCTGAAAGGCATGTGGGCAGTGTCGATAGATCTGAAGGATGCTTATTTTCATATTCCAATGTCAATTCCTTTTCAGAAATACCTTCGCTTTGCATTCCAAGACAATGTTTGGGAATTCTATGCGCTTCCATTCGGCCTGACCACAGCACCGAGGGTCTTCACCAAAGTGGTTCTCGCCATGACTTCTTATCTTCGCAGGAGAAACATAGCTGTTCATACTTACATAGACGACTGGCTGCTAAAGGCGGGGAATCCAGTCACTCTGCGCAACAATCTTCAGGTAGTCCTAGCCTTATTAAAGGATCTAGGATGGATTGTGAATCTAGAGAAATCAGAATTGACTCCATCCCAGGAGTTTGTTTATCTGGGAATATTTTCAATCTCAGAGACGGCGTAGCTTTTCCGGCGGAGAGCAGAGTCAAGAGCCTGATTGCAGTTCTGGAGTCGGTTTCTCTAGGAGCCTATCTGACGGCGCGTCAATTTCGCAGAATACTGGGTTTACTAGTATCTCTGGAGAAGGTGGTTCCTTATGCGGCACTCAGGCCCAGGCCAATTCAGATGTATCTAATGTCATTCTGGCCTCAGAGAACTGATCCGTTATCTCTGAGGATACCAGTAAAAGAACCATTGATATTCCACCTTCAGTGGTGGTTATCAGAACAGAATCTCCTGCGAGGTGTTCCTCTACAACCTCCTCAACCTCAGATGTCCATTTTCACAGATGCATCGACGACGGGTTGGGGAGCAGTATTGGACGATCAGTCAGGGGAATGGGATCGGACCAATGCGCAGAAACATATCAATCTTCTCGAACTATTAGCAGTGGTATTGGCACTTCGAAAGTTCGAGAATTTAGTTCAAGACAAGATTGTCCTAATAAGGACAGACAACTCAACCGTGGTGTCTTATTTGAACCGCCAAGCCGGGACGAGATCACCAGAGTTGTGTACGATGATTTGGAACATTCTGCTGTGGTGCCAAGAGATGAATGTTATTCTTCGGGCAGCACACATTCCAGGAAGATTGAACATCCTAGTGGATGCTCTCAGTCGAAGGACGGTTTGTCATCCGACGGAATGGCAGCTCAACCAATCGGTAGCGGAGGTTCTATTCAAACATTGGGGCAAGCCAAATGTGGACCTGTTTGCGATGAAACAAAACGCAAAGATGGTCACTTACGTATCACCGATCCTGGACCCGCTAGCTCTAGCGGTAGACGCACTGGCGATAAGTTGGAAGGGAATGTACGCGTATGCGTATCCTTCAACGATTCTCATCCCAAAAGTTCTGGCAAAGATAAGAGAGGGTATGTGCCAAGTGCTACTGATCGCCCCTTATTGGCCAGGCCGATCATGGTTTACGGATCTGCTGGACCTTCTGGTCTGCAGTCCAATCCCTCTTCCAGACAGAAGAGATCTAATCTCTCAGAACAGGGGTCTGTACCTCCACGACAGACCAGAAATGTTCAAATTGACTGCATGGATGTTATCAAGCAGCGTGCAATTAAGGGTGGCTTTTCTGAGCAAGCGGCGAAGTTTGTCGCTTCAGCCAGAAGAGGTTCAACCACTAAAACATATAATTATAGAATCAACAAATTTGCAGAATGGTGTAAGGGAAGAGATATTGATCCCTTTTCTGCATCTGTTCAACACGTAGCAAATTTTATCTTTAATTTATACGAAGTTGACAAACTTGTACCTTCAACCCTAGCAGCTTATAAGTCTGCATTAGCTTCAGTCATTCCCAATCTGGCCATTGAAGGAGTGGAAAATGACACTTTGAATGAAGTTATTAAAGGAATGAGCAATCTGCGACCTAGACAGCCAATTCCTATCCCAGCATGAATCCATCTCTTGTTCTACAGGTTTTAGGGCATGCTCCCTTTGAACCAATTAGATCTATACTCTATAGACATTAAACTGTTAACTATTATATCAGTTTTCTTGGTTGCAGCAGCGTCGGCGAGAAGGAGAAGCGAAATACATGCGCTTTCTGCCGAACAAGACCGTTTTGTCGTCACGGGTGAAGGTTTAAGACTACTTCCACGTCTTTGTTTCCTGGCAAAGAATCAGTCACTTAAATATCCAGGACAGCTGATCAATTTGCCAAGTTTAACTAGACATGACCCAAACTCTTCTGCTTGGTGTCCTGTCAGATGTCTGAAAATGTATAAGAAACGTACTGAGGAGTGGAGAGATGACCCGAAATCTCTGTGGTTATGTCTCAAAGCTCCTCATTTGCGCGCCTCGAAAGACACTATTTCTCGTTGGATAGTTGACGCTATTCAGATGTCGCACAAAATCGCTACAGAAAAGCAGATTGATCATGCGAATGCCCATCAGGTCCGAGCACTAGCAGCATCATCGGCCCTTTATAAGGGTGTCTCATTAGAGGAGGTGATGTCTGTAGCACAATGGCATGCAGAGTTGTCATTCACTGATTTCTACCTTCGCGACATCTCCAGCGCACTTAATCCGGTAGTCGTCACCAATTTATCGAATCTATACTAAGCCACATCTGACCAATATTTCGCACACATCACAAGTTCTTCCACCTGCACTAAACAATGGCTATGCACATGACCTGAGAATGACCGTGGATTGGGCCGAGCTCCTGTGATGAACAAGAAAAGACCAAGCACTCAAAATGGTGAGTGTTTACATTAATTAAGTGACTATAAATAATTTACTTATAATCGAAATACCAGACTGCTTAGGTAAATATGGTATAAGAGTATACTTAGCCTCTCAAACAGACATTAGACTCATTCCAATTTGAAAACCTAATCGATATACTGATATTTGTTCAAAATTAGAAGTTGTAGTAGCTTCTTTGCCCTCTACTGGACTGCCCTAGCTGAGACTTGGGGCTGACACGGGTCTGGTGGGTGTTGCATCCCCAGTGACAGCCCTCTGAATTTTGTGCGGACAAGAGGGGGGGAGCGCGGTCTAGTCCATGGAAGTTTAGCACTCTATGAGTCAGATGGCAGAACCCAAGCATATGCCAGGGTTCTAGTCTCTTCACAAGCTTCTCTGTTGGATGGTAGATGAGTGCTGGTTCGAGCCTCACCTCCTCCCACCGGTATTTCTTGGCTGTTGAAATCCGGAGTTTATCATAATAGTACATCTGGTAAGTATTATTCGAAGTAGAATAAAAAAAGCAACCGCTTTTGTTTCTACGAGAATTCTTAATACTTACCAGATGTACTATGGCCCTGCATCAGCCGCCCCGCTGAGGTGAGGCTGAGCTGCTTTCGCTGTTTGTCAAGGCAAATATAAGACGAATCTGACTGTGATTGGGAATTGACTCGGTACCTGCGGCTATGGTAATTCCCGGACACAGTGTGGGCAGGACCAGGGGAGTGCGGAGTTTTAATTGTTTATTTTGAGCTAGACTAGATAATAGACATTATCATAATAGTACATCTGGTAAGTATTAACAATTCTCATAGAAACAAAAGCAGATGCTTTTTTGATTCAGTCTATGTATTCTAAAATAAACATAAATTTCAGTCAACACTTGCTACAGATTTGAAGAGCAATTTGACTAAGTTGTTGTTGACTATGGCACCAACAATGTTATCAAATTGTTGTCCATAGAATCACATGGCGCTCAGTATTACTATCTGGGTAGAGTGAGTATATGGCCAAAATACGCTTTGCCTGCATGAAGGAAATATTTTGCCTAGCTACCGTGTGTGTTTCTGTTCGATCAATGCATTTCAAACAAATGCACAAATCTGTCAACGAAACATACACGCCATTTGCTAAGCAGTCATTCTTGGCGAGAAAGCGTAACTATATAGGCCTATGCTCACTACCTAAATAGTAATATATTGATTGCACGTGTGTGGATAATAATTCGACAGTGTTGTTGCTGCCTTAGAAACCAACAACTTAGTCAAATTGCTATTCAAATCCATAGCGAGTCGACTAAAAAGTATGATGATTATTTTAGAATATAGCAGTTGAAAGCTGTTGTAGCAACAATTTTTATTCAAATTAATATCAAATATATACCAGATAGTGATCGTATTACCTAATAATTATTTTGACAATTTTACTGGATGTTGCTGCTTTCATTGATAGCAATAACTTTCACGCAAATTATTGTCAAAATATATATAAAAGCTTTCTCTCTGGAAATTGACACAGTTGCGCTGAACAGTATTGAAATGCAGGCCGTCGAATGTACAGCCGTGAATAGTATGCCATACGAGCGTGCTTACGCTTCCAGAGCTGGAGGACAAATGACTATTTGCACATGCAAGCAGCTAAGTTTTGTTTGACAATTCCTGGCTTGTGCAGACAATAGACTAAACGAATATGGCATCGAATAGTTACAATGATTATGGAGTCAGGAAATTGCATGCTGGGTAGCATTGCACGCCGGGTAGCATTGGATGCTTGGTAAATTGAACAGGTATCTCATATCTCGTGCAAGTGTCTATATTTAATGGAACACGAGAGCTTTAAGTACCATAAGCACAATTACAGCAATGGACCTTTCCAGTTTTAGCTATACCCCGCCCATCTTTAGCTAAGCTCCACCCACACATCGCCTGTTGGGATCGATCGATCCCTGAAATCCCCGACTCAATTTCAAGAAAACTGTACAGGTAAGCTGAATATTTTGAAACTAATTTGAGTGTGCTGTTGCTACATTGTACCAGTCTAATTAATTTCAAAATATTCAAGAGAACGTTTATTAAATAGTAGACATACAATTCGCACAACGTGTCGGACTATTAAGATGGACTAAATCGAGTCATGCATGCTGTAATTGATTATGACGTCATCCTCCACATCACATAGTTGTTCTGTCATCCTCCACATCACATAGTTGTTCATGATATCAAATGATGGATGGATAAACTGGTAAGGTTCATTGCAAAGGTATACAATCTGTCACTCAAGTATCTCAAGTCTGTTACAAAGTCAAAAAGTCTGTCAATAAAGCATACGAATTGTATTACTTTGATGAATTTACAATTTAATAAAGATTCTGTTGAATATTTTGGAACTAATTTGAATGGGAGTTGTTGCTGCTTTAGGCAGCAACAGCTCCCAGTCAAGTTAGTTTCAAAATAATCAACAGCTTACCCTCAGGCTTCATTTTCAAATCTATTTCAACACACATCAAGAGTGGGTGGAGCTTATGCACAGTTAGAGAATTACATCAATTATGGGGAATCTAATCTGTCACGCAAGTCACATCTTAGTTGACGTCACACTGACATAGGCCTGGTACCAAAGGTGAAGTCTGTCACTAAATCATACTAATTTTATGTCTGATGGATGTACAATTTAATGAACAATCTTGAATATTTAGAAACTAATTCGACTGAGAGCTGTTGCTACCTGCACATTCCAATCAGATTGCATGCCATACAAATTTGTTTCAAAATATTCACTTACCTGTACAGTTAGCTTGAAAATTATTCTCTGGGAATTCAAGTTTCAGTTTCAAATCGATTACAATACACAAGGTGGGTGGAGCTTAGCTAGAAATGGGTGGGGCATAGCTAGACATGGACCCCTCTATTACACCCTTTAATGGTCAACTTTGGTCAAGAAAATTTAAATATCTGCCTATTGAATCTCCATTTCCAGGCCAAGAGAATATATTTTTGAAAATTTATCACTGGAATGACTGGCTCACGATTATCAAGCCAATAATTTCAGTGGTAAATTTTCAAAGATTGTGTTCTCTGGGTCTGTACATGGACCTTCCACAAGGCCATAACAGGCCGGTTTTGGCCGGCTTGACCATTAAAGGGTTAAGAACCCACCTGTCTACATCATTGACTCATGTTTTTGTTTGTGTTCAATAACAGGTAATGTAAGACACGGTTTAATGACACAATTTTATTTTTATATACATGTAAATCTGTGATACTTACAATAAATCATATATTGTTTATATTAAGTGTCTGACTGCTACAAGCCAATAGACAATAATTTCAATGGGCAATAACTCTGGATCTACTGAATAGTCTGAAAACAATTTGTCTGAAAGTTGTTGGTGACTTAGCCACCAACAACTTTCAGTCAAATTGTTTTCAAAATATTCAGCATATCCAGTTAAACTCCACGGAAAATGTAGTCGGCAGAAATTCAGCAGGCAGACAGTTATCATTATTCTGTTTAACTGTTAATTCCGATATTTTACAAACATGTTCTCTGACTAAAGGAATAAAGGGTTTCAAACCTTTCTTATTTTAAATCTTGTCTCCGATATTATTGTTGATCATCTGAACAATACACAGATACATGTTCATTAGTTCCAGATCGTGTTGCTGTTAACACTTTCATCGATGAATTCCCCCATACCTCATTTTCAATGCTACCATACAGGAAAACTTGATTCGTGTCACCGCAAACACTTACACACCATCACTGGACACTGATGGCCAGACACCATAATTTCCAACGATGCACTATACAAGATGTGTAATACGTCACCGCTGTCTGTAAGTCGCCCAGCAAAGTTGGTCCATGTTTGACCATGTGCTAAGGATGCCAGAAGAGACACCAGCATAAAAAGCCTTGGAATTCTCCCTACTCTGAGCCAGCAAATACAAAGCCAGGAGAGGACGCCATTGCATAAATCTGCTAAGCGTGCTATGAGGTGACCTCAAGAAAGGACTTGTTACACTCAAGTCAAGAACGGACCGGAGGAAGCTAAGGATTTTGGCTGAGGACAAGACGCAGTGGGAAAAAACAAAGGACTGATTGCAGCTGTAGGAGGTTTCTACTACTACAGCCGCAGAATACAGTAATCATACATATAGGAAAACTTTTGTAATTAATTTGACTGAAAGCTTCCCTAGGCAGCAATGGCATCCAGTTAAATTAATTTCAAAATGTTCAACAGAATTATTTTTATATATCGTACCGGTATATAAGAATATACTTTTTCAGAAATTTGTCAATGAAAGGGTTAGCCATGCTTAAGAAACTAAGCTAAGATTTCTCAGACAGAGGCACCACATGTCTACCTAATTCTAGTGTACAGAGATTATTAGACATTAAACAGAGGCACCACATGTCTACCTAATTCTAATGTACAGAGATTATTAGACATTAAACAGGCGCCACATGTCTACCTAATTCTAATGTACAGAGATTATTAGACATTAAACAGGCGCCACATGTCTACCTAATTCTAATGTACAGAGATTATTAGACATTAAACAGAGGTGCCACATGTCTACCTAATTCTAATGTACAGAGATTATTAGACATTAAACAGAGGTGCCACATGTCTACCTAATTCTAATGTACATAGATTATTAGACATTAAACAGAGGTGCCACATGTCTACCTAATTCTAATGTACATAGATTATTAGACATTAAACAGGCGCCACATGTCTACCTAATTCTAATGTACAGAGATTATTAGACATTAAACAGAGGTGCCACATGTCTACCTAATTCTAATGTACATAGATTATTAGACATTAAACAGAGGTGCCACATGTCTACCTAATTCTAATGTACATAGATTATTAGACATTAAACAGGCGCCACATGTCTACCTAATTCTAATGTACATAGATTATTAGACATTAAACAGGCGCCATATGTCTACCTAATTCTAATGTACATAGATTATTAGACATTAAACAGGCGCCACATGTCTACCTAATTCTAATGTACAGAGATTATTAGACATTAAACAGGCGCCACATGTCTACCTAATTCTAATGTACAGAGATTATTAGACATTAAACAGGCGCCACATGTCTACCTAATTCTAATGTACAGAGATTATTAGACATTAAACAGGCGCCACATGTCTACCTAATTCTAATGTACAGAGATTATTAGACATTAAACAGGCGCCACATGTCTACCTAATTCTAATGTACAGAGATTATTAGACATTAAACAGAGGCACCACATGTCTACCTAATTCTAATGTACAGAGATTATTAGACATTAAACAGAGGCACCACATGTCTACCTAATTCTAATGTACATAGATTATTAGACATTAAACAGAGGTGCCACATGTCTACCTAATTCTAATGTACAGAGATTATTAGACATTAAACAGAGGTGCCACATGTCTACCTAATTCTAATGTACATAGATTATTAGACATTAAACAGAGGTGCCACATGTCTACCTAATTCTAATGTACAGAGATTATTAGACATTAAACAGAGGCGCCATATGTCTACCTAATTCTAATGTACAGAGATTATTAGACATTAAACAGAGGTGCCACATGTCTACCTAATTCTAATGTACATAGATTATTAGACAGTAAACAGAGGCACCACATGTCTACCTAATTCTAATGTACAGAGATTATTAGACATTAAACAGAGGGGCCACATGTCTACCTAATTCTAATGTACAGAGATTATTATATATTAAACAGGTGTCACATGTCTACCTAATTCTAATGTAGAGATTATTAGACATTAAACAGAGGCGTCATATGTCTACCTAATTCTAATGTACAGAGATTATTAGATATTAAACAGAGGCGCCATATGCCTACCTAATTCTAATGTACAGAGATTATTAGACAGAGGCGCCATATGTCTACCAAATTCTAATGTAGAGATTATTAGACATTAAATAGAGGCGCCATATGCCTACCTAATTCTAATGTACAGAGATTATTAGACAGAGGCACCATATGTCTACCGAATTCTAATGTACAGAGATTATTAGACAGAGGCACCACATCCCTACCTAATTCTAATGTACAGAGATTATTAGACAGAGGCGCCACATCCCTATCTAATTCTAATGTACAGAGATTATTAGACAGAGGCGCCACATGTCTACCTACAGTAATTCTAATGTACAGAGATTATTGTCATTGCTGACTTGAAAGATGTTACACAGCCCCACACAGGTCTTATTAAAAGCAACATTACCTGTAGTGCATATTTTTAGTTGCTATCATTTACTACAGGTATATCAACTGTAAATAAATCTGATCATGCTGGCAAAAATGGCAGATGCCTGGTAATAGGCTTAGATGTCCCCTGCCTTCTATTGACATGAAACCGATGTCCTTTTCTAATCAGCATGATAAGTTGCCCATGGCCGGTGCTCGAGCACATTAGGTTGAATCTTTGGCTATCTACCACTAAGCACAATACCCACATCCTCATACACACCAGTCATCAAATGGCAAAAATGACCTGATGACCGATGATAATATGAATCCACATGAGGAATGTCTGCTCAAAACTTGCAACACTCAGCACGATCCTTCTGGACAATGATTGGTATGAACCCTCTACCATAGTTGCTGAATGGCCTTCTTCAGGTTTTTGTTTAGGAAAATAACTCTATAAGCGTGAATATTTCTTCAGGAGTGCTTTATGTCCATGTTTGGAAAGTAGCCTGTGATGTGTAAATAGCGCATTTACAGAGTCCAAAGGGCCTGTGGCGCTCACCTGGACCATTCGCATTTGAACCATTTGCATTTAAATAGACATGGTGGATAATTTTTTGAAAATCTAAGATGGCCACCCAAAAAATTGACCAAGCAAAATTCTAAATATGCTTTCTAGACCCTACCACCATAGAATCCATCTAGTGAAATTTGGATGAAATATGTTAAGCAGCTGAGGAGTAGCAATTTGACAATTTCCATTACATGTTTCATACATTCTAAGATTTTCACCCAAAAAATTGATGAATCAAAATTCTGAATGGAAATTCTGGAGCCTACGACCACGACGGACGGTTGCCACGGCATAAACCCACATAGGGCCAGGTGAGCTATAAAGACAAAATGAATGCTAGATTTGTTAATGGGCCTCTAAAACACAGCAGATAAAAGACTAAGCATCTTTCATATTGAGCATGGGCCCACCCTCATTCCAGGCCCGATTTCTCAGTCCACCCATAATTTAGTCACACTGGGAAATTTTACAATTTTATAAGTAGAATTATAATTCACGTAATATATATTTAAATGAAAACTAGACCATATAACACCCGTCTTGAAGCATCTTCGCTGGATACCAGTCCGACGGACTTCAGCTCAAAATTCTCTTAACATGGAAATGTCTGCACGACGAAGCTCCCGAATACATGAAAGATCTTCTCATGACCTATAATCTGCACAGTATACTTGTTCCACAGATCAGTACCTACTTCATATTCCATAAATACTAAGTAATGATCGTCAGAGGGAAGCAAGTAACAGTGACATAGTTCACGCAGAACAGAGAACCCATCAAAATTTTGCACCCACTCACAACCCTTTAAGACTCGTATCAGCCAAAAATAGCTTCTGCAGTTGTCTTGAGAAATGTTGATTTGCAGATCAAGAGAAGACTATTTAAAAAAATTTATCACTGGCTCGATAACTTATATTATCCATTTGCCGACGAACAGTGGAATATTTTTACTGAGTGTGTCATACCAGTAATACTGAGTGTGTTATACCAGTAATACATTTTAAAAGCTATTCTCTTGATCCGCATATGGCCATTTATCAAGATCACTGCAAAAGCCATTTTTGGCTGACTCGAGTGTCAAAGGTTTAATTTGTAGATTTTCTGCCGTGCTGGTAAAATTTTGATACTAAATGCAGCTTGCATGAACCAGAAACTTCTTATTTCAACACACAACCCCCCCCCCCCCCCCCCACCCCGCTGGAATATTAACACTTCAACCATTAGGCTCTGTTACCGAGCCAGTCATTCCCGTGGTAAATTTTCAAAGATATTCTTCTATTAGTATGCAAATGAACGTTTTCTCAAGACCACCGCAGAAGCCGTTTTTGGCCAGCTTGAGGGCTAAGGGGTTAATGGCCAGAAACATCACAGTTCTTGAGGAATGTCAATTTACAGGTCAAGACAATATTTTTTGAAAATGTACAACTGGAATGACTCCCTCAATGACAGAGCCTGTCATTCCAGTGGTAAAATTTCAAATACGTCTTCTTTTGGCCTGTAAATGGACAGAGAAATAGCAATTTTCTTTTATTCTCTTAACCATATCACCGACAAATCCCTGAGAGTAATTCTTTACGATGCAAAACTTAATTTGTTGAATATTTTGAAACTAATTTGACTGGAAGCCTTTGCCGCCTTAGGCAGCAATGGCTTCCAGTCAAATTAATTTCAAAATATACAACAGTTTGCCTTGGAAATGAGATACAGGGAATTGATCGGTGAAAGGGTTAACCAGAATGGGCCTTTCCACTTTTAGATATGCCCCGCCCATCTCTAGCTAAGCTCCACCCACACCTCTCTTGTGTTGGGATCAATCGATCTCTCAACTCCCTGACTCAATTTCCAGAAACTATATACAGGTAAGTTGTTGAATAGTTTGAAAATATTTTATTGAGTTTGACTGGGTGCTGTAGGGCAGCAACAAAGCCCAGTCAAATTAGTTTCAAAATATTTGACAGAATGTTTATAAAATAGTAAAGACGTACAATTTGTACAACATGTTGGACTATTAAGCGTTTAAGACAGACTAAATCAAGTCATTCATGCTGTAACTGATTATGACGTCACGCTACACGTCACATAGTTGATTATGACGTCGATGAATAACCCATTAGGCGAAAGACTTGAAATTCCAGCCTGTTACCATGGCTACAGAACAATAAAACCACACTGAGTATATCTAGAGTAAATTGTTTATTCATACATGATTTATTTCTCACAAAATATTTAGACAATAAAACAGCTTTCTTCACAGAAACACGCACACAGACAACAGACGTAATAATACTCTGTTATGATACTTAGTCCAGCACCATAGATAACAACAACGCCGATAACGATGGAAAGATCAGATCTGTCACTTAAGTATGTCATAACAATTCCGTTACATGTAGGCTGACATCAAAAGCTAATGCGTAATGAATGATGTATCTAGGTCTGTCATCAATATTGAATAGTCCGTCAAGTGTACGAATTGTAGGTCTATTCTATTTAACCCTTCAACACTCATATCAGCCAAAAACTGCCTCTACAGTGGTCTTGAGAAATGTCCATTTGCAGACGATGAGAATACTATTTTTGAAAACTTGCCACTGGAATGACTGGCTTGATAACCAAGCCAGTCATTCCAGTGATAAATTTTCAAAAATACTCTTTTCTTGGTCTCCAAATGGACATTTTCTTTGAGAAAATTGAAATTTTCTTGAGCAAATTTGAGGGTTAAAGGGTTAATAAACGGGCTACTGAATATTTTGAAACTAATTTGGCAAAGGTAGAATCAGCACCCAGTAAAATGAGTTTCAGAATATTCAACAGATTACCAGCTTTCCTCAGTTTGTGTAATTATATGATGTAATTAATGAGAAAATAGCAGATTGTCAATAGATTGCAGATTTAGCAAAACGTTTTAAAACTTTTTCTGCACAGAACGCAAAGCAGGATCCAGTGTATAATAAATCTATCCCAACATGTGTAAAACTACTAAAACGTGGACGGAGATGAGCTAAAAGTTGATTCCTCTATTCCTGATCAAGCAATGACATGATATTGCGATTGAAACAGCTGTGGGGAAAATCATTGTCTACCTGCTGAACTTCTACAAACCAAATTTTTCGATGGGGTTTTATTCTGGATATGCTGAATATTTTAAAAACAATTTGACTGAAAGTTGGTGTTGGCGTTTTCAAAATATTCAGCATGTCCTAAGTTATTGTCCATTAAAATTCTTGTCTGGTGGCTTACAGCAGTCAGATAGCTAAGTGATCAAAGCAGGGCCAAGTTATCTCACGTGAATGGGACCTGTTGACCCGGGATCCAAACTATATGCAATCCAAGTTATTTATGTCATTCTAAATGTGACTGAAAAGCTGTAAGCAATTGAAACGGCTCTGCGGAAACATTCCAGTGCTGATTATAATGTTGATTCATAATTAGCTTTAATGAAATACTTGTGAAATTCTAAATCTATGATTGTAATAATTCATTATAAAACTTGAGATTATAAACATGAGGTTTATCTTAGATCATCACCTCTACTCGCTCAAGTCACAGAATACAAAATTTCAAAGGCAAATCATACGAGAAAGTTGTTGAATATTTGAAGAGAATAATTTGACTACCAGATGTTGGTGCCTTAGGTGACAACAGATTCCAGTTAAATTAATTCTTCAGATATTCAACAGTATTTGTTTTTATATTACGACCGTTTCATATCTGATCTGTTGATTTTAAACGGTTAATATTTAACAAATTCTGAGAATAATTTGACTAAATGTTGTTGCTACCAGTTAGTATACCACAGATCAGCTTACCTATTTAGCCGAATAGGATATCCAAATGTGTCAATTTTCAAATATCCATTAATTACAAATATATTGTACAATATACTAGCGTCACAGCCTGCAGAGTAAAATACCACACTTTTTCTAGATCTTTTCCTAACTTATCTGCCATCACATTGGTCCTGAGAAATATTAATTTGCAGACCAAGGATATTTTTTACAATTTACCACAGAAATGACTGGCTTGACGATCGAGCCAGTCATTCCAGTAGTAAATTGTCAAAATAGTCCACTTTGTCTGCAAATTGACATTTTCTGTACAAATCCGACATCTTAAACATGTATGTTAAAGGGTTTCTCTTATATTTTAATTATTTTTTCATCAGACTTTCAAATCTGCTTATAAAGCCTGAACAGAAGCTGGACCACATTGAAACAGAGCACTATGTATTTACAGTGTTAGTCGTCATCATCACCATTGTCATCATAATTTGCCTAAGTATCATTTTACTAGATAATGTCTTTCTATTATTCTACATAAATCGGGTTATCTAAGTTTTATCTCTTTTTCCCACTGCTCAGTTTATCCGCAGCTTCATCAAATTCTTTTTCTGCAATGTTCAGCATAAGTGATGACGCATTCAAGTACACACGATTCTGTGAGGCTGCCACCTGGTGAGAAACAACGGTTAACAAATTAAAGATGACTTGACATGATAAATGGATAAAATAATCACAAAATAACCTCACCTGCACAGGGGTCGGGGTATGTGCCTCACTGATACTTATACGAGCGTTGGCTATGAATAAGGTGGCTTTCCAGCAAATAATCATTCCTGGGACAAACTGTAGTAATGGTGAGGTAATCCAGACAAAAACCTCGAGTGCTGAAGTCGAAGGTGCTCGGCTCATGGGTAAGCAAGCAACTCGGGTACAACAAAAAAGGTGGAATGTCATGGATTGTGTGGAATTTCTCCCCGATATCGAATGGTAAATAGTTACAAAACAAAAACAACCAATCAAGTTGCTGAAATCTAGGTCACCCACAAATCTTGCCACGACACAATTTCCAGAACTAGACTACCATGACAAAGGTTTTTCTTCCAAAATCAAATTGTCTTGAGGAACATCCATTTGCAGACGAAGAGAGAACTATTTATTAGACTTTACCACAGACCTGACTGGAGCGGTAACTGAGCCAGCCACATCTCTGTAACTGAGCCAACCACGTCTGTGTAACTGAGCCAGCCACGTCTGTGTAACTGAGCCAGCCACGTCTCTGTAACTGAGCCAGCCACGTCTCTGTAACTGAGCCAGCCACGTCTCTGTAACTGAGCCAGCCACGTCTGTGTAACTGAGCCAGCCACGTCTTTGTAACAGAGCCAGCCACGTCTCTGTAACTGAGCCAGCCACGTCTCTGTAACTGAGCCATCCACGTCTTTGTAACCGAGCCAGCCACGTCTCTGTAACCGAGCCAGCCACGTCTTTGTAACCGAGCCAGCCACGTCTCTGTAACCGAGCCAGCCACGTCTTTGTAACCGAGCCAGCTACGTCTCTGTAACCGAGCCAGCCACGTCTCTGTAACTGAGCCAGCCACGTCTCTGTAACTGAGCCAGCCACGTCTCTGTAACTGAGCCAGCCACGTCTTTGTAACTGAGCCAGCCACGTCTTTGTAACTGAGCCAGCCACGTCTCTGAAACTGAGCCAGCCACATCTCTGTAACTGAGCTAGCCACGTCTCTGTAACTGAGCCAGCCACGCCTCTGTAACTGAGCCAGCCACGCCTCTGTAACTGAGCCAGCCACGTCTCTGTAACTGAGCCAGCCACATCTCTGTAACTGAGCCAGTCATTCCAGCAGTAAATTTTATGCGACAAATCTTCTCCGCTCTTGGCCAGCAAATGGACATTGCTCAAGCTAGGGCTTACAGCCATAGCGGTTTCGATATGACTTTTCATATCGTTTTTTAACAGAATATCGGTTTTATAGGTGACTTCTATCATGAAAAACTTGAAATCCATTCTCTAAACACTTAAAAAACGATTATCAATAACACGAAAATAGAAGTTTTATTTCCCAGTAAAAAATCATGCCGCCTTACATATATGCTTAATAGACCCCATTCCCATCGTTGGTTTGTTTGTAACAGGATGGTCAATTTTATATTGGAGAAACGTGTTTAAATTAAGTGTGTTAGACAAGGTTGTCACATAATTGACAGTAACATTGTTTACGTTAATTGCTCCAGTAGCTTGTACACCGCGTTGAGTGTCTTGTTTCTTCCCTGGCCCTTTTCCTGTGTTCTGTTTCTGGATCAATTTGGACTTCTGTTTGGTCTGCGTATATTTCGCTTTCCGACACGTTTCTGTTGGTACTGTTGTTGTTTCCTTCCCCTTGTGTTGCTGTTGGGCCGGCCTTGTTGTAAGGACGGGCCCCTCGCTCGTTTGGGTGGACTCACAGATCTTTCGCGTGTGCGCATGCTGGTGCTGTGGACAGCTTGCTCCGCTTCTCGAAACACAGATTGGTTGTCCACAGCCAGAAGGAAATTCGCTTTATGTTTTCTAGTAATCTCTGAAAGTTTGTCAGCACGATTTCGTAGTAAATCAATAGTTTGCACGGTTAATTGTAAGTTGATATCGCGCAATATTTTCTCCCCTAGTTTTGGAAGTTCTTTATCGTCAGTTGGTGGTGTGAAATGAACTGATATGACAAGCTGTCCCGGAATTACATCACGGTTGAGTGATTCTTCGAGCCTATCAATCTGTAATGACGCTAGTGTTTATTGGCAGGCACTATTCCTCCAGAGTTTGTACGCAGGGAGATGTATCTCAGGAATCTCAGGTCGTTTTCTGGGATTCGCATGTATGTTAACGTTGGAATTGTCTAGAGGAACACTCACGTTTGTGTCACTATTAGAGCGAGTTCTCTTTCTGCTAGGTGCACGTTCGCGTCCCTGGATTTCGTTTTTCTCAAAAGGATTCACTATGGTTTCTGTTGAATCAACCGATACACCAGAACTGCTTCCAGTGATGGCGGCCATCTTCTTATCTTCGTCTGCTATCTTCAAGGTAAAACATGCTTCTCTCGTTTTTATAAATAATTAAACACTAAAACTCGAGAGCTTTTGCCTGACGCTTTCTTTGTTTAAGAAGAGTTTGGATGCTAATGGTCAAATTCTGACCCTTTATATGTTGCCAGTGCGGGTAACAGAGCTACATCCGATCTGGATGTCACCTCTCTCTACACGAATATCCCAAACCAGGAGGGTATCAGAGCTCCAGCGAAATTCATCAGGGCCAATGGCACCCCGGGCCAGGCCAGCCCACGGTCGCTATTGTCCCTGCTGAAAATCGTGCAACAACTCCACCTTCAACAGTAAGCACTACCTCCAAATTGGAGGCACAGCTATGGTACAAAGGTAGCACCGAGTTACGCCATAATTTTCATGGCGGACCTAGAAAACAGACTACTTAAAAGCACACCACACCAACCCGCTATCTACCTACATTATATCGATGACATCTTCATATTATGGTTAGAAGGAAGAAACTGGATACATTCATTCAACATATGAATACGTCACACGACAACATCAAATTCACGGCTGAAATCTCATCAACAAAAGTGAGCTTCCTTGACACACTAGTTTTGATCTCGGAGAGACACACACTCCAGTTCAACCTATACACCAAACCCAGACACTCATGGGAACCTACATTACCAGTCAGCTCACCGCGACTCCACCAAAGACTCCATATGGTCAATTTCTGAGACTACGCAGAATCTGCAGCAACACCAAAGACTACGAGAAACACGCTCGTGACACAATCGCACACTATGAAAGCTGTGGTTACCCAACTGATCTCCTAGATAGCTATAACAAAGCAAGGAGAGAACGTCACTCTTAACACCAAGAGAACAAAACCAAGAACCAAAGGATACCACTTATCACGGACTACCATCCACATAGTATTCTTCTTAAAAAGAACATCAACCAACACTGGGATCTCCTTCACACCAGCCCTAAAAACAGGGGCACATTTACCGACAAACCCCTCTTCGGTTATAGAAGGAATCCAACGCTTAGGGACCAACTAGTACATGCCAAGTTCACCTAACCAGATATCAAATGATAGCAGGGCAGTTCGATACCAAACAAAGTACAACCGTGTCAAAAGAAAAACTGTACTTGGAGAAAGGGAAAACTTTCTGGAGCACACATACACGTTTAACATATAGATGTCACGTGAAAATGAACTGCTCAACAATGAATGTGGTGTATCTTCTCACCTGCGCTATTTCCAACAAACAATACATAGGAGAAACTAAGAGAGAATTCCAGATCCGTATCAAAGAACATGTGAGAGATGTCAACAAACACAAAGACACACCGGTCGCACTACACTTCAACCTGCCAGGACATGATACAAGCAGTATCAGATACAGAGCCATAGAGGTTCTACATCACGATCGTGAAAGCAGTGAAGACACAGCCTCACGCATGGACCGCAAATCTTAATGGATTCACCAACTCTATACAATGGATCCTGTTGGTATTAATCACGCAGATTGGTATATATCGCAATGAATTTACTTTTTCCCATGATTTGTTGGTGAAAGTGTTAAAGGGTTGAGCGTGTACAGTGTTGCCCACAATATCTGATTTTTGGGGGTCCCAAGGACGCCACACTCAGATTTGGGGCTCCCATTGTAAAATCTGGGGGTCCTCATCTGAAATATGGGGGTCCCATGGCTTTTTTCTTAAAATACACACAACACATTGATCTAATTATAAAGCACTTTATTAAACATTTCGAAAACACTAGTTATGACATTGTGTAAATACTGTTAATGTATATATAGAGAATATTAACTATGCATAGTTTATTAACCTTTAGTACTTGAACACTTTTGGCCACTATTGTAGATCACCAAAATACCTATTTTTGAACGTTTAACACTGGAATGACTGGCTCTAAACAGTGCCAGTCATTCCAGTGGTAAATTTTCAAAAATATGTATTCTGTGATCTACAATGGTGGCTAAAATTGATCTATTGAAATGGCCATTGTATATATAACTAATAACATTTGAACTGCATGTCAATAAACAATAACTTAAAGCAATGTACTTGCTTGTTGTCTGATAAACCAACCAACCTACATTGACAACCTTGTATGATTAACATTTCCAAAGACCACTACATTAGTAATTAGTATCTGGGGCGAGTTTGCTCAAGGACGACTTAACCTACTTCGATATAATGCGCACTTATTTTTTATAATGTAACCGGAATGACTAAATATAGTGGAATACATAAGCTAAGATCACACACAAAAATAATTTATCAAAAATAATCTGTATAAATCAGATTAAAATGTGTAATTAGTGAAAATATATCGGCCAATAACCGGATATGTCTAATTCATAGGGAGTAACTATGTAATGCGATTGCTGATTGGTTGAAGCATAGATAACGCATTAGCGTGTATCCAATAAGGACACTTGCATTGGGGAGCCTAGAGCTATACGCGGTTTGGAAAAAATCAATATTTTAATGTATGCCTACCTGTAGATCAACGATATCGTTGAACATCGCTGCTGGGATGAGCTTTTTAGTTGAGAAATTGGGAACACCTAACGATCGAGTATTGTTAAACATTATAAACACTAATCCATCAGTCAATCAATCAGCCGCTATTGCTAAATAAAAGACGGCTTATAGCGCGTATTGATACCGTTATTCAAACAGCTCCATACAAAGACACCGCCGCTAATCCGTCAAATTACCATTCAAAGGTAAAAGATATTACAATATCTTCCAGATATTCCTTCATCCATTTAGATATTATGATAAGTAAATAGAAAAAAATATTTTGCCTGTAAGTCATTGCTGCTTTAGGCAAGTAGGCATGCACAAATTAATTTCAAAATATTCAGCATATTAGTGATAACAACTTTGTGATCTGTCCAATGTTCTGAGCTGTGAAAAGGTTAAGATGCCCAGACACATTTGTATACGCTTGATCAGTTGTATTGGATTTCTCAAGCATGAGTTCCTCTAGAGGGAGATTCTGCTGTTATCCAATCAAATACTGACACGTTACACTGACATTTAGCACAGCAGACAGAAACATGGTGGGCATTTTTGCAATTTGTAGGCCAAACAAGGCGACTAACATCGGGCTTGTAAACTCATTATTTATAAAAAAAATTACATCAAATAGAATACTAAGGATGATTTGGGGATTGTGTTTACAATTAAATGTGGTGGTTGAATCTGATTTATGGGCATTAACAACTGAGTTGTGCAAGAAAACATACAACAAATCATAGTCTTAAACAATGCAGTTAAGTTGTTTTTTATTGAACACACAATACATTAGGTATATTTTTAAAGTAAAAACATGCACAAATAAATATACACACATGATAATATAAGCGATAATTAAGCACACGCAAAGTTACCAGTTTCCGTTACACTTTTTCACTGCGTCCCTCATGCGTCCTTTGGGATGCAGAGGGTTAATTTCTATGCGTCCCTCTGCCATTTTTATGCGTATATACGCGCAAAAGGCCGCATAAGGGCAACTCTGAGCGTGTATACACTATGTACTTACAGTTCTGGCGATATTCTGCGATGCTCGGATCTTCCTCAACTTCAAATAACCAGGATTCAGACTTATTGATTCACCAATCTGAACAATTTATGTCAAGGATCCGAAATCCAGTAACAATTCTAATGCTAGCACTTAAACATCCCACATTAACACTTTCATGATTCGTTATATCATGATTGCAGTGCACAAAAGGTGCAGTTCTTTTATCTTTCCTTTTTTACATATATAAGATAAAGCAGAAATGTGATTGCAATGCAACCATGAAGCTCGTCTGATGATATAATTTTAAACTTGACAATTAAGTCCAGCTTTTTCTCTTAACCTGAATTGACAAAGTCCCTATACCGCACATACAGGCGAAAATGATATGAATGCATTGTAGTTTCGATAGATGCAGTAATAAAGCTTTATATCAAATCTGCTGAGTATAGGCCTGATCATTTAGCCGTAGCCAAGATAAATGCAAACCAATAACCTATCATGCCTGTAGGCATTGAGGCAAGTGGAGCGGAAAGTAAAAATTTACCTGAAATAGCAGTCCTTAAGCTGAAAAATATAGGCCAGAACAGTATAAATGATCCGGTGAAGTCATCGATCCTGTCTCAGAGATAGCATAGAGTAACATTAGATCTTAGCATTTATATAACTCTCAGAGGGAGGGAGGGAGGGAGGGAGGGAGGGAGGGAGGGTGGGTGGGTGGGTGGTGTGAGCAGTAATCAAGTAATCGTAATTAATTATAGCGTCATATACTTGAGTAGCAGATCAGTTCCCTCCATTTACTGATCTCATTCATGTGAATTTCAAGCCATACATGCATGGTGTATAGGAATAGACTAACAACAAAAACAAGAAGGATACCATCTTAGCTACTTGTGCTTCTCCTTCTGCTTGTACGACTTTCTGTTGTCGTTCTTGTTTTGCTTTCTCAACGATAAACTGTGCTCGTTGTGCTTCTTGTTGTGCAACCTGTTTAATAGAGAAATGTAGCGGTCATGGCATAATAGTATCGCATCTCAATTTGCTATACATAAGTTGCCAGTTACTATACATTCTCATTATGCATAGCCGTATCTGCTCGATTGTAATTTTAATCTTTGATTTTCATTACTGTAGTATTAACTGCGATACAACTTATAATTTGCATAGCAATACATGCTATGTAAATGGCAAATTCTAAATTATGCCCAGGAGGTATTGATATACCACATCTCAGGAGTGACATGTCATAAAATGTTGGCGTCATATTCACTAATGGTATCAGTACAAAAAAATGCCTAAATAGGGTGAAGGTCCAAAAATGTTTAAGTCTTTATTCACTTACAAACTTAGCTGAATATTTAACCACCTCTTCACGAATTCGACGTAGGTGTGTCTTCTAACATGTCTAAATACAAGGTGCGGTCAGTTAGGCGGGTCACTTCATGAATTTGACGTAGTTGGGTCTTCTAACATGTCTAAATACAAGGTGCGGTCGGTTAGGCGGGTCACTCTTCATGAATTTGACGTAGGTGGGTCTTCTAACATGTCTAAATACAAGGTGCGGTCGGTTAGGCGGGTCACTCTTCGTGAATTTGACGTAGGTGGGTCTTCTAACATGTCTAAATACAAGGTGCGGTCGGTTAGGCGGGTCACTCTTCATGAATTTGACGTAGGTGTGTCTTCTAACATGTCTAAATACAAGGTGCGGTCGGTTAGGCGGGTCACTCTTCGTGAATTTGACGTAGGTTGGTCTTCTAACATGTCTAAATACAAGGTGCGGTCGGTTAGGCGGGTCACTCTTCGTGAATTTGACGTAGGTGGGTCTTCTAACATGTCTAAATACAAGGTGCGGTCAGTTAGGTGGGTCACTCTTCATGAATTTGACGTAGGTGGGTCTTCTAACATGTCTAAATACAAGGTGCAGTCAGTTAGGCGGGTCACTCTTCATGAATTTGACGTAGGTGGGTCTTCTAACATGTCTAAATACAAGGTGTGGTCCGTTAGGTGGGTCACTCTTCATGAATTTGACGTAGGTGGGTCTTCTAACATGTCTAAATACACAGTGCGGTCAGTTAGACGGGTCACTCTTCATGTATTTGGTGTCTTCTAACATGTCTAAATACAAGGTGCGGTCAGTTAGGCGGGTCACTTCATGAATTTGACATAGGTGTGTCTTCTAACATGTCTAAATACGCGGTGCGGTCAGTTAGTAGGATCACTCTTCATGAATTTGACGTAGGTGGGTCTTCTAACATGTCTAAATACAATATGCAGTCCATTAGGCGGGTCACTTGATGAATTTGACATGTGGGTTTTCTAACATGTCTAAATACAAGGTGTGGTCGGTTAGGCGGGTCACTCTTCGTCAATTTGACATAGGTGGGTATTCTAACATGTCTAAATACAAGGTGCGGTCGGTTAGGCGGGTTACTTTGTGAATTTGATGTAGGTGGGTCTTCTAACATGTCTAAATACAAGGTGCGGTCGGTTAGGCGGGTCACCCTTCGTGAATTTGACGTAGGTGGGTCTTCTAACATGTCTAAATACAAGGTGCGGTCGGTTAGGCGGGTCACTCTTCGTGAATTTGACATAGGTGGGTATTCTAACATGTCTAAATACAAGGTGCAGTCGGTTAGGCGGGTCACTTCGTGAATTTGACGTAGGTGGGTCTTCTAACATGTCTAAATACAAGGTGCGGTCGGTTAGGCGGGTCACTCTTCATGAATTTGACGTAGGTGTGTCTTCTAACATGTCTAAATACAAGGTGCGGTCGGTTAGGCGGGTCACTCTTCGTGAATTTGACGTAGGTGGGTCTTCTAACATGTCTAAATACAAGGTGCGGTCGGTTAGGCGGGTCACTCTTCGTGAATTTGACGTAGGTGGGTCTTCTAACATGTCTAAATACAAGGTGCGGTCGGTTAGGCGGGTCACTCTTCATGAATTTGACGTAGGTGTGTCTTCTAACATGTCTAAATACAAGGTGCGGTCGGTTAGGCGGGTCACTCTTCGTGAATTTGACGTAGGTTGGTCTTCTAACATGTCTAAATACAAGGTGCGGTCGGTTAGGCGGGTCACTCTTCGTGAATTTGACGTAGGTGGGTCTTCTAACATGTCTAAATACAAGGTGCGGTCAGTTAGGCGGGTCACTCTTCATGAATTTGACGTAGGTGGGTCTTCTAACATGTCTAAATACAAGGTGCAGTCAGTTAGGCGGGTCACTCTTCATGAATTTGACGTAGGTGGGTCTTCTAACATGTCTAAATACACAGTGCGGTCAGTTAGACGGGTCACTCTTCATGTATTTGGTGTGTCTTCTAACATGTCTAAATACAAGGTGCGGTCAGTTAGGCGGGTCACTTCATGAATTTGACATAGGTGTGTCTTCTAACATGTCTAAATACGCGGTGCGGTCAGTTAGTAGGATCACTCTTCATGAATTTGACGTAGGTGGGTCTTCTAACATGTCTAAATACAATATGCAGTCCATTAGGCGGGTCACTTGATGAATTTGACGTGGGTTTTCTAACATGTCTAAATACAAGGTGCGCTCAGTTAGGCAGGTCATTCTTCATGAATTTGATGTAGGCGTTGTCTTCTAACATGTCTAAATACAAGGTGCAGTCGGTTAAAGTGTGCGTAAGTTAGGCACTCTTCGTGAATACAGCCCTAGGGCAGACTATTAGCCCAAATAGCACCCTAGGCAGACCTACAGTAGGAATCAGTTTGTTGACAATGAGTGTTCTCCCCTGGAAATCTTTCGAAATCTAGATGCTGTCATGAGCATTCCCGAAGGTAAATATAAACCAGTACCTTCAGTTGGCTTGATAAATATATCATTTCACTAATTTTCTTGTGAAAATAATTATTTGCACATTTTTCAGGACTTAAAATGTCAATCAAGACTGAAAGTCAAAAGGGAAAGTGGTGTCCCATTCACCACATATTTCCCGACCCCAAAGGTCTGGTGCCATACAGTACATCTCATAAATAAGCTAGAATATTTCCAAAAGAGAAACAGAAACATCTTAGTTAGTACAATTTTGAACACGATGTAAGAAATGTTCTGTTGAATAGTTTGACAATAATTAGATTGGACGACATTGCTGTCATAGGCAGCATTGCTGCAATGTCGTCCAATCCAAATTACGTTCAAAATATTCAACTGTCAGTAGATTTTATTTTTTTTTGAAAACATGTGCTTTGTTCGCCTAAATGCACTGAGCCATCCCAGATGTGATTATTATTTATTCCCAAGAATAATCCTAGGAAAACCTGTCTCAAAATGAACTCTAGCATGGAACGCAATTCTACTGAGACAAATTGCTTAAAAATCCATATTGTGGTCCGCATCAAGGAAACCGCTCCACGCAAAACTTAAGCCGTGTTCTCACTGGAGAGTTAATCGGGAATAACGCATACCTCATTACTGCGCTACGCCGGCTAAGTCTCTAGTGAGAACATGGACTAAGAATACAAAGTCCTGATCACCAGGACCTGGTTTACAGCCAGGTGTTTGAAACTAGATGTTAGTTCTGGATTTCCTAATGCAATAGAATTTGATATGATAAATTATGTGTTAGTGGTTTTTCTTATCACCGTGACAATGATTTTGTAACTACTGCATGTAAATGAATCAGTTACACATTTTTAACCCTTTAACCCTCAAATCAAATCAAGAAAATTTCAAATTTCTCATGCAAAATGTCCATTTGCAGACCAAGAGAAAACTATTTTTGAAAATTTACCACTGGAATGACTGGCTCGTTTATCGAGCCAGTCATAATAGTGGTAGATTTTCAAAAACAATCTTCTCTTGGTCTGCAAATGGGCATTTCTGCAGAAGCCATTTCTGGATAGCTTGGCTGGGAAAGGGTTGATTAGGTATTAGTGTGAGAGAACAGACCAACTGGTATCGATAGTCTTGGGCAGTAACATATGTCAGTCAAATTAATTCCAAAATATTCAACAGAATAAGTTTTATTTTGTAAAGAATTTACTTTCTTCAGGGATTTGTTGGTGAAATAGTTAAGACAGTCTTATGTTCTGTAGGGAAAACCATTTTCTGTCTAGAAAGGCACACCAATCGAGCAGTTATTGTCGGTATAGAATGATGCGAAACAGAACAGCACCTTTCCATCCCAACATCCTTTGCACCACATATAGAAATTAGTCAGCATCTGAAAACGCCATTTTTGTTTTCCTAGAGGCAGCTCCAGAACTGTTTGCAAAGCAGAAGAGCACCACAACAAAGCGCTACCACTCCATAGTGCAACTCTTTCTGTACTGGAAAGGCTCCAAGGGGTTGGTTGATTGGCAAACACACACCTTTCATCCAACACTCCCCATAAAGGCAGCTAGATGGTCTCTACTAACCGACAGGATAAACTCTGCTTACCTGTTTTGCTTCAACAGCTGCTGTGTATTCTTTACCAAAGGCGAGTTCTGTGAGCGCCACATCATCCACGATAATGTTAAAGTCTTTCGCACGCTCCATTAGGCTCCGTCGCACGAGTAAGCTCACCTGTTGGCGCTGTGTGATAAGCTGTGATGCGTTAAACTTGGCTACAACACTCTTCAGTACCTACAGCGATATGAAATAAATTGCTTAATAATAATTGCGGTCCTGTTCTACATATCTCAAGAATTCCCTCTTCTCTGTCGACAGAGGACAATTGCGACAAGTGCCCCAAGAGGCCTGCATCGCTCACCTGGAACACAGGCATTTCAACTAGATAGGTTATTGCCCATAAATAGAACCCTAAGCTTTGGCAAAAACTGCAACAAGAACAAGGATGCGTTCTGACAAATTTAGTTAAAATCAGCCCAGTGATTTCGAGAAGGCATTTTAAATTTTGCATTGTTTTACACCTACTATGGGAGGGTTTGTCACGAAAAAATCCAAGATGGCCCCCACGCCATTTATCTGACAGAACTCGAAAGCGGAAAATTTGAATTCACAATACCCAAAAACCCATATAAAACCAATTTCGGCTTCAAAATCCATCAAACAAAAAAACCATATGGCTGCCAACTGCGCTACATTTTGATTGGCCCACGACGACCATGTTTTTTTACGTATCAACTTCCCTTGAACAAGCTTTAATGGACCTTAGGCCATAATCATATCTCCTAAATTTCATCTACTGACTCTGGTGGTTGTTTTCACGAAGACTAGGTCAACCAAGATGGGCGAATAAGCATTTGGCCAATCAGGTTCCCTTGAACAATTTGTCACGATTATTCTATTCTCTGGTGACAATAGCGAATGTCATAATTTTGTTTTCTTCGAGAACAATAGCGTCTGTTGACATTTCTCTCTTGAAGGCTGACAATCACGACACATGACATGCCTCTTGTCCCTGTGGATATCCGCAATGTTCTGCATAGCCCAAAAGATTGCCAATCAGTTAAGGCCAAATTTGTGAGCAAAATGATTCAATCAACATGAGAAATGAAACACTAATTTATGCTAACTGTTATTGTTGGATAAAAACTAAATCACGTCATTATCACACTAACCTTGACCTTTAAACCTTTGATGGCATGCCCCAGTGTTTGAATAGCTCTTACTGGGTGGAGGGAGTCATCCCTCAACTGGATTTCCATTTAGACAAATGAGCCCCCCCACCTCCCTCAACTGGATTTCCATTTAGACAAATGAGCCCCCACCGCCCTCTCAATCCCTGGGGCATAGGTTGTTGAGACGGGGGCCACCACAGATCGCCGAACGGCTGCCAGGGAGGTAGGATCATCCCGACACCACTACTACCAGGGGCTGAACGCCCATTTAGAGACAAGCCTCCACAGTGATATACACCACTGATCGCGATCAACCACAGGGCCGGCCTATCTCTCTCTATTCTGTGTAGGCTCAGACAAACACGCAGTCTCTGCCAGTCGCATCGGCATGATGGGACCACCCATAGGGGCTTCCATCTACTGTGACAACGCTCACCTGGGAGGAGGATAAAGTGCTTAGCATGTGAACCACGGCAGACTCCGGCATATTCACATGTTATGCAGAGAATTTGGTGCTGAGCATGGGTCTCCAGCAGACAACCATGGCCTACCCTCTCCACCCCATAGAAGTGGCAGACAGACTCGATCTCTTTAAGTGGGTGAAAGCGGTCGTAAATGTTTCTCTGCAAGGGGTCGACCCAAGGATTGTACTGGGGGTCATCCCGGAAGTGGGCCCACTTGGCATCCAATATTATGGCAGTCTCAGCGCCCTGTGCCACAGCTGTAGACGCCAGCACGAGCAGTATGATGAGAATCATGGCTATATATGAAGAGTTAAACTGAACAGAGTGAACCCCTCGAGGAATATCTGTGCCAGATCGAGCCCTGTTCCATCCGGATCGATAGTGATCTTCATCCCCTCAGGGGCAGGGGCTAGCTGCTTCACTCTGCCGCCGCTAAGAAACGTAGCTCTAGGACTATATGAGTTGTTTGCGGGCTAGTGAGTCCGACTCGCTCAAGCAGTTTAACAGCACCCTTGACTATGGAGACATGTGACACACCATCTACCCGTAGGGTGCCCTCCTGGAGGTTAACAGCTTCTTCTGGTCCATCGAATGGACGACGCAGCTTTCCACCTGTAACCCTGATCCGGTGACACACCCTCGTCAGGGAGAAACCTTCCCTGATTGTAGAGCTTTCGAACTGTCCCATCCTTTTTCACAACAGTGGAGAGGGGAGTAACCTCTATGTCAATGATTGCGGGAGGCCTATATAGGGCCAACCATGTTTGCCAGTAACCCCCAGGTCCAGCGCGGCATCACAATTCATTCTTCTCAAATATGAACTGCAGGTTTTTTGCCAAGGTAAATAGCAGGCCATCATGGGCCATCGACGGGCACTGCTCGAATAGGGTTTGACCAGATGAAAGCTGAGGTCGTTATTTAGGGTGTTGATGTCTGCCACCTCTGTATCTGAGAGCTCAATCAACGGTTCGAGGATGTACTTCCTCTTCGGGAAATCGTACCGAAACACGATCTTGTGGCCATCTATGTTGCGACCCAGGCGCTCCTTCGACACATCCTTGAGGTCTGTGAGCAGCTCCACCCCATCACCACCAATGGGGTGGAGGGAGAATGCCTTTGAGTTTGCTTCGTACTGTAGCGCGAATGACTTGCCATCGCTCTCTTCTACCTTGGCAGCATCAACTGCGTACACATCTGCCAGGTCAGCAAGACCAGTCGAGTGAGCAAATATGGGTTCCATAGCACGCTATAGGAGGGGTTTAAACAGGAGATATAACCATGCCGATTGTCCGACTGCTGCTCTCCGGTGATGAGAACGTAATCTCACCATCTCTAGAGGGGAGACGGGTGGTACAGTACCGTGTAGAATGGGTCCTCTTCGCCGATGTGCTACATCAACCTCCGGGCAGTGCACACAGCAGCTCACTGGTAGAAGTCGGCCGGGTCGTGATAGAGTATCTCACAGGTGCCAACAGCAACCTATGGAAAGCTATCAGTCCTAGCCTGTTCACACCTGTAAATCACCTGTTTGACAGCCCCTCCATTAACATATATGCCAGCACAGATGGGATATCGGACGCCCATTTATAGTTTACACTCTTGTTACTCATTGACCTGACGACAACATGATATCACAACAGGAATATCTGACCTTTGCAGAGATGATGAAGAGCCTGCTACAGGGTTGCCCCTTCATGACCCCTGCACAGATAAAGGCCTTAAACGAACAGATGCTCGCACTGCAACAAGAAGGAGAGACTACAGCGGGCGAGGTGGTATCAACGGAACGCGAGCCTTGCAAGGAGACGAAGGAATAGTGAAGGTTCCTGATACTGGCAGGCTCTCCTGGAGGAGAGTAAGTGGGACGATGTCTTCACATACGAGGATGAGCCAGATGTAGCGGAGACCGCAGATGATGCAGCGGAGACCGCGGACGAGGATGAGCCAGAGATTAAGTGGGACGATGAGCCAGATGTCTTCACATACGACGATGAGGCAGGTGTCTTCACAGACGAGGATGAGCCAGATGTCATACAGTGGGAAGAGGCGATGGCGCAGAAGTGTAAGACCAACAAAGCCATCCAGCGGTGGACCTACTATCTTTGTCATAAGGTGAAGTTCCAGATGTCACGTCTCAGAAAGCTACCGGCATCCGACATAGTGCTGGATGACCTCTGTCTAAGAGACGTCTGTCTCGAAACCAGCAAGCTGGCACGGTTTGCCAGGCCCTCCAAAATGTACCCTTCTTGGACTCATGAGCAGATTCTGCAGGTGATGCAGGTTTAATCTCCAGGTATACTATGGTAAAATCAGTGGCGGAAGCAACCAGAAATATACCCCTCCCTGATGGCTGACGAGGGCGGTAACATCCACGGCTGATGACTCCAGTAGATAGATACCATCAGACAGAATCTCGGCCATGAGGCAGAAAAGTACAACAGAACGCGCAGGCGATATAAGACAGCCTACAACACCCTTGCGCGTACAACCACTGCTGCGGGTGTGATTGGAGCTAGTGCTGGGATGGCAGCTGTGGCCACTCTCGCTACAGGGGTGGGGGCCATCGTCGCCATCCCACTGGGTGGCGTGACACTAGCTGCCACTGTCTTGGCCACGGGCTTGGGGTGGGGCAGCGGCAGATCACAAGGAGGCTGGAGAAGCATGCTAAGTACGTGGGTGGCACAGGCACAGAGTATGCTACGAACTGTCACTATCGACGAGTCTGTCAGCAAAGCTCTCGAGGATGGCCAAGTCACCGATGAAGAGTACCACCATATATTGAAGGTCCAAGCCCTGTACTGCACGGAGAAACCTAAAGTGCAACGGCAATACCTCAAAGGCTCCAGCGGGTGGGTTGATGTGGAGGAGTTAAAAAACGAGATGTTATGGCGAGGTCGCCTCGCTGGTCTCTGGAGTCGAGACGACTACAAATAGTGTGCTGCGGTAGCTTTAAGAACACCAGTATAGATGGCCTTCCCACTGAACCTCAAGACAGCAATCCGGAGCCAACCGCGCCTCCTGGGTACACCCTTGACTGGCCTGAGAGGTCTACTGGATGATATACAAGAGCTACCACCGTTCTCCATCACAGTGGATGGACGGTCCCGAACCAGCTTCTCCGTCAACCCACGACTGCTGACCAACCGCCCCATCACCATCAAGGATGCAAAGCAAGCTCATACTTGGATGGATGCTTCTAGCCTCCCATACTGGAATCATCAGCTGAACTTTGCCGTGTGGTGTGCCACGGCAGGATATGGAGTAAGTTCCACCCTGCTTCACTTCTATTCTGGTACTCCTGAAGCTGTGCTCATCTCCAGCTGTCTCAGATTCCATGTGTACTTCACGGTGCGACGAATCCTCCATGAGCTGGGTGCAAGCCTCCCTGATACAAACGCCTTCGACCCACAGCTCAACAGTCATAGCGTCTCAGCGGCCAGAAGAGTACAGAGTTCAGCCCTCACCCAGACTATCGGTGGCATGGTGGTGACAACAGCGGTCTAGGGGTTATGTACGGTGACCCGAGACGTGACTACTTAGGGTTCCCCTATCGAACACCCCGATGAGTAGGCCGTCGGAAGACAGCGACATTCTCGTTCGATCCAGACTCCGACCCTGGAACGCTGGTGCAAAATATGCACATCACTGGCTTGCGGCAGGACTATCCAGATGTGTGGAAGTACTTTTTCCCACACACCACCTCAGGCCTCACACCAGCAGGGATCGTTCAGATCACCCAGTCCCTGGAAGCACTGTGCTACTGCCTCCTTATGGCACAGACCCAGCTGCGGCATTGCATAGATGGTGTCAGCGGAGCAGAGGTACATGCCATGTTCATCAGTCTCGTTGAGGATATGATCATCGTGGCAGATCGCAGCAGTCTTATTGCTAAGTTCCAGCAGGGGTTGCAGAAGGCCCATCGCAAACTTGACTTTCCTATTTCGCCACACCTACGGTTGATTCCGAGCAACAAGATCGTGAACATCGAGGACCTCCAAGTCAGGGGCTATAACAACATGATAGTCGAGGGGCGTTCCCCCGGTATCCACTTCGGCTTCAACACTGCTATTAAAGCAACTACGCGTAGTGCGAGCCATACAGTCGTTCCGACCCTGACACTGCAACCAGTCGACACGGCAGCTCCAGGCGCACCGACACTGCAGCCAGTCAAAACGACACCGCTTCCCGTGGTAGCTCTATGTGTGTCAGGCCTAGCTATTGTGGCGCTCGGGGTCAGCCTACTCCGCGGCTAGCAAAACAGCTATAAGACTATCCGGACTCTCTACAGTAGCAGTGGGGACCACGGTGAGACACTAAACCAGCTTGGCATGTCCTACAGCCCCTATACCCGCTGCCAACATGCACATCCAAGGGCTGGAGGGTTCGGCAGCTTTTCCTTTTTCCAGCTTGTAGTATCGCAGAGCCTTGTTCAGCTCCGAGTCATGTGAGGCCATGGTGGTCTGCAACTGCTGGAACACATCTGACAGATACTCCCGATCCTCGTAGAAACCTTTAGCTCACAGGAGCAGCTCGACGATACATGATAAGGTATTCGAGGAAGCAGATCTGTCCCTTGCCAAATCTTAGATAGAGCTTCACAGCTGTCAGCTCCTCTGTCAGCTCAGAACAAGAGAGCTGAGCAAGCTCATCTGGTGTCTTCTTCTTGTAGTCCTTCAACTCCCTACGGAAGACATCATAGTACTTCTCGCATAGCGTGAGCCCGGACATGTTTAAGATGTCAGTAGAGAGATGAATATTCCTAAGAACCAACCCGGCCACTTGGCAGACGCAGACTGGGAAGATCTTATTAGCTCTCTCGACAGGGGACGCAGACGTTTAACCGCGTTGTGCTTAAACAATGAAGTCAATGGTACAGATCGTGAAGCAACTGCCCGAGAGCCAGGCGAGTCTTCAAGGTGGAGACTCTGCTGCGAACCAAGACACAGAAGTTACTGACCAAAGCAAAACCTCTGGCAGTCCATGTCGCCAGTAACGTGGTGGCGAATGTGGCCATGGTGAAGATGACAGGGGGAAATGAGGTTCTTCCTGCCGCCACTGTGGCTGTACTCGCTAGTGGTGAGTGGGGTGGCCGGGCACTGTCTCGGAATAACTCACCCCATCCCAAAGATCGCCCTCAGTGATGCCTCCTACACTGTTGCCGCCAAGATCATGGGTGAATGTGTTACACTAATAGAGGCCGCGGTTCTAGGGCTAGCGACGAGTGCAATGGCTGAGATCATCGTCGCCTACGTTTAACCCCTCTGAATAGTGAGAGATGGATCACATGACCCCTGCAACATATGAGGCATGGCGTGCCGGAGGGCGGTGTGTAGCCCATAGTCGAGCACGCGTACTGAGGATCGCCAATGCCAGGGAATGATGGACCGCCTACAAGGCATGCCCCTGCAGAGGGCCAGTACCCGGAGCACTGCTACCTATTCCGTTGGCTGACTGTGTGGTCCTCCTATGCCCAACTATTTCACTGGGGGTATGACTAGTAGGTTTAAGCCGTCTGTATATGACCATAACTCTGTCACTCACAGACCTAGAAAGCAAAGAGCTAGGTGATCTTGCTCACTTGGGCGAGGCACGCCTCGGTTCAGAGGACACTGTTGCCCCTATCTCCTTCCTAGACTTTGATGAGAAGGGAGACCCGTGGGAGATCTGAGGTACCATCCCAGCCCGAGATCTCATCGGGAACACTGATACGGTAGGACAATCGGCCATTAACAAGGCCAAGACTGTATACAAGGGGATGGGCATCAAGGAGAGGGCAACGATGCGAGGTATGCTCGGAGTCGATGAGGCTGGAGCCATCACGGTTATGGCCGAGTCCTATGCACAGGACCTGGTTATGGATCTCCTGAAACTACGGAGCTCATTCCGACACGATGGAGAGAATCTCAAGATAGGCACCCTCGGCCTGAGCCATATCACTGTCGACAGCCAAACAGGTGCAGGTGCTATCGACAGCGTCCGGCTACCAGAGGTGAAGAAGTCAGGGTTATTTGATTTGCCGTTTAAGACCACAGGATAGGCATGGCTTCCCGTGCATGTATCATACAGATCCTGGATGTACTAGACACTGTGGGTGCTGACACAGGCCTTCTACGCTATCTTCTCAGCTGCTGCTGGGATTTCATGCTCGACGCCTCCATCGCATCCTTCATATCCGCCGGAGGTGCAGGATTCGCCGTCTTGCAGGCAAAAGAACTGGTGCAGGAAGTACTGCCGTTTAGTCTCCCAGTCGACCAAGTGCTAACCATCCTCCGCACGCATGTCTGTACCATTCGACAGTAGGCTGGCCGATGAAGGCCAGGTGGTGCTGATCATTGCCCCGTCAGGACACGGGAAAAACATCCTGCTGCGGGCTCTCCTGGCCGAACATCTACACTCTCAATACATCCTTCTGGTGTTTGACTCCGCCGCTGAGGCAGTTGACAGTAATGATCAATGGTACAATGGCCCAATCACCAAGACGCAGAACCTGCAAGCAATGATGGAGAAGCTGCTGGCAGCCCGACTGACAGAAACACTTGTTCTAGTTATCGATGACGCTGCAATGGACCAGAAGACAGTCACCTACCTCAGCAACATCACCAGGCGCATCCAGCACACAAAGATAACCGTCTTCATCCTCTTTCAGAAGTACACCCGCGAGATCTCACCAGACGTCCGCCACAATGCCCAGTTGCTATACTTCAGCTCTAAGTGTGGACGTGCCAAGCTCGAGACCATATACGACAGCCTAACCCTAAAGGAGACCAAAGGGGACTTTATCGCAGGTGTACAGAGGGCACCTGAGCTGTACCGCTTCATCTTCAGCAACAAGGAGACAGGTGAGCTGTCACACTTCAAGCCATCTCTGGAAAAGGCAGACCTTCACCTACAAGCTGAATCCAGCCAGGAAACTAGCCTGCTCTACGCGTCATCGCTGACAGACTGTCGCAGCTGCCGCAACTTTTATTTCATTCATCAGAAGGCTGAGGAACTTCATCCACTGTCTCCGCTACTTCGTCAGATGCTTGAGGACCTTCGTCAGAAGCTTGAGGAACTTCGTCAGAAGCTTGAGGAACTTCGTCAGTTTCGTCAGAAGCCTGTCGCTTAAAACCTACCCACTGAGGGTCAGAGTCTCTTCTTCTGGAACTTCTCACGGAAGATCCACTTTTTCCATGCACGACTAGCATCTGACTTGCAAGTGGATTTGATGAGATAATCCTGGTAGTTATCTGGGAATTTCAGAAATGCTGCCAGATCACTGGCCAATCCCCTGCGCCCTTCTTCGTTGAAGATGTGCTTAACAGCCTCCTTGCGGCCAACAGTGAACCCCTTCTGAGTACCTTCTGCATGACCAGTGTCATGGCTCTCCGCTACAGCGGCACTGACCTCCACCCTGAAGTAGTTATTTGCTCCAGACTGGAGGCTATCCAGCATATCTCGCTCTTCCTGGCTATGGAGGCTAAATATGGCAGCCCACTTCCCGACCGTTAGTAGATCTTAGGGGTCGACCATCGCCCTTTGGAGAGCTAGAATAACAGCACTGTTGGTTTGGGCCACAGGAGGTAGGTCGAGTGTCCTGCCCTGGGTGCTGTCAAACTTCCGGTAGAGTATCCGAGTCAGAAGTTCTTTTGTACTACGAGCTGGCGCTCCTTCCTCTATGGCGGCCAGTATCTCCGCATCAGACGGAGGTGTGACCTTGGCTCGCTCGTGGATAATGTTGATGTCACGAAGCAGTCCTCAGACCCTGTCACAGTGGGACAGTGCACGCCGTGGCTGTCGTGCTGACTGTCTTGCCGACTTGTCCTACTGCCTATAGACAATCTGCCAGAGAACTTTACCAAACATGGCAGCCGTTTAACCCCTCTATATACCCAGACCTTAAACATGCTGCAGTATGTGCAACATCCAGATGGGGCCATTGAACCCACGACATCGCACCGCACTGATCCTCGGAAGGACTGCCTGATGGTCATTCGACCCAGTATGCACGATGAGAACATGTTGTCCGCTGCTGGGAAGTACATTGACTTTCCAATCTCGGCACAAATCCACGAGATCAAGAGCATGACACTCGAGTTCAAGCTTCAGAGCACAATAGAACAGACGGTAGAGCTCCCGCAGGTTCTGAAAAGGTGGGAGATCGTGCAGAGCAACACCACCTATGTGAACGATGAGTCCTAGGTTCGCTGGCTCGTGGCCCAACCTTCTATGCGACGGGAAAGGGGTACTACATTGTGGGATGCAATGAGGGGTTCACGGAATTCAAACTACTGGCAGGTGTCGAGAAGCCTGTGGCAGTTCCACTCTTACCCCTCCTCGAGAACACACACGTGAATCCGGCTGCCATGCAGGATAGGCTGTTCCTCCAGGTGTACACTGAGCAGCTCGCAGATGCGACGATGAATGCTCCAAGACTTCATGTCTGGCATGACGAGAATGAACACGAGCTGAAGCAAATGGGTTCCAAACAGCGGATCGTGCATGTGGAGCGAGAACACCAGCAGTTCCAATCCACAGCTAACCAACAGGTAGAGCTGACATTGCATCGTGGTGCATCGGACTGTGTCGCTGTTGCTGTCCTGGTTCAGAAGGGAGGAGCCATCCAGCAGGTGGACAAGCTAGATGACTTCAAGCTTGTGGTTGCTGGGACCAATGTTCTTGGTGAGGTACGCGAGCTGGCTGATTGCCAACTCTACAGACAGAAAACTAAGTCATATGCTCTTCTGCGCCTAATCAGTAGAAGCGACGACCTCGAGTCGGCACTTGAGGGCCGTCACCACCTCGGGGGCAGGGACATCCCACCTAATCAGGGCAACAGGCTCAGCTTCAACATCGGAATCCTCATAGCTGGGACTTGCTTATTAGGTGTGACGGTACTTTACTTTGGCTAGGCTAAGGTATGTGTGTCGAACACATCAGGTATTCAGCTTGAGCGTGCGTAGAGCACGACTCCTGTCGTCACCGCTGCAGCTGCCACGACTACTATAAGCTCTGCTGTCTTCTGACCTGTCGATGCTTCATAGTCGAGCGTTGGCTCAGATATCTTTACAGTGTAGTAGTACTCATCGAGACTCATCTGCCTCTGAGGCTCTGGTTGACCTGAGCTCGGAGTTGTCATCGGCGTACCTCCCTCTGGCGCATATGCTCGAGTGCTTTGCTGTACTCAAACTTCTCCTTAGACAGCTTCTCCATCGCCTGGTTATGACGCTCACGCTCGACCTCTGCCGCCTTCTTGTCGGCGAAGCTGAGTCCCCAGTTCGCTACGGCAAACATGCCCGCATTCAAGATTGCAGAGGCCATGCTATAAACTACAGTTTAAAGCTACTATATAACTGTCCCAGCGACGGATCCCCAGAGCGATGTATGAACCAGAGGCTGATCCAGTCGAGGATATAGATGACGAGGACTATGAGGACTATGATGAGGATGATGATTATGATGCAGACGACTACAATATAGTGGAAACCGTGGGTGAGTATGATGATGTAGCGGAGACCGCGCCTGAATCCCGCAAGCTATCACACAGAGCGAAAGGAATCTATCGTACTTACGTAAAAGGTTCTATCGGTTCGCTGGCAGCAGTTGGGGCTTTGATCGCTCTGTTCACAATGAAGGCTGGCGAGATAGTCCGCAAGATCGCCAACAATGCTGGGGTGGAGATTTCTGAAGCCATACCAGCCACCGCCTCAGCACTAGGTACGTTCTTCGGAGTCGCAGGCCCTTGGCTACCAGACGTTGCCACAGCGCTCGCCGCCATCTGGGCCGCCGAACATTTAAGCCGTACTATATAAGGATGGCCTCTCTGTACGACCTGGTCAAGTCCCTTAACTTCCGAGGGTTGGTCAATAAACTACTGTTCAGTGAGGATCCAGCAGAGATTAGACGCCAGTGTACAGAGGTGTTTGAGGTCGTCTTCAGTGATGGTCGAATGAATGGCGGCCGTCTGTTCATCTGTTTAGAGTTCACCCAGGCCGTGCATGACAGGAGGGGAGTGGATGTCAGTGATGAAATCCGGGAGTTTATCAACCGTCTTTCTTGAGGAACTCTACTATCAGTCTGGTGGATATTACTGAGCCCCCTCAACTACTCGAGGCTGCACATCGCAAGGGCCACAACTTCACATAAACCGTTTCGCAGATGACCAATTTTAACCACGTGACTCGTACAAACTTTCGAAGCGCATTGCATTGTGGGAGCGTTTGGGGGCAGTGTGTATTAAAATGACGTCGGCCAGTAACGTCGCTTGTAGTAATGGCTATATCGTCTTTCTCTCCCCTATGAATGAATAGGGGAGAGATTCCACGACACGTATTTTAAAGCGAATACAATTATATTGAGATACTTAACTAAAATATACACGTACCCTACTCATATATTAGATACAAATAAACTGAAATAAACTGAAAATGAATGCTAAATACGCTTTCCGGGGGAGAGGCTGACGAACAGTATTAGCCGCCGACGATCTTTCAGCACTGACATTATTGCCAGATTAAAAAATATAATTCTTGAGTTTGCTTCACAAAACATGCATCTTAAATGCATTATTTATTTAAAATTAAATTATTAAAAACTATTTTAATTATGCAGCTTTTTTCGTCATGGCACGTAAAGCGGATTTCCTAAATAGATTGACGAACAGTATATAGGACAAGATTATCCTACAATCTTAAAAGCATAAACGCAGTGAAAAGGGTTTCTTTTGCGGTCCTAAGCAGAAAAAAGGGGTGTGGAATACTTTTGGGGAAAAATTGGACATTTAAGCAAAATTAGGGGGGAGATTGACGAACAGTATACGCACGACGGCGTTATCAAATGTGTGTATTATTGCCTGATTTTTCAATGAATTGCATTGATTATATATGGGGGGGGGGGGGGCGGCGTTCTCCAGCGCATTTCAAATAAATTACTTCAGAAGATCGTGTATCATTGCCTGATTCGTCAGTTAGTTGTGTTGATTATACAGGGGGAGCGTTCTCCAGCCAATTTCAAATAAATTATTTTAAAAACGATCTTAAATCACCTGAAATGATTGATTTTTAAACATCAAATAGCTAGAGGATGTCTTAGGAAGACTTGAGCCAAGAATGACGAAATTTCAACAATTACTTATTCATATATTGCCATCGATAGCTAATAAATAATAATGTGTGTTTGGGTGGGGCAAGGGAGATTTTCGGAGAATGCCAATTCTGTTTAACCCTTTAATCCTCAAATTCTCAAAGAAAATGTCCATTTGCAGACCAAGACAAGACCATTTTTGAAAATTTACCACTGAAATGACTGGCTCGGTTATCGAGCCAGTCATTCCATTGGTAAATTTTCAAAAATATTCTTCCCGTGGTCTGCAAATAGACATTTCTCAAGACCACTGCAGATGTCATTTTTGGCTGATATGAGCATAAAACCATACATTCACGTGCATTTGTTTATGCCCGCACAATCGACTGCCCCCCAAACAGTCCCATAGTGCAATGCGCGCGATACGCGGTAAACAAAGATCGCGGTATCTGCGTCACGGGTTATTGGAGACAGTTAGCCACTGGCTCAGGCGCCAGGCGATGTGGTAGATATAAAGACCTCGGCCACGGCAAATCAGGCATGCCCATTTCGAGGAAACTGTCCCGAACAGAGTTCATCAGGCAGATGTTCTATTCCATCCACATGACTCGGTTGGTTGTAAGACCTACAAGTATGCCCTCACCATCATCGATGTCGCCAGCAGGTACAAGGCGGCAGTACCGCTCACAGACCAGTCAGCTGGCCAGCTTATCCAGGCATTACAGGGTGTCTACGAGGCTTCAGAAAATCTCCTCCAGTGGCCGGAATTGTTGCAGGTGGATGAGGGTAAGGAGTTCAGAGGGGAGACTTGCAGCCCTCATGCGGAAACACGGTGTAATAGTTAGTGCATCACCGTGCCCAGGGCATCGTTGAGCGGTGGAATTGGACACTGGCAGAGACTGTTCCTACACCAATACGTCCAGGAAATGGCCGCGCTGAGTGAACGTTCTAGAGTATGGATGAGAGGGTTGCCTGTTGTGGCGGAGAGATTCAATGCCGAGGTGACTAGGCTAATCGGGAAGAAGCTGGTAGAGGCTATCAGACACTGCTGGTCACAGCTCCAGAGGAGCGAACAAGGGAGAGGAGTGCCTACTACCTGATGCTCTGGTTCGGTACCTGTGTGAGCCTGGTGAGCTGGAAGGTGGTCGACGGCATGCAACAGATCCTAACTTGTCGATAGATGTTCACAGGCTTGACAGGTATGTGGAGGCGGAGGGGTGGCCTACACTGTACTACCTGGCATGCCAGCACGGAGTGCCTAGGCGACCATTTGTTGTAGAAGAGCTTCAGCTAGTCCTTGAAGCCACACAGCTACCACCCTCTAGGTAACATGATACTCGATGGTCTCGGTATGGACCCCATCTGGCAGCACATGCCGCCTATCATAGTAAGTGGAGAATCCGAGTTTTTCCTGCGCATACGTCACCATAACCTGGTTGCGCATGCGTAGGCCTCAGTTTTTAGCTCTGTCCACCCAGCCATGTATGGCGCTGTAGAACCTCTGCCAAGAGACCTCATTCTGCCGCTCTGACATTCCCTTAGCCGAGCACTTACTTGCAGCTGCGCTCTCCACGTAGTAGCATTTGGAGCAGAGAGCGATGCCACGAGAGCCTTCGAACTCAAGCTTGAACAGTCCCCGAGTCCGTCCAGACCATTTGTCCCAAGCTAGCCCGTCTCGCTTATGAGCCTGGTATTCTGCTCGCATCTCAGGGCGAATGACGTCGTTGAGGTTGGAGCCTGCTATAGCGATATACGCGGAGTCAGTGTCCATCTGCAGGTGCTCAAAGCTGTCACGAGCTACGTAGCGATCAAGGAAGTCGTAGTAGAATTCCAGCATTCGCAGCTTCGCGAGCTCATAAACGGCTATCCCCATCTGGAAGGGCCTTCGAATTGTGATTCTCGGCTTGTGACTCTGGAGCTCGTATGACTCACCGATCTCCTGAGATCTTCGAACCATGCACTACGCAGGGCCTTGTCTACCAGGCGTTCATCCTTCGTGAAGCTGGTGTTGCTATGACATTCTAAGGCCTCGATGAGCTTCCCGTAGGCACTGTTGCCGAGGAGTTTGAAGAGATCTGCCAAGAGCGCTTTGCTCTTATCTACATCTCCCGAGCGGCGGGCCTCCGTAACATGCTCCACGAACCACTCGAATGGGTGCTTGGCCTCATAGTCTATGGTGCGGTATACAGCAGTGTTCTCCAGGCCATGGGTTATATACCACTTGAGGGCCGGGGTGTACAGCAGCCGCTTCTTGCCAGAGAGGGCACCGACCAGCTTCTGGGTGGTTGGCCGCTTCCTCCCTGTTCGCCCTAGATATGCCAGCATCTCAGACGAGATTGCCTCTACCGGGATCTCGCGGTTATAGAAGAGAGGAGGCATTTCCTAGAACTTTGCTCACAGAGCCTTGGGGACCTCTATATCCACCTCAGCAAACCCAAGCCAGCTGTCTGCTAGGAGAGCCTCCTTAAAGCTAGCTACCCCACTGGCCCCGGACCAATGGCGCACTTTCTCCTTACCACATGGCATCTCTTTGGCCATCGTTGACAGGTACAGAGCATTTGCGTCGTAGCCGAGTAGACGTTGGCGGATTCGAGTCACACCGGCCTCGTGGTATCTGGTGAACACGATGCTGGGACCGCCAACAACAGCACCCTTCAGCATCTCGTAGGCTTCCTTGTCCGGTGAATAGAGGCTAACATCCGGCATGTGCTGAGCGGTTCCACGTAGGAGGTACTGCAGAGACACACCTGGGAGAGACACCGTGTCTTTGAGGATGTCTATTTCTCGTTCTGTGTAGAACTCCCGCATCCGCTCTAGGGCTTCGATGAATGGACGTCACTCCCGCATCTGCTCTAGGGCTTCGATGAATGGACTGACGTCCAGGTTGTTGTAGTATTGCAGCCAGTTGGCGAATGTCCGCATTCCATGCTCGCTGAATGTCTGGTTACACTGTTCCCACTCTGTTCGCGTCGAGAGGTAGCCACCCTTGAGCTTAGATGTCCATGCTGAGTAGTCAGGAAGCCCTGGATAGTTGAGCTTCTCATGTGTGTCAAACCATTCATACGGAAGCCAGCTCTTCTGCTGTGTACACCCGTAAGCTTTGACCCATACATGTACCTCGTACGAGACTCCTGGGCCGAGGTAGTTCAGCACATCGAGAAACCGTAGCTTAGGTGTTATGAGGAACATGGTCTGACTAGCCTTCTTGGCGACTCACTGTACCTGTAATGTCAGTCAGCTCATCAACAAAGTACTTCTTAATGAGGTCCAGGTCATACCGCCAAGAGTTGAACCCCAGTACAGGCACTTGGTCACACCACTCGTTAATCAGTCGCTGCTGTCGCTTTGGGAGCTTGTCCAGGTCTGTCGGTATGTACTGTGTCCTAACCCTTGTCCGGATTAGAGATGCTCGCTGTTGGATCTCCAGTATGAACTCCCTGATCAGTTCTTTGGGGTCATGATTGCAGAGGTGAGTGGGCTCACTCGTGGCGCCCTCTAAGGAGCAGCCAACTGACACAGAGATAGGTATGTGAGTACTCTTGATCGCGAGTCTCCGTAGGATGAGTCTTGATACCATCTAGGAGTGCTTTGAAGTCATAAACTATGAAGTGTGGGTATGGGACAGTCCGAACTCATTTAGGGACGCTTGGGCAGCATTTTATACAGCACTCCCACTGTAGCACAAGCGTGCATCCAGAGGCTCTCAGCTTCTCCTCTCTCAGGACTGTTTAGCGGTATCTATGTTCGGCATCCTCACCTTGCTGGTGTTGTGGACACCCGTGCCAGTGACAGCCATGGAACTGGTAAATGGTGTTGCTGGTCGGATCATAACCATCTACGGGAGCGCCCTCGATCCAACGCTCGCCACCGTGCCCACACTCTACATGGTGTATGTGTACGCCTCTGTTTCCCGACTCATACTCGATCCAACGAGTAGCCGCTGAACTGGATGGTTGGGTCAGATAGAAGGCTTTCTCATACGCAGACTGTGGCGCCTCAACCTTCTCGCCAGGACACACGATTTTTGTTTTGCCGCCTGTACAGTGATCAGCGTGGCGTTGAAGATTGCATGCCTGTGTAAACCTCTGCTGACAGTGACTGCAGACTAGTAGTGTATGTGCCAGCTTGGAGATGTTCTTGATGTAGAAGGCGTGGTGGTCCCACACTCCGATGGTCATGGTGTCACGGTAGTGAGCCGCTTGCCTGATCATGTGCCAGGTGCCCTCTTCGGTTGGTTCATACATGCGAATCCCGATCTTGGCGAAGAACTCTACCTTGTCCAGCTGATCCAGCGAGGTCTTGCGGACATCAGGTACTGTCTTGCCGTAGAAGTGTGTGGCAAGCTCTCGTACATGAGCTGTACTTCTATCAGCTCTCGATCCTCGGTGGACTGCTAGACATCTCCAGAGACACATGTTGTCCCTGTAGGTGCCGCGGGCAGTCACACTCTTCTTCTGTCGTAGCCAGTCTGGGAGGGGGGGCCTGTTCCAAGCAGAGGTTGGCAGTCGATGACAGCCGTGACCTCAACATTGACTGATCGAACGAAACCCCACTTGGTGTTGGGTCGATCGATATTGTCTGTGTCGCGGCGGGCTTGCTCTCTTGCTGCCACCCAGTCCTGAGCTGCTCATATCGTATTCAGCCACGGGCTCCCTGGAGCATTCTTGTGGAAGAAGATCACCCTACCGTCTTCGATGTGCCGGATGCGATAGGTATGGGTGTAGCGGAGGTAGAAAGCATTCTTTTGCATGGTCTGGCCTGAGGTCTCCTTCTAGACCTCTGAAGAATGTCCAGCGTACTGACCGACGTCCTCTATCCTGTCTCCCTTTCGCCGAGTCGCTGGTCGAGAATGTGTTCACCTTCTCGCCTCATGCTCCGGGCTAAGGGTTCAGACCTCGGCCCCCTTATACTCCAGGCTGGGCTCAGACCTCGGCATTGCTTAACGATCCTGTGTTTGAGAGTTAAGCACTCCAGTGGATGGGCCTCCATCCGCCTCGCTAGTCTTGGCTCGCAAGCTAGCAGTCCCCTCCTCGTCCAACTGACGACGCTCACGTATCCGCTGCGCTTTCTTGTGGTGATTCCAAGGATCCTCTTCGGTAAGCGCTGGAAACCTTCCCGTATTCATTGCTCGGGAAGTTGCTTCTGCCACTCCTCGGCATGGACCTGTCCGATCATCTGGAGCAGGTCGGCTTTCTTGGCCTTAAGAGTAGACTCTAAGGCCGAATTGCTTTACAATAGCGTGAAGCTGTGCAACAGTACTCATGGTGTATATCCCTGTGGGTGCCTGCATAGGGTGCGGGGGGCCCCCTGCGCTGTAGCGAATGGGCCTCCATCCACCTCGCTACAACCTTGGCTCGCAAGCTAGCAGTCACCTCCTCGTCCAACTGACTAAAGTCACGTATCCACTGCGCTTTCTTGTGGAGATTCCAAGGATCCTCGGTAAGCGCTCGAAACCTTCCCGTATTCATTGCTCGGGAGTCGCTTCTGCCACTCCTCGGCACGGACCTGGTCGATCATCTGGAGCAGGTCGGCTTGCTTGGCCTTAGAGTAGCCTTTAAGGCCGAATTGCTTTGCAATAGCGCAAATCTGTGCAACAATACTCATGATGTATATCCCTGTGGATGCCTATCTCTATGGGCATTCAGACCCTATTATGTGTGGCGACCAGTACCTGTGGATGCCTGTCTGGGCGTTCAGACCTATTATGTGTGGTGCTGGCGATCAGTACCTGTGGGTGGTGTATATCCCTGTGGATGCCTGTCTTTAAATGGGCGTTCAGACCCTATTATGTGTGGCTATCAGTACCTGTGGGTGGTGTATATCCCTGTGGATGCCTGTCTCTAAACGGCCGTTCAGACCTGTTCAGATGTGTGTGGGGTTGATCACAACGTGGTGCCCGATGCGACTCTGGCAGAGACTATGTGTTTGTCTGAGCCTACACAGAATAGAGAGAGAGTCCGGCCCTTCTGGTGTGGTTGATGGCGATCAGTGGTGTATACCACTGTGGAGGCTTGGCTCTAAATGGGCGTTCAGCCCCTGGTAGTAGTAGTGGCGGGATGATCCTACATCCCTGGCAGCCATTCGGCGATCCGTGGTGGCCCCCGCAACCTATGCCACAGGGATTGAGAGGGTGGTGGGGGCTCATTTGTCTAAATGCAAATCCAGTTGATGCTGGGGGCTCATTTGTCTAAATGGAAATTCATTTTACTACCGACACTACTACTATTGATTATGATTTATCTTTTTTTCAGCTCAACCGCGCAAAGATCTAGATTTTGTAACTGTCTCGCTGCAGCTGCAAGCTACAAGACAATAATTTCAATGAGCAAAAACTTTTGATCTGCTGAGTATTTTGGAAAAAATTTGACTGAAAGTTGTTGGTGGCTTAGCCAGCAAGAATTTTCATTCAAATTCTTTTCAAAACATTTAGTTGGTCCAGAGATATAGCCCCTGGAACATGTCTTCTGCAGAAACTGAGCAGTCACACAGACAATGTATCACCTAGTGACTACTACATGTATATTGACCTCCCGTCATTGCGTGGAGTATTCGATGATAACATTTGAATTAACTGTCTCACTGCTGTAATCCACCAAACAATAATTTCAACGAGCAAAAACTCTTGACTCACTGAATATTCTGAAAAGATTTGACTGAAAATTTCAGTCAAATTGTTTTCAAAAATCTTTAGCAGGTTCAGAGATACAACCCTTGGAATCTGTCATCTGCAAAAACTCAGGAGTGAATACAGTTAATTGAATGGCAATGCTTCAAAACATCAAGTAACCTCCTAAGTCAGATAGATGTTTACGTAATCACCTGCTACACTTTATGACTGCCGCGAAATGTAGATACTGGAACATACAAGGACAAACTGAGGATGAACGCAACCATTGACTAAAATAGGGATCCATTTCTAGCTATTCCCCGACCATTTCTAGCTATGCCCCGCTTATTTCTAGCTATGCCCCGCCCATTCCTAGCTATGGCCCGCCCATTTTAGCTAAGCTCTGCCTGAAATCCCAATATCAATGTAACCATACATGTAATAAACATTCTGTTGACTATTTTGAAATTAATTTGACTGGGTGCAAAATTTTCAACAGAATGTTTATTAAATAGTATATCCACCAAAGACATAGATTTTGTACACTTGATGTACTATTCCAGCTTCATGACACAGTATTCTGTGTCAATTATGATTGTGATGATATCCTACACGTGACGTAATTGATTATCACATCATATACTTGATCGACAGACCAGATTCATCCACTGTCCTCATAATCAATCATTTTCCACGACGTACCTCATTACATATAGATGGCAGCACTCGCTCATCAAAGTCTGTTCCGAGTTGTTTGTACAACGTGGGTAGCATGGATGAGTCAGGTCGTGACAGAACTCGCAACCCAATGTTCACCATTTGTAGGTCTGTAAATATTAACATTAAGTCAATGTCACGCTTTAATGGCAAAATTTGGTAAAGGATATTTGCTTATTATCCCTTTAATGGTCAAACTGACCTCTGCAGTGGCCTTGAGGAATGTCCATTTACTTGTACAGGCTAAGAGAAGAGTATTTTTGAAAATTTATCACTGGAATGACTGGCTAGGTTGTCGAGCCAGTCATTCCAGTGGTAATTTTTCAAAAATACTCTTCTGTTGGTCTGTAAATGGATATTCAATAAGCAAAATGTTAAATTTTTTGGACAACTCTTGACCATTAAAGGGTTAAATGTTCATTTGCAGGTAGATTATTTTTTAATATTTACAACTGGAATGACTGGCTCTGTTACAGAGCCAGCCACTCCAGCACAAAATTTTCAAAAATTGTCATCTCATGGCCTGCAAATGTGTATTTCTTACGAATACTACCCAGGCTGGTTTTGGTCAGCTTCATAATGAGACTTTTCCATGGCTTATATTCAATGAGCCACCTAATCAAATATCTTCTGAGGTTTTCACCTCATAAAATTTAAAGCGACATTAGCTGGTAGATACATGTACACAGAATTATTGGAAAATTCAATTTTATCTTGGTAATGCACGTTTCCAAAAGATAATAAAACATACTGTTGAATATTTGGAACACAATTGGATTGGCAGACATTGCTACTAAAGGTAGCAATGTCAATTATGTTCAAAATATTTAACAAAATGTTTCTTACATTGTGTTCAAATTTTACGAACTAACATGATTCTGTTTTTGTTTTGGAAACATCTTAAATTTATTTATAAGCTGTATTGTTTAGTCGAGACACAAAGAAAATATTACAAGTGATTACAAGATCATTCTTGGTACACAGAAGAACCAAGCATTCTACACATGGCAACGAACTGAAGGAAATTTCAATTTCCGAAATCTAACAATTCTTACCATTCTATTACTTCTGATAACAAGCTATCCTGATAGCTGGCTCTAGGAATCTAGACTTAGTAAGCTTCACCGGCTCCTGGACCCTTCTGCCAGTGAGGCTCATATTATTTGCATAGCTACCAAACAAGAGAATACCTATGGCTTGCCTCCGCGGGGCTGGGGGGCAGGGTCTGTAATAGAATGGTAAGTATTGTTAGATCTCGGAGAAAGGGAAATTCAAATTTCCTTCATTCGATCAATACTTACTATTCTATTACTTCTGATAACACCAGATTTAAACAGTAACATGGTGGGAAGGGGCAAGCCATCAATTGCTTCTTTTGCCCCTAGAGAAAGATCTTAGACTTAAACTTGACATACGGAGACCGAAAAGGACCATCAAATTTAGTGACCGAATCACATTCGCATCTCCTAAGAAAAAGGGAGAGAACTCACGAACATGCATCTCGCCTAAAACACGAATATGCTAAGAGGGTTAACTGCTCTTTGCATATATTAGCCTGGGAATGAGCATGAATATATAAAATGAATGATCATGATATATAAACATAATACAAAAACTCACTTATTCGACCATCCATGACACAATTTGGTTGTAATCTCCTCGCTTGACCACGTCTGTTGCTTAACTCTTGCTTTTTCAAGTACAAAAAGGGAGAAGAACGGTGTGGTCGTTTAACTATTGCTTCAAAACAGCTAAAGCAAGTGGATTGGCAGAGTCTGACACATCCCTCATATAGTAATCCGTGAATGAGGACACACAGTGCCATTGTGCAACAGCCATGATGTCCTCTAACGGAACACCATTGTAAAGGGCGGTCGAGGCGGTTATTCTCCTGACATTGTGTGCCCTTGCGCATTGCACCTGGTGCCCAGTCGCAATCTCGTGGGTAGTTTGGATGCATTCCACCACCCAACGAGATAGAATCCATGGAAGCGGCGCCATTATGGTAGATCCACAGATGTCTATCATTCGCCCGTAACGAGTCTGTCCGTTTTTTGTACTTAGTCAAAGCACAGACTGGGCATCAGACACTGGCATCACGATCAAACCTAGTTAGTTTCGGTATAATGATCGGTTTGCCGGGATATTTCAAAGATTGATTCTTTGACATACACTCTGCTCTTGCCAGTAGACGCAGACCCTCTCGGGAGGCAATAAATCAGTCCCTCTCTGCTGAAAGCGCATGGATCTCACTGCGCCTTCTCGCTGAGGAAGCTGCCAATAGAAAGACCGCCTTTAGAGTCAAATGCTTTAGACTAGCCGAACCCAAGGGTTCAAAAGGGTGCTTGGCCAGTACATTAAGCACTAGAGATAGACTCCAGGCTGGAATGACTACCGGTTGTCTCGGTCAGAGATTGCTCATTCCCTTCACCATCACATTTAACTGGGCCACCTCTGGACTATCCCTGTTGGCTAGACAAGGGATAACTGATGCTAAAGCTGACTTGTATCCAGCAATTGTGACAGGAGTTAGTCCTGAATAGAAAAGCTCACAGAGAAAGTCTGCTATTTGCTGAATAGTGGATTGAAAGGTATCAATACCCTTTCCTTCACACCAGTCTGCAAATTTGTTAACCTTGTGGTTATATGACTTGAAAGTTGACCTCCTCCTCGCAGCTGCGATGAATTTTGCAGCTTGTCGAGAAAAACCTTCTGACGTGGAGTGTTGTTTGATAACATCCCCACAGTCAATTTTAACATTTCGGGACGCTCGTGTAGGAAGGGTCCCTTGGCTTGGGAGATTATGTTCGGAATCTCGGGTAACTGCACTGGATTGTCCACCAGCAGACCCAGATGATCCGTGAACCACGCCCTGCTGGGCCAAAATGGTGCTATTAGCAGCACCAGGCCCAGTTCCTCCCTGATCTTCACCAAAATCTTCGGCAGAAGAATGGTGGGCGGATACGCGTAAGCGTGCATCCCTTTCCAGCGTATCGCCAGAGCATCTGTATCGACGGCATATGGATCTGGAATCGGCGAGACATAAGCCATGATTTGAGCATTTTCCTTTGTGGCGAACAAGTCCACGTTGGGTTTGCCCCAATGCTCGAAGATCCTGTGAAGAACTGGAGGGTTGATAGACCATTCTGTTGGCAGGATCATCTGTCTGCGAGACAAAGCATCTGCCAGAATGTTCAATCGCCCAGGAATGTGAGCTGCTTTCAAAACAACTGAGTAATTCCTGCCCCATTGAATCAAGTGCCACACCTTCATACACAGTGTGGGCGACTTGGTCCCGCCTTGGCGATTTATGTATGATACTACTGTCGAGTTGCCCGACCGTATCAATATCACCTTGCCCCTGACTTTTGGAAGAAACTTTTCCAACGCCAGTTCCACTGCCATCATTTCCAACAGAAAGATATGCAGCTGGCTCTCTTGGAGAGACCATGTGCCCGAGATCTGGTGTTCTCCCAGGCAGGCCCCACCCCCACCCCTCCCGCGATGCATCCGTGTACATGGACATCTGGGGGCGGAGTAGGTGCAGCGAAACTCCTACTAGGAGATTGACGCTTTTTCCACCACACAAGATGCGACATTATTGGCTCCAAAACTGGCACCGGCTTTGACAAGGGTTCTGTTCTCTGTTTCCACAAAGACATCAGATACAACTGGATAGGTCTTCGCATCAGAGCAGCATACGGGATTACCTGCTCCATGGAGACCATCATCTGAAACAACCGCCTCGCCTGAATGTGGTTTCCCAATCGAAAACGCTTGAGGATGGCTAACAGACACCACTCTGGGCTCTGACGGGTAAACCCTGCCTTCGTCGAGATCGAATCGCATCCCCAAATAAATGAAATGTTGAGTGGGTGTCAATTCAGATTTCTCCTAGTTGACTATCCAGCCTAGATCTGAAAGTAACTTCAGAGACAGAGCAGTATCCACTTCTAACCTGGCTGGCGTGTCCGCCTTGATAAGCCAATCGTCTATGTAGGTGTGAAGCACCACGTTCTCTTTTCTGAGAAACGCTGTCACCACAAGGACCACTCTGGTGAAGACCCGTGGAGCTGTCGACAGGCCGAATGGGAGGATTACAAACTCCCATACCTGATTCTGAAACGCGAATCTCAGAAACCTGTGACAACTCCTGTTCATAGGAATGTGGAAATATGCATCTTTGAAATCGATTGACACACACCACATTCCTTTCCTCAATCCTGCCATTACCAACCTCGGAGTTTCCATCTGAAACCGAGACGTATGGATAAACCAATTCAATGGCCTGAGACTGAGTACGGGTTTCCAACCCCCTGTGCTCTTGGGGACAAGGAACATGTTTGAATAGAAGCCTGGAGTGTTCTGGTGTGCTGGTTTTATTGCTCCCTTCAGAAGCAAACCTGACACTTTGTTTTGAAAGGCTTTCAACTAGTCTGGTTCTCTTGGTACGGGTGCCCAGACAGGTGCCAAAGACAGATTTTGTGGTGGAAAATCCCACCACTCCGGCATGTACCCCTGGGATAGCAATCCCAAGACCAGACATCACACCTCGCCAAGCCTCGATGAAACGAATGAGCCTTCCACCCACTATAGATGCATTGATGCCTAATGCTTGACTGGTCTAACTGGCACCGCTGTTCCTGTCGCAAAGGCGTGGTCCAGGCAGATATGAAGGGAGCTACCATACCCTCAGGTACGAGTAGCCCCCTTCTTTCTGCCCTTTGAGGATTTACCCTTACCCTTCCCTTTCCCGCCTCTCGGGCGATCAGGAGAAACATTCGGGTGGGCAGGAACCTCTACAACCTTCTTCGCAGAGGCGGCTGTGAAGACCCAGCTGTACCCTCTTCGGCCATGGCCGAAACGACAGACAGGTCCACCCTGGCTAGCCAAGCCAGAGCCACGGACCAGTCTGTCTCCGAAGAGGACACTCCCGTGAATACGTCACCCATTGACGTATCCACGGTTCTACCAGCAACGGCCTCCCGGCTAGGAGCCACCGCTGGTAAGCCAGAAACACCGGTACCGTATGGTTCCACCGCCACCCCATGGAGTTCTCCATTCCATGGAGTAGGCCCGCACGGAAAACCGTGCGGACCCGTAGCGGTTATGGAACCGTGACCATACATGGGTGCCGTTGACACTCCCGTGAATCTTAGGCTGTAGCAATCTCTCCTCCTCGGCCTTCTCATCCTCATGCCTGACGGACCGGCCACCGCTCCTGGACCACCCGGAGGTGGCCACAGAGAGACAGAACCGATACGAGATGGCTCCCTTGGTAGCAAGTCCAGAACCCTATCCAAGGACAGGGTACGTACCAAGCACGGGAAGAGACTGCCTTACAACTTTTGGCATCAGGGACGACACCAATGTGGGAAGGACACTATGCAAGAAATCTTGCATAGCAGGTCCAAACCACGCCGGAGGTGCCATCTCCGAAGCCTCTGGTTGCAGACGTGGAGTGCACCAGGGGCCGAAACGGACGCTCCACGATTTACTTTCGGACCGTCTGACCCCGCATCAGACCCTGCTGGGTCAGAACCTGCCAAGTCCTTCTGGGAAAGGAAATTGACCAACATATCGACCGGCCACACTGAACATATGTCACACCTATTATCGATATTGCAAGGAGAACAACGGTAACAGACATGGTCTTTATATATGACTTTGACGAACTTGTGGCACTCTGGACAAGATGGCGGGGTAGGCTTGGCCTATAAAACAAGCACAAACATGCAATAAGCAAGCGGAACGAAACAATAATGGAAGGCAGACAAATTATTTTCAAAAATTTTGACCATAAATAAGTTGTAACCCTTCAGCACCCCATCCCGCAACGTTACAGCAAAGATCGATAGATTATAACGACAAGAATGATGCGGATATGAATACACCCATATACTGATCCTGACATGAACCAGGACCCATATCGAATAGCTTTCCTGGTATATTTAACAATAAATTTTAAATTATACTCTCAAACGAAGGCCAAAACGATATGTGAAGAAAACAACAAAATGTAAACAAACTGCTGTAAAACACGGTAAAACTGCAGACCACACATCTTAATCAAGAATTTTGAAACCACCGATCATTGCAAACAGATCGTGATAACACGAAAAACTTGAAAATTCCAGTTTTCTGGTACAAATAAAGTATGCAGCACCCAGAACAAGATGCGCGAATTAATGAAACATTTTCTTCACATAAAAATCTGAGAATAAACCTGGGTGTGACGTCACCCGCTCAGATAATACGGAGAACGACATCAGCTGATTTTCGTGTTAAAAACACGGTATAGCCAACACCTCATTTCATATCTGCCGATCGCCTGTTGGGATTAAAGGAAGGCAACCAATCTGGCATATTTCGTTGTTAACACACGTCCCGTCCCAGATTTGGGGTCAGAAATTGGAACATGCGACACAGACAAAATTTTATAGCCCCCAAGTCTTTTTACAACTATGGAATAACATGGAAATATACGACCTGAGATTCAACGGCTCCTTCCATGATAATCCAATAATCCTTGAAGCGACAAACAGCTACCACAGGCACACAAAATGACTTAGAAAAACTTTAAATTCACTAAGATATTTCTTAGATGTTCATGCGACGAATTCTTACCATCCTACGTCTATGCTTAATGTATACCTTATATCCATCATGGCGGGAGTGAAATTATTAATTGGGACCGCCTAAACATTGCGTATAGTTTAATAAACATTATTTAATTCATCAAAATTTAAGATAAAATGTCGCCGAGAAAAAATATAAATCACATGATGTCCCTTTGTAGGACGAGTTTAAGTCACTACCGAAGTAACGCGATACCCGGGAGCTACTGTGCAATTCACATATATAGGACGGTAGCTTTGAGTAGGTACTAGTGTAACGGCGTAAACTCGTCCTATAGTGCAGTTTATAGTTGCTTTCAGAATGTATGATTTACATTTAAAAGTAATCAACAGAACACACAGTTCAAAATCAAACAATCTGGAATGCTGTTGCTTTATTTTCTTTAATTTGACATGACAACCGAATCAAAAAGGAAAAATTATTACACCGTCTGAAATTGCTAACTCTAGAAGAATTATGTCCACTGATTGCCTAACACTCTGAAACTAAGTATATACTTGACATTTCGCGACAGACTCAGGTCTGCAGCGAAAGAAAGAAAATTATATGGCGATTCTACGGAGTAACTACATTGTGTAGTTGGTTTTCTCAATGACAAAGGTGTTACCTCGCTATTGTTAGCTTGTTTATTGTAGCGCTTTGTGTTGTGATTAGTAATTATTCGACACGTGCATGGCACGGCGAGATATACACACAATGAACACAGACGTGAATCGATTATAATTGTGCTCATGTACTGATAAAATGCAACGGAACAGCACACACCTCAGATTTTTTAAAAACATGAAATTTTTTACGATTTTCCGATCTTTCCTGAATTACAACGTAAAAATTGTGATTTTAAAAATAAATCGAACGTCACGATTAAATCGAAAAATCGTGCAAGCCTAATAGAATGGTAAGTATTGGTCGAAGGAGAAATATATTCTCGCAAACTTGTCCCACGGATAAGTGTCAGTTTGATGCATTGCGACCAGGCCAAAATAAAAATAGTTTTTGTTTCCAGTAAACCGCCAAGGGGAACTTTTTGGCCTGTATGACCCGGCCGGCAACAAAATAATTTTTTTTTCCCAATGTGTGATATTTCCATGACACTGTTAGTTTGTGAAAATCGCGTTGTTAGCAATTTAAAAAAACATTTTTAATGCATCTCTGTATGAGATACGAAAAGAGACCAATATATTTTGCCTCAAAATCGCTAACATAGATGCTATATATCGATAAACCATTTCCTGTTTGCATAAAATTTAAATAAAATCTCCAATTTGCGTCGTAAATAAGTGACTGTCTAGCTCACGTGATCATAATGAGCGTTTCCTTAAGGGCGAATTTAGGCCGTCACGTTGATAGCTACTCAGTCAAGGTACTTGAGACTGTCCTCCTATTGGCGAAAGTACCTACCCGCGTAAAACTATTGATATTTTGGCACTACTCCAGCACGAGAGAGACGATCTAAAGTTACCCCAACTGGCACCTATTACTCGTGATCGGAATTGATAGTAAGGTTTCGGTTTGTTTATAGGGCAGAGTAATTGTATTTATAACTTAAAAACTTCATATACTTATAAACTGTATAGGAAAATTTTTCTTAAGAGCAAATTTGTAAGAATAGCGTGTATAATAATAACAATCGTGTCACAGGGTGTGTCTACTTCAGACCGATCTCTGCCCTGATACATTCCCGGCCCCTCTAGAAGTCAATACAGGCCTCAGATTTGTAAATCTTGACCGCCTAGTGGTAGGCCACGTATGTTCACGATGTAATAAAGTTTATTCCACACTTTTGTTGTCAAAATGCGCGTAAAACAGTCTTGGCGTGATTAAATACCTTCATTATAAATATATTTTAAGACCAAATTTATGCACCAAACAACAAGCGCATCAATTTTGTAACGCTGATCAACATTAAATGATCCAAATTGAATTATTACGAACGACAATATTTGTCGTCTTCTTAAGTTGGCGAGCCCGCAGTTCTTGAGATTGGAGGCACCATGTTCTCGCGAGATATTATACGCTAACGGTAGTTTATCAAACGGGTACCCGTTTTTTAAGATCAGGATAATACTCAGTTCCTATCGCGCAATGATAATATATAGATATTCCCGAGTTCCGAGTCCCTGATTCCAGAATATTTATATCCGAGTACTCGCTCTAAAATAAACTCTTCAATTGGAGGCGAATCATGTGATTTGTATTTTTTCGCGACGCGATATCAAATTGTGGATTAATTTTGATGTAATAAACGAGCTTTATTAAAGGATACGCAATATTTAGGCGCTCAAATCAAATAATTTCACTTCCCCGGTGATGTTTTGAGGTATAAATTAAACGCAGGCGGTGGGAATTTTTACGGGAGAAAATATGTTGAATTTTTTGGGAAAACTCTGTAATATAAGTCCACCCCCTTTCTCAGATGTTTGGTTGGAAATTGAACACCTCTTGTCCTAATAGAAGCCTAGGCTATTATTAAGCGAAATACAGTATTCCGTGATCCGACCCATTTTTGTGTTTTAAACGGCGTTTGTAATTCCCAATCGGTAACAGCCTATGATTCTACTACTGGTAGTAATATTTCATTGATAAATTTTGATTCCCTGATGGGCATTTCCATGTTATTGCGTTTGGAACACTTCCGCTATACATACCGCTACTGCGTTTCTATTGGCCACTACGGTAATGCGCATGAAAACTATCCAATCACGAGCGAAGAACAATATATACTCTGCTTAATGTGCAACACCCTGTTTACATTAGTTCTTCACGGCGGATACAGCGAGAGATATGAATTGTAATCTGCAAAGTCAATGACGATGGAAACTAAAGATATTTTCCCAACTACAATTTGCGTTACAATAACTGTGCAAAAACCACAATCGCCGCCGGTTAAAACTATATTAAATAACAGAATAACTAAATATCCTGCAGCAACAAGTTTTTTGGAATTTTTCGATCACTAGTATTGTGAATAAAAAGTTATGGTTTATTGAGCATATCTGTCTTATTTTAATTCAAACTATATCATAAGTCTGAAAAGGGAAAAAAAAAAAAAAAAAAAAAAAAATTATTTTCCTCCCTCCCTACTGACATTTATTCCTCCCACCCGGTTTGCAGGAAACAGATTTTTTTTTATGGATGGCCCCATGTCAAGAACATTAGAATCTGTTATCCAGGGTTTCTATACCTTCCACTCTGTGAATTGCCATGACTTTTCCATGATTTTTATGACCTAACGATGTGAAATCCCTAACATAAATGGGGTGTGCGTGCAAAGCAGATACAGTTATGCATGTTATTAAAGAATGCATACATGTAGCAACTACAGCGTACCTAAATATGTGTAACAAATTGAGACACGATACCAGACAAATTATGTTGGCTGAAAGTTGTTGGTGGCTTAGCCACCAACTTTCAGTCAAATTGTTTTCAAAACATTTAGTTAGTCCAGAGATATAGCCCCTGGAACATGTCTTCTGCAGAAACTGAGCAGTCACACAGACAATGCATCACCTAGTGGCTACTACATGTATATTGACCTCCCGTCATTGCGTGGAGTATTCGATGATAACATTTGAATTAACTGTCTCGCTGCTGTAAGCCACCAAACAATAATTTCAATGAGCAAAAACTCTTGACTCACTGAATATTCTAAAAACAATTTGACTGAAAGTTGTTGGTGGCTTAGACACCAAGAACTTTCAGTCAAATTGTTTTCAAAACATTTAGTTGGTCCAGAGATATAACCCCTGGAATATGTTTTCTGCAGAAACTGAGCAGTCACACAGACAACGTGACACTTACCTTTGCTGCCGGATGGCGATGATATGCGTCTTGGCCGCGATCGAATGTCGTAAATAATAGGATATTCAAACCATGGAATTCTGCAAGAGAAAAATGACAGACTGTCACCGATACAGTTCTACAGATACAACACAAAAAATATGTTTCTCATAGAAAATGTAGTAGTAAGGTCAGAATTAAAATGATACCACCTCCCTCAACTGGCAGCCGTTCGGCGATCCGTGGCCCCCATCGCCCTCTCAATCCCTGGGGCATAGGGTTGTTGAGACATGTGGTTGGTATATGCCTCTAGACGGAGATGGGAGCTACGCCCCCAGGGATTGAGAGGGCGGTGGGGGCCACCACGGATAGCCGAACGGCTGCCAGTTGAGGGAGGTAGTATCATTTTAATTCCGACCCTACTGGTAGTCAAAATGATACCACCGCCCTAAATTGGCAGCCGTTCGGCGATCCGTGGCCCCCACCACCCTCTCAATCCCTGGGGCATAGGAATTTAAAACAGGTGATCGTGGTTGGTGTGCCCCTAGATGGAGATGGGACTGTGTAGGCTCAGACAAACACGTAGTCTCTGCCAGAGTCAAATTGGCATGATGGGACCACCCATAGTGTCTTCCATCTACCTTGACAACGCTCACCTGGTAGGATGCTAAATGCTTAGCATTTGCACCATGGCAGACTCTGGCATGTTCACATGTTACGCAGGGAACCTGGTGCTGAGCAGGTGTCTCCAGCCGACAACCACGTCCTACCCTCTTCACACCATAGAAGTGGCAGACAGACTCGATCTCTTCACGTGGGTGAAAGCTGTCGTAAATGTTTCTCGGCAAGGGGTCGATCCAAGGATTGTACTGGGAGTCATCCCGGAAGTGGGCCCACTTGGCATCCAATATCATGGCAGTCTCAGCACCCTGTGCAACTGCTGTAGACACCAGCACGAGCAGTATGATGAGAATAATGGTTATATATGAAGAGTTAAACTGAACAGAATGAACCCCTCGAGGAAATATCTGTGCCAGATCGAGCCCTGTTCCATTCGGATCGATAGTGATCTTCATCCCCTCAGGGGAAGGGGCAGGGGCTAGCTACTTCACTCTGCCACCGGCTAAGAAACGTAGCTCTAGGACTATACGAGTCGTTTGCGGGCTAGTGAGTCCGACTCGCTGAAGCAGTTTAACAGCACCCTTGGCTTTGGAGACATGTGACACACCATCTACCCGTAGTATGCCCTCCTGGAGGTTAACAGCTTCTTCTGGTCCATCGAATGGACGACGCAGCAGGAGCTTTCCACCTGTAACCCTGATCCGGTGACCTACCCTCATCAGGGAGACACCTTCACCTATCTAGGCGAGGAAGGATGATCCCCGATTGTAGAGCTTTCGAACTGTCCCATCCCTTTTCACAACAGTGGAGAGGGGAGTAACCTCTATGTCAATGACTGCGGGAGTCCTATATAGTGGCAACCATGTTTGCCAGTCACCACCAGGTCCAGCGCGGTACCACACTTCATTCTTCTCAAATATGAACTGCAGGTTTTTTGCCAGGGTCAATAGCAGGCCATCATGGGTCATCGGCGGGGCATTGGTCGAATAGGGTTTAACCAGATGAAAGCTGAGGTCGTCATTTAGGGTGCTGATGTCTGCCACCTCTGTATCCGAGACATCAATCAATGGCTCGAGGATGTACTTCCTCTTCGGGAAATCGTACCGAAACACAATCTTGTGGCCACCTATGTTGCGACCCAGGCGCTCCTTCGACACATCCTTGAGGTCTGTGAGCAGCTCCACCCCATCACCACCAATGGGGTGGAAGGAGAATGCCTTTGAGCTTGCTTCGTACTATAGTGCGAATGACTTGCCATCGCTCTCTTCTACCTTGGCAGCATCAACTGCGTACACATCTGCCAGGTCAGCAAGACCAGTCGAGTGAGCAAATATGGGTTCCATAGCACGCTATAGGAGGGGTTTAAACAGGAGATATAACCATGCCGATTGTCCGATTGCTGCCCTTCAGAGGTGAGAACGTAATCTTACCCTCTCTAGAGGGGAGACAGGTGGTACAGTACCATGAAGAATGGATCCGCTTCGAGGTGCCCCAGCAGGGCACAACATACATACACGTCGATGTGCTACATCAACCTCCGGGCAGTGCACACAGCAGCTCACTGGTAGAAGTCGGCTGGGACGTGATAGAGTATCTCCCAGGTGCCAACAGCAACCTATGGAAAGCTATCAGTCCTAGCCTGTTCACACCTGTAAATCACCTGTTTGACAGCCCCTCCATTAACATATAGATGTATGCCAGCATGGATGGGATATCGGACGCCCATTTAGAGTTTACACTCTTATCACTCCTTGACCTGACGACAACATGATATCACACCAGGAATATCTGAGCTTTGCCGAGATGATGAACCAATAGAGGGTTGCCCAAAGGCCTTAAACACACAGATACTCGCACAGCAACAGATCTGTCAACAAGAAGGAGAGCTACCACAGCGGGAGAGCTGGTATCAACAGGCTGCCAGCAAGGCAAGGAGACGAAGGAACAGTGAAGGTTCCCGATACTGGCAGGCCCTCCTGGAGGAGAGTAAGCGGAACGCAGGAGTCTTGACACACGACGATGATCCAGATGTCTTCACATACGACGATGAGCCAGATGTCGTCACATACTACGATGAGCCAGGTGTCTTCACAGATGAAGATGAGCCAGATGTCATACAGTGGGAAGAGGAGATGGCGCAGAGGTGTAAGACCAAGAAAGTCATCCAGCGGCGGACCTACTATCTTGGTCATAAGGTGAAGTTCCAGATGTCATGTCACAGAAAGCTACTGGCACCCGACATAGGGCTGGATGACCACTTTCTAAGAGACGTCCGTCGCGACACTAGAAAGCTGGCACGGTTCAACAGGCTCTCCAAAATGAACCCTTCTATGACTCATGAGCAGATTCTGCAGGTGATGCAGGTTTAATCTCCAGGTATACTATGGCAAAATCCGAGTACAGGTTTAATCTCCAGGTATACTATAGCAAAATCAGAGTGGCGGAAGCAACCAGAACTATACCTCTCTCTAACTGCTGACGAGGGCGGTACCATCCATGGCTGGTGACTCCAGCAGATAGATGCCATCAGGCAGAATCTTGTCCATGAGGCAGACATAGTGCTGGATGACCTCTGTCTAAGAGACGTCTGTCTCAAAACCAGCAAGCTGGCACGGTTCGCCAGGCTCTCCAAAATGTACCCTTCTAGGACTCATGAGCAGATTCTGATGCAGGTTTAATCTCCAGGTATACTATGGCAATATCAGAGTGGCAGAAGCAACCAGAAATATACCCCTCTGTGCCTGCTGATGAGGGGGCTAGAGTACACGGCTGGCGACTCCAGCAGATAGATCATTAATGGACCTTTCCAGTTTATCTATCCATCACATGACGTCATAATCAAGGTGAAGTGTAGGATGGCGTCACAATCAATTACAGCATGAATAACTCGATTTAGTCCATCTTAAATGCTTAATAGTCTGACACGTTGTACGAATTGTATGTCTTTGCTATTTGATAAAAATGCTGTTGAATATTTTGAAAACAATTTGACTGAGCGTTGTTTCTGCCATAAGCAGCAAACAGCACTCAGTCAAATTAATTTCCAAAATATTCAACAGCTTACCTGCAGTTTTCTGAAAATTGATAGGTAAGGCGTTCAGAGATCGATCGATCCCAACACGAGCGAGGTGTGGGTGGAACTTAGGTAGAGACGGCCGCTGAATGGCAAAACTGGACAGGTTCATTGATCATTGGTTATTATGTAAAACTAATCGCAGATCACAAAAATGGCACCAATTCCCAACACTACCTGGAAGGTGTTGTCGCTGATTTCTGGTAGACTTGCCACAGACACCAGCAATGTGGTTAGCGAACACATTAAACAATCAAATTACCAGGGCCGTATGGTGGGATTCTGAAAGGTGGGGGTGGTTGGGGGGGGGGGGGGGGGGGGGGTTCCACCACCTTCCCTCCCCAATCATTCCTGTCTATCTTCTTCTTCTTTTCGTTCGCTGATCATACCGCCAGTCCTGTAAGTGACTATCGACATGATCATAAGCGTTAAGTGCGTGGATCCATGGTTTATTAGACTGCGCTGTGCGGCCTGGAAACTCCGTCTTCAGCACTCGAGGTTTCTGTCAGGGTTACCTCACCCGTACCTCCTTTAGTCGCCTCTTACGACACGCAGAGGATACGGAAGGTGTATTCTAAGCCCCACCCACAGAGCATATTTCTGTCTATTTCATTCTATTTCTGAAAGTAAAATGGTGCATTTTCCCGCAAGCTAGGCATAGAAATCAACAAAATAGATAATATCAACATAGTCATACCTGATTCATACTTATTTCAAATATAGACAAATTCAATACATAGATATTTTTAATAAATCGAGAAATTTAGCCCCCCGATCACCCCCCCCCCCCCTCTTTGGGCCTGATTACGATAGATACTGTGACCTGTACACTTACCTAAAATGTAACCCTTCTGTGTAGACATCATCTTGTACACCACCAATACGACTGAAGATAATCGAGCGATGACCACCTTCAACTGCGAATAAAAGCAAGTAAACGACGAGTCAGCGTGATACAGACACATGTACAATCAATTACATAACAATTATAATTGCAAACAAGTTTTAGTCAAACTCAACATACACCTGCAGGCATACTTGTTTGAGGAATGCTAAATGAGAACAGTTTGTCTTTGATAAATGACACTTCGCCTATCCCTAAAACATCTGAATAACAAAAAATTGTGAGTATAGGTTCAAAACTCTTCGAGATATGGACCAGACAAGAAAAAATTTTAACAAATTTTAGCTTTTCAAGGGAGATATCTCTGGCGAATATGGTCAAATTTTGTCGAAACGAAATCATGACACTTCGTCTATCCCTAACACATCTGATGAAAAATAAATTGTGAGTGTAGATTCAAAACTCTTCGAGATATGGCTTGGACAAGAAAATTTGGACGAATTTGAACTTTTCAAGGAAGATAACGCTGGAAAATATGGGCAAGTTTTTCCGAAACAAAATCATGACACTTCGTGTCCCCAACACATTTGCTAGGGAAAAAAATTGTGATTGTAGATTCAAAACTGTTCGAGATCTGTTTCGAAGACAATTTTGAGTTTTTCAAGGGAGATAACTCTGGCGAATATGGTCACATTTTGTCGAAACGAAATCATGACACTTCGTCTATCGCTAACACATCTGCTGAAAAATAAGTTGTGAGTGTAGATTCAAAACTCTTCGAGATATGGCTCGGACAAGAAAATTTGGACGAATTTGAGCTTTTCAAGGGAGATAACTCTGGAAAATATGGGCAGGTTTTTCCAAACCAAAATCATGACACTTCATCTATCCCCAACACATTTGCTGGAAAAAATTTGTGATTGTAGGTTCAAAAATCTGTTCCGGAGATTTTGACAAATTTAGAGCATTTCAATGGAGATAACTCCGTCGAATGTGGGCAGATTTTGTCGAAACGAAATCATGACACTTCGTCTATCCCTAACACATTTTCTGGGGGAAAATTGTGAGCGTAGCTTCAAAACTCTTCAAGATATGGCTCGGACAAGAAAATTTTGACGAATTTTTAGTTTTCAGTGGCAATAACTCGGGAAAATATGGGCGGATTTTGCTCAAACGAAATCATTGCACCTTGTCTATTTCTAACACATCTGCTGAAACAAAGATTGTGAGTGTAGGTTCAAAACTCTTCGAGATCTGCTCCAGACAAGAAATCAGACAGACACACGCACTATCACATAGTACGACCCCGCTAACACGGGCATATAAAAATTGACGAAAATGTCTGAAACTCGAACTTGCTCTGTAACACCTTATACTAAAGCGATGTACCAATTTTCGCTTAAATATCTTGAAGGAGTGCGAAAAAAGTGTGGAAAGCTGATATTTTTCGTATTTCTAAGTCGAAAGGGGGAATAACGCCATCAAAAATTGGAGCATACGCCTGAAACTTGAACTTGGTCTGTAACTTCTCATAACAAAGCAATGTACCAATTCTCTGTCGAATAACATGAAGGACTGCGAAAAAAATATTAAATTTGTGGATTTTGATCTGTATGGCTTAAATTGTTAATGGGTGCCTCATTCTCTCAAGCTGGCCAAAGACTGCATCTGCAATGGTCTTGAGGAATGTTGATTTGCTGAGGAAGAGACTATTTTTGCAAATCCATAACACGTACTGAAATGACTGGCTTGATTACTGGTCCAGTTATTACAGTGGCAAAAGGACATTTTCTTTGAGAAAATATTTTTCTTAAACAAATTTAACAATTCAACTTTTATAAAGTAGAACATGTTGATAACAACAGCTCCCGGTTACATTACTTTAAAAATATAGTCTACATCTTTTCCCCGGATGCATTGGAATTGACATGCTAGGATTACCGCGTAATTATTGGTTGATCAAAATGATTGACGTAGACTAATTAGTGAGCGTTTATTTCACCATTCACTTTGATCACTGAGCACATATCATTTCAAAACAAGATAGCATATGCATGCCGAGAGATGAATGAGGAATAATTCAACGTTAATTGTCCCCAACTGTTTTGCTAATAATTATGGTGATTGATCACATGCGCCGACAAGAGCAAACATGCGAATGATTTTCACCAGGTATTTAAAAGCTATTTAAATAAACCCATCTTTGTGACGAAGTAATCAAAACAATGATTATGCAAGGGCCTTGTATTCCAACATGAGCATTTATCAAAACCTACCCTATTGATTACTAATCATCATTTTAAGCTACATGTATATCAGTTTGGGAAATCTGAGAATTCAGAAACGATTCCGAATTCAGAAACCTTGTTATGATGGTTTCCGAATTCAGATATGGGGGTTTCTGAATTTGGAAACCATTAAAGTTTTTAACAATTTTCGCTTTTATTGATCAAGCAACCTAAGACATGCGCTCAGCATGTGTTAGATGTTTTATATATGAGTAGGCTAAAGAAAAACAATGTCTGAAACCAGTATGGATATGAGTAGTATAGCCGGTAGTAAAAAATTACCACATCCCTCCACAGGCAACCGTTCCGTGATCCGCGGCTCCCACCGCCCTCTCAATTCCTGAGGCATAGGTTGCGGATGCCACCACGGAACGGCTGCCAGGGAGGTAGGATCATCCCGACACTACTACTACCAGGGGCTGAATGCCCATTTAGAGACAAGCCTCCACATTGATATACACCACTGATCGCCATCAACCACAGGGCCGGCCTCTCTATTCTGTGTAGGCTCAGACACATACTCTCTGCCAGAGTCGCATCGGATTGATGGGACCACCCATAGGGGCTTGCATCTACACTGACAACGCTCACCTGAGAGGAGGCTAAAGTGATTAGCATGTGAGCCACGGCAGACTCTGGCATGTTCACATGTTACGCAGAGAATCTGGTGCTGAGCAGGGGTCTCCAGCAGACAACCACGGCCTACCCTCTCCACCCCATAGAAGTGGCAGACAGACTCGATCTCTTTACGTGGGTGAAAGCGGTCGTAAATGTTTCTCCGCAAGGGGTCGACCCAAGGATTGTACTGGGGGGGGGGGGGGGGGGGGGGGGGGGGGGGGGGTCATCCCGGAAGTGGGCCCACTTGGCATCCAATATCATGGCAGTCTCAGCGCCCTGTGCCACTGCTGTAGACGTCAGCACGAGTAGTATGCTGAGAATCATGGCTATATATGAAGAGTTAAACCGAACAGAGTGAACCCCTTGAGAAATATCTGTGCCAGATCGAGCCCTGTTCCATCTGGATCAATAGTGATCTTCATCCCCTCAGGGGCAGGGGCTAGCTGCTTCAGTGCCGCCGGCTAAGAAACGTAGCTCTAGGACTATATGAGTCGTTTGCGGGCTAGTGAGTCTGACTCGCTCAAGCAGTTTAACAGCACCCTTGACTTTGGAGACATGTGACACAGCATCTACCCGTAGGGTGCCCTCCTGGAGGCTAACAGCTTCTTCTGGTCCATCGAATGGATGACGCAGCAGGAGCTCTCCACCTGTAACCCTGATCCGGTGACCCACCCTCATCAGGGAGACACCTTCACCTATGTAGGTGAGGAAGGATGATGCCCGATTGTAGAGCTTTCGAACTGTCCCATTCTTTTTCACAACAGTGGAGAGGGGAGTAACCTCTATGTCAATGACTGCGGTAGGCCTATATAGGGGCAACCATGTTTGCCAGTCACCCCCAGGTCCAGCGCGGGTACCACACTTCATTCTTCTCAAATATGAACTGCAGGTTTTTTGCCATCATGGGCCATCGGCGGGGCACCGCTCAAATAGGGTTTGACCATATGAAAGCTGCAGTTGTTATTTAGGGTGTTGATGTCTGCCACCTCTGTATCTGAGAGCTCAATCAACTGCTCGAGGATGTACTTCCTCTTCGGGAAATCGTACCGAAACAAGATCTTGTGGAAATCTATGTTGCGACCCAGGCGCTCCTTCGTCACATCCTTGAGGTCTGTGAGTAGCTCCACCACATCACCACCAATGGGGTGGAGGGAGAATGCCTTTGAGCTTGCTTCGTACTGTAGGGCGAATGACTTGCCATCGCTCTCTTCTACCTTGGCAGGATCAACTGCGTACACATCTGCCAGGTCAGCAAGACAAGTCGAGTGAGCAAATATGGGTTCCATAGCACGCTATAGAAGGGGTTTAAACAGGAGATATAACCATGCCGATTGTCCGACTGCTGCTCTCCGGTGGTGAGAACGTAATCTCGCCCTCTCTAGAGGGGAGACGGGTGGTACAGTACTGTGTAGAATGGGTCCTCCTCGAGGTGCCCCAGCGGGGCACAACATACATACACGCCGATGTGCCACATCAACCTCCGGGCAGTGCACACAGCAGCTCACTAGTAGAAGTCGGCCGGAATGTGATAGAGTATCTCCCAGGTGCCAACAGCAACCTATGGAAAGCTATCAGTACTAGCCTGTTCACACCTGTAAATCACCCGTTTGACAGCCCCTCCATTAACATATATGCCAGCACGGATGGGATATCAGACGCTCATTTAGAGTTTACACTCTTATTACTCATTGGCCTGACATGATATCATACCAGCATTATCTGCCCTTGGCCGAGATGAAGAAGAAAGAGGTTCGCCCCTTCATGACCCCTGCACAGATAAAGGCCTTAAACGACCAGAGGCTCGCACCGCAACAAGGAGAGCGACTACAGCGGGAGAACTGGTATCAACAGAACGCGAGCCTTGCAAGGAGGTGAAGGAACAGTGAAAATTTCAGATACTGGCAGGCCCTCCTGGAGGAGAGTAAGCGGCACGCAGGAGTCTTGACAGACGACGATGAGCTAGATGTCTTCACAGATCAGGATGAGCCAGATGTCTTCTCAGGCGAGGATGAGCCAGATGTCATACAGTGGAAAGAGGAGATGGTGTAAGTGTTGGCCGACTGTGTGGTCCTCCCATGCCGAACTATTTCACTGGGGGTATGACTAGTAGGTTTAAACCGTTTGCATATAGCACTATCACTCCGTCACTCAGACCTAGAAAGCAGAGCTAGGCGATCTTGCTCACTTGGGCGAGGCACGCCTCGGTTCAGAGGACACTGTTGCCCCTATCTCCTTCCTAGACTTCGATGAGAAGGGAGACCCACGGGAGACCTGAGGTACCATCCCAGCCCAAGATCTTATTGGGAACACTGATACGATAGGACAATCGCCCATTAACAAGGCCAAGACTGTATACAAGGGGATGGGCATCACGGAGATGCGACGATGCGAGGTATGCTCAGTCGATGAGGCTGGAGCCATCAAGGCTATGGCTGAGTCCTTTGCACAGGACCAGGTTAAGGATCTACTGAAACCATGGAGCTCATTCCGACAGGATGGAGAGAATCTCAAGATAATCACCCTCGGCCTAAGCAATATCACTGTCGATGGCAAAAAAGGTGCTACGGCCAGCTACCAGAGGTGAAGAAGTCAGGGTTCTTTGGTTTGCCGTTTAAGACCACAGGATAGTCATGGCTTCCCGTGCATGTATCATACAGATACTGGATGTACTAGACACTGTGGGTGCTGACACAGGCCCTCTACGCTATCTTCTCAACTGCTGCTGATGCTGGCCAGGTGGTGCTGATCATTGCCCTGTCAGGACACAAGAAAAACATCTTGCCGCGGGCTCTCCTGGCCGAACATCTACACTCTCAATACATCCTTCTGGTGTCTGACTCCGCCGCTGAGACAGTTGACAGTAATGATCAATGGTACAATGGCCCAATCACCAAGACGCAGAACCTGCAAGCACTGATGGAGAAGTTGTTGGCAGCCCGACTGACAGAACCACTTGTTCTAGTTATTGATGACCCTGCAATGGACCAGAAGACAGTCACCTGCCTCAGCAACATCACCAGGCGCATCCACCACACAAAGATAACTGTCTTCATCCTTTTTCAGAAGTACACCCGCGAGATCTCACCAGACATCCGCCACAATGCCCGGTTTCTATGCTTCAGCTCCAAGTATGGACGTGCCCTGCTCGAGACCATATACGTCAGCCTAACCCTCAAGGAGACCAAAGGGGACTTCATCGCCGGTGTACAGGCGGCAGCTGAGCTGTACCGCTTCATCTTCAGCAACAAGGATACAGGTAAGCTGTCACACTTCAAGCCATCTCTGGAAAAGGCGCAGACGTTCACCTACAAGCTGAATCCTGCTAGGAAACTAGCCTGCTCTACGTGTCATCGCTGACAGACTGTCGCAGCAGCCGCAACTTTTTTCATTCATCACACGGCTGCGCGGTCTCCGCTACATCGTCCGCGGTCTCTGCTAGTTCGTCAGATGCTTGAGGAACTTCGCCAGATGCTTGAGGAGCATGGTCAGAAGCTTTAGGAACTTCGTCAGAAGCTTGAGGAAATTCGTCAGTTTTGTCAGAAGCCTGTCGCTTAAACTCTACCAACTGAGGGTCAGAGTCTAGGGCTCTCTTCTTCTGGAACTTCTCACGGAAGATCCACTTTGCCCATGCGTGACGAGTATCTGACTTGCGAGCATATTTGATGAGGTAGTCCTGGTAGTTATCTGGGAATTTCAGAAATGCTCCCAGATCACTGGCCAATCTCCTGCGCGCCTCTTCATTGAAGATGTGCTGGATAGCCTCCAGTCTGGAGCAAATAACTACTTCAGGGAGGAGGTCAGTGCCGCTGTAGTGGAGATCCATGACACCGGTCATGCAGAAGGTACTCAGGAGGGGTTCACTGTTGGCCGCAAGGAGGCTGTTGAGCACATCTTCAATGAAGAGGCGCGCAGGAGATTGGTCGCTCTTTCTGGCTATGGAGGCGAAATACGGCAGCCCACTTCCCGACCGTTAGTTGATCTTTGGGGTCGACCCTCGCCTTTTGGAGAGCTAGAATAACAGGACTGTTGGTTTGGGCCACTGGAGGTAGGTTGAGCGTCCTGCTCTGGGTGCTGTCAAACTTCCGGTAGAGTATCCGAGTCAGTTCTTTTGTACTACGAGCTGGCGCTCCTTCCTCCATGGCGCCCAGTATCTCCGCATCAGACGGAGGTGTGACCTTGGCTCGCTCGTGGATAATGTTGATGTCACGAAGCAGTCCTCAGACCCTGTCACAGTGGGACAGTGCACGCCGTGGCTGTCGTGCCGACTTGTCCTGCTACCTATAGACAATCTGCCGGAGAACTTTACCAAACATGGCAGCCGTTTAACCCCTCTATATATCCAGACCGTAAACATGCTGCAGTATGTGCAACATCCTGATGGGGCCATTGAACCCGCGACATCGCACCGCACTGATCCACGGAAGGACTGCCTGATGGTCATTCGACCCAGTATACACGATGAGAACCCGTTGTCGACTGCTGGGAAGTATATTGACTTTGAAATCTCGGCACAGATCCATGAGATCAAGAGCATGACACTCGAGTTCAAGCTTCAGAGCACAATAGAACAGACGGTAGAGCTCCCGCAGGTTCTGAACAGGTGGGAGATCGTGCAGAGCAACAGCACCGTGGACACCACTTATGTGAACGATGAGTACCGAGTCCTAGGTCCGCTGGTTTGTGGCCCAACCTTCTCTGCGAAGGGAAAGGGGTACTATGCTGTGGGGTGCAATGAGGGGTTCACAGAATTCGAACTAAGGGCAGGTGTCGAGAAGCCTGTGGCAGTTCCACTCTTAACCCTCCTCGAGAACACACACGTGAATCCGGCTGCCATGCAGGATAGGCTGTTCCTCCGGGTGTACACTGAGCAGCTTGCAGATGCGAATATGAATGCTCCAAGACTTCATGTCTGGCATGACGAGAATGACCAGGAGCTGAAGCAAACGGGTTCCAAACAGCAGATCGTGCATGTGGAGCGAGAACACCAGCAGGTCCAAGCCACAGCTAAAAAACGGGTAGAGCTGACATTGCATCGTGGTGCGTAAGACTGTGTCGCTGTTGCGGTCCTGGATCAGAAGGGAGGAGCCTTCCAGCAGGTGGATAAGCTAGACGACTTCAAGCTTGTGGTTGCCGGGACCAATGTTCTTGGTGAGGTACGCGAGCTGGCTGATTGCCAACTCTACAGCGCTGGCTCAGATATCTTTACAGCCTCATAGTACTCATCGAGACTCTCACCTGCCTCTTTGAGGCTCTGAGCTCAGAGTTGGCGTCGGCGTGCCTCCCTCTGGCGCATATGCTCGAAGGCTTTGCTGTACTCAAACTTCTCCATAGACAGCTTCTCCATCGCCTGGTTACGACGCTCACGCTCGACCTCTGCTGGCTTCTTGTCGGTGAAGCTGAGTCCCAGTGAGTCCCCAGTTCGCTAAGGCAAACATGCCCGCATTCAAGATTGCGGAGGCCATGCTATAGACTACAGTTTAAAGCTACTACGTAACTGCCCCAACGACGGATCCCCAGAGCGATGTATGAACCCGAGGCTGATCCAGTCGAGGATATAGATGACGAGGACTATGAGGAGGACTATGATGCAGACGACTACGATGTAGCGGAGACCGCAGGTGAGTATGATGATGTAGAGCCTGAATCCCGCAAGCTAGTACACAGAGCGAAAGGAATCCATCGCACTTACGTAAAAGGTTCTATCGGTCCGCTGGCAGCAGTTGGGGCTCTGATCGCTCTGTTCACAATGAAGGCTGGCGAGACGGTTCGCAAGATCGCCAACAATGCTCTCCATGGGATGGAGAAACGAACATTTAAGCCATACTATATAAGGATGGCGTCTCTGTACGACCTGGTCAAGTCCCTTAACTTCCGAGGGTTGGTCGATAAACTACCGTTCAGTGAGGATCCAGCAGAGATTAGACGCCAGTGTATGGAGGTGTTTGAGGTCTTCAGTGATGGTCGAATGAATGATGGCCGTATATTCGTCTGTTTAGAGTTCACCCAGGCCGTGCGTGACAGGACGGGAGTGGATATCAGTGATGAAATCTGGGAATTTATCAACTGTCTTTCTTGAGGTCTTTCTACCATCAGCCTGGTGGATATTACCGTGAGTCCCCTCACCTACTCGAGGCTGCACGTCACAAGGGCGACAACTTCACATTGGAGACAGTTAGCCAGTGGCTCAGCCAGGCAGATATACAGACCTCGTCCACGGCACATCAGGAATGCCCATGTCGAGGAAACTGTCCCGAACAGAGTTCACCAGGCAGATGTTCTATTCCTTTCACACGACTCGGTTGGGCGCAAGACTTACAAGTATGCCCTCACCATCGTTGATGTCGCCAGCAGGTACAAGACGGCAGTACTGCTCACAGACAAGTCAGCTGGCCAGGTGGCCCAGGCATTCCAGGGTGTCTACAATGCTTCGGAAAATCCCCTCCAGTGGCCGGAATTGTTGCAGGTTTGTGAGGGTAAGGAGTTCAGAGGGAAGACTGCAGCCCTCATGCGGAAACACGGTGTGGCAGTTAGCCGAGGTGAGGTAGGGCATCAACGTGCCCAGGCTATCGTTGAGCGGTGGAATCGGACACTGGCAGAGAGACTGTTCCCACACCAATACACCCAGGAAATGGCCATGCCGAGTGAATGTTCTAGAGTATGGGTGAGAGGGCTGCCTGCTGTGGTGGAGAGATCCAATGCCGAGGTTACTAGGCCAATCGGGACGAAGCCGGTAGAGGCTGTCACACACTCTGGTGGTCACAGCTCTAGAGGAGCGAACAAGGGAGAACAAGGGAGAGGAGTGCCTACCCCCTGATGCTCTGGTTCGGTACCTGTATGAGCCTGGTGAGCTGGAAGGTGGTCGACGGTGTGCAACAGATCCTAACTGGTCGATAGATGTTCACAGGTTTGACAGGCATGTGGAGGCGGAGGGGCAGCCTACACTGTACTACCTGGCACACCAGCACTGAGTGCCTAGGCGCCCATTTGTCGTAGAAGAGCCTCAGCTAGTCCCTGAAGACACACAGCTACCACCTAGGGTGCTAACATGATACTCGATGGGCTCGGTATGGACCCCCTCTGGCAGCACATGGCGCTTATCATAGTAAGCGGAGAGTCCGAGGTTTTTCCTGCGCATATGTCACCATACCCTGGTTGCGCATGCGTAGGCCTCGATTGGTGGCCCTGTCCACTACACCATGCAGGGCGCTGTAGAACCTCTGCCAGGAGATATCATTCTGCCGTTTAGACATTCCCTTGGTCGAGGATTTCACTTGCAAGTTTCTGCTGTTCCAGCGGTCTGTATTCTCCACGTAGTAGCACTTGGAGCAGAGAGCAATACCACGAGTGTCTTCAAACTCGAGCTTGAACAATCCCGGAGTGCGGTTAGACCATTTGTCCCATGCCAACCAGTCCCGTTTGCAGGCCTCATACTCCGTTCACATCTCTGGGCGTATCACCTCATCGAGGTTGGAGCCTGCTATGGCGATATAGGTAGAATCAGTGTCCATCTGCAGGTACTCGAAGCAGTCCCGAGCTACGTAGCGGTCGAGTAAGTCATCGTAGAACTCCAGCAATCGCAGCTTCGCCAGCTCGTATACTGCTATACCCACCTGGAAGGGGCGACGAACGGTGATTTTAGCCTTACGGCTCTGCAATTCGTAGGAATCACCGATCTCCTCTAGATCCTCAAACTATGCGCTACGCAAGGCTCTGTCTACTGCTCGTTCATCCTTAGTGAAGCTCGTGTTGATATGACATTCTAATGCCTCGATCAGCTTCCCATATGCACTGTTGCTGAGGAGTTTGAAGAGATCAGCCATTAAGGCTTTACTTTTGTCAACATCCCCGGTACGACATGCCTCAGTAACAGAGTCTACAAACCATTCAAAGGGTTTCTGTGAGGTGTAGTCTATAGTGCGATAGATAGCAGTAATCTCTAACCCGTGGGCAAGGTACCACTTGAGAGTTGGTGAATACAATACCCTCTTCTTACCAGAGAGTGCACCAACGAGCTTGCTAGTTGTAGACTTTTGTCGACCTGTTTTATCAAGATATGCAAGCATCTCCGAAGGTATAGCCTCTTCTGGGATCTCACGATTATAGAAGATGGGAGACATCTCGAACTTTGGCCATAACACTTTAGGTACCTCAATGTCGACCTCAGCAAACTCGAACCAACAATCTGCTAGCAGATCTTGCTTAAAGCGTTCAATATCACTGCTTACACGCCCACCCCACCATCATACAGTTTCTTTACCACACGGCATTGCTTGGGCCATGGTTGACAAATATAGAGCATTTGCATCATAACCAAGGAGACATTGACATACTCGCTTACATTGGCGAATTCGGGTAACCCCAGACTCGTGATATCTCGCGAACACAATGCCCGGGGCACCCCCCCCCCCCCAACAACAGCACCGTTTAACATCTCGTAAGCTTTCTTGCCTGGAGAGTAAAGGCTAAATTAACCCGGCTCATGTTCAGCAGTACCACGAAGTAAGTACTGAAGCGACACACCAGGAAGTGACAGCGCATCCTTCAGAATGTCAATACCTCGTTCTGTGTAGAATTCTCGCATCTTCTCTAAGGCTTCAATGAACGGGCTAACATCCAAGTTGTTGTAATATCGCAACCAGTCAGCAAATGTCTTCATCCCCAGATCTCTGAAGATCTGCTTACAAGCTTTCCACTCTGACAACTCAAGAAGGTAACCACCTTTGAGCCTGGACCACCACGCAGGATAATCAGGTAGTCCAGGATAGTCAAGCTTCTCAGGTGAGTCGGACCATTGATAAGGTAACCAGCTCTTCTGTTGCGTGCAACCGTAGGCTTTGATCCATTTCTCATAAGAAACTCCTGGGCCGAGGTAGTTGATTACATCGAGAAACCTCAGTTCAGGCGTAATGAGGTACATTGTCTGGCTAGCCTTCTTGGCGACTTTCACCGTTCCTTTGGACGAAGTAGTAAGTTCATCCACGAAGTACTTCTTGATGAGGTTCAGGTCGTACCGCAGAGTTGAACCCGAGCACAGGCACCTGGTCACACCACTCATTGATAAGTCGCTGCTGTCGTTTTAGTAACTTGTCCAAGTCTGCGGGTAGATACTGTGACCGAACCCTTGCACGAATCGTGGAGGCTTGTAGTTGGATCTCCTGCATGAACTCTGAGATCAGCACTTTGGAGTTAGCATTGCAGAGGTGAGTTGGCGAGCTCCCGCTACCGTCTAAGGAGCAGCCGACTGACACCGAGATTGGTATGTGGGCACTCTCGATCTTGAGACGCTCTGTAGGGTGGGTCTTGATCCCATCTATAAGGACTTCAAACTCATAGACAATACAGTGTGGGTATGGTACTGTCCGCACAGGGGTGTGGATGCTTGGACAGCGTTCTATACAGCACTCCCACTGTACCACAAGCGTGATCCAGATGCTCTCAGTTTCTCGTCTCTCGAGACCGTCTTGCGGTATCTTTGATCAGCATTCTCACCTCACTGGTGTTGTGAACATCCATGTCAGTGACAGCCATGAAACTGGTATACTGTGTCGGTTGTCGGACCATAACCATCTATGGGAGCCCCCTTTATCCACCGCTCACCACCGTGACCACACTTTGCGTGGTGTATATGAATTCCATGGTTTCTCGACTCATATTCAATCCAACGAGTAGCCGCGGAACTGGCCGGTTGGTATGGATAGAAGGCCTTCTCATATGGTGACTGCGGTGCTACTACCTTCTCCCCAGGGCAATCGATGGTCGTTTTTCCTCCCTGTACAGCGGTCAGCATGGCGATGGAGACTACATGCTTGTGTGAACTGCTGTTGATAGTGCCCACAGCTGAAAGTCTGGGCCAGCTTGGAGATGTCCTTAATGAAGAAGGCGTGGTGGTCATATACTCCAATGGTCATGACGCTCGGATAGAGAGCAGGTTTCTTGGTCAGATGCCAGATGCCCTCTTCAGTGGGCTCGTAAACAAGAATCCCTGTCTTCGCAAATAACTCTACCTTGTCCATCGGAGCCAGAACGGGAGGGGGCCTGTCCCTAGCAGAGGCTGGCGGTCGATGACAACCTTTACTTCAACGTTGATTGATCTGACGAAGGTCCATGCGGTATTGGGCCGAGCAATATTGTCTGGGTCGAGGCGGGCTTGCTCTCTGCCCTCCACCCAAGTCTGGGTCTCTCCTAGTGTATTCATCCAGGGACTTCCTGGAGCATTCTTGTGGAATGCAGGAAATTTCAATTTCCCTTTCTCCGAGATCTAACAATACTCACCATTCTGTTACTTTCTGATATACAGCTGGCCTTGACAGCGGCTCTAGGATTATAGACTTAGAAAGCTTTACCGACTCCTGGGAACCGGGTACTCGGCTCCCAACTGCCGAGTACCCGTTTACCATAGAGCTCATATTGTTTGCATAGCCTACAAACAAGAGAAAACTATGGCTTGCCTCCGTGGGGCTGGGAGGCTGGGTCCGTAACAGAATGGTGAGTATTGTTAGATCTCGGAGAAAGGGAAATTGAAATTTCCTGCATTCTCCTTCGATCAATACTCACCATTCTTACTTTCTGATATACACCAGATTTGTTCAGTAACCTGGTGGGAAGGGGCAAGCCATACATGCTAATTTTGCCCCTAGGAGAAAGATTTTAGACTTCAAAACTTGACTAACGGAGACCTAAAAGGACCGTCAAGTTCACGGAACCGAATCACATTCGCATCACCGCCCCCCCCCCCCCCCCGTTTTCCTCCCAAGAAAAGGGAGAGAACTCACGAACATGTATCTCGCCTGACAACACAAATATGCCAAGAGGGTTAACTGCTCCCTGCATATTACATGTATTAGCCTGGGAATGAGCATGAATATATAAGATGAATGAACATGATACATATACATAATACAACAAACTCTCACTACTGAATTACCTTATGATAATTGGACTTCAGACGTACCGCCTCCAACCATTCACCGGTTCTGCCATCAGTGACACAATCTGGTTGACATCCTCTGGTTGACATCCTCTCGCTTGACCATGCCTGCTTTAGGTTCTTTTCTTACCAAAGTGAAAAAAGGGTGAAGAGCAGTGTGGTCACTAACTATCATCTCAAAACAGCTAAAGCGAGTGGATTGGCTGAGTCTGACACATCCCTCATATAGTAATCCGTGAATGAGGACTCACAGTGCCATTGTGCAACGGCCATGATGTCCTCTAACGGAACACCATTGTAAAGGGCGGTCGAGGCGGCTATTCCTCTGACATCGTGTGCCCTTACACCTTGCACCTGGTGCCCAGTCGCCATCTCGTGAGTAGTCTGAATTAGGGCTGCGCGGTTTGGCTTACAGCCATATCGGTTTGGATATGGCTTTTCATATCGGTTTTAACCGAATATCGGTTTTATGGACATGAAACAAAAAATGTAAATGATAAAAATTAGCACGAAAACAGAACGTATTTTCACGCCCAGATACATTCGTAACGTTTTACGCCTTTAAAGCTTAATATACCTTATAATATCCATCATCGCGGGAGTGAAATTATTAATTAGACCGCCTAAATATTACGCACAGTTAACTAAACATCGTTTATTTTGTCAAAATTAATCATAAATCAGCAAAACACGTTGCGAAAAGACGTAAATCAGGCGATTGTAATTAATTATGATGTAATTATCTCCCTTTCTTCTTTCATTTCCAATTCGGCCCGAGGACGAAATCATGCCTTGAAGAAAATATTAACTGTTATATTGCGATCGCGAATTTCATAAGTTAATATGATATTGTGTATAGAAGATAACGTTTTAAAAACGGTTTGAGTAATAATTTTATTTAAAATTATATCCTAATCAGCAAAATGTATTCAGCATTATATTTATTGGCGAGATTTTGATGCATTCGGGCGATTTAGTGTTGGGACGACTTTGCATTATGTTAATTAGCCGGTGACGTAAATAAAATGGATGCCGTTGTTTAGAAATGTTTTCCCCGATACAAATTTTAATGACAAATTCCCACATTAGTATTGTGTTTTATAATGCAAATTTATCTGAGACTACCAGAGAAAAGAGGAGTGGATATTTATTTAATTAATTCGCTGCTTGATTTGTCTCGGCGTACAGCGAGTTACATGGAGTTACACAATATGCGCAATTGGGGCCACGTTCAATTATTAGTTGCCCTGAACATAGCTTAATGGAAAGTATGGCCATTATTATTCATTACGATTTTCATGCTCGTTAGGATCTTTTATTTTTAACAGTCCTGATACGAAAAACCGAAAATATATTCGTTCATATTCGGTTTTTCGATATTTATTTTTTATAATCGGTTATGAAACCGTCAGTGCAGGATATCGGTTTTAAATATGGTATCGGTATATCGCGCAGCTCTAGTCTGAATGCATTCGACCACCCAACGAGAGATAGTATCCATGGATGCGGCGCCATAAGGCTTTTTATGGCAGATCCACAGATGTCTATCGTTCGACCGTAACGAGTCAGTCCGTTTCTTGTACTTAGTCAAAGCACGGACCGGGCACCAGACACTGGCATCACGATCAAACCTAGTTAACTTCGGTATAATGATCGGTTTGCCGGGATATCTCAAAGATTGGTTCTTTGACATAAACTCTGCTCTTGGCAGAAGACGCAGACCTTCTCCAGAAACAATAAATCGGTTCCTCTCTGCCGAAAGCGCATGGATCTCACTGCGCCTTCTAGCTGAGGAAGCTGCCAATAGAAAGACCGCCTTTAGAGTCAAATGCTTTAGACTAGCCGAACGCAACGGTTCGAAGGGGTGCTTGGCCAGTACATTAAGCACTAAAGATAGACTCCAGGCTGGAATGACTACCGGTTGTCTCGGGCGGAGATTGCTCATTCCCTTCAACATCACATTTAACTGGGCCACCTCTGGACTATCCCTGTTGGCTAGACAAGGGATAACTGATGCCAAAGCTGACTTGTATCCAGCAACCGTGACGGGAGCTAGTCCTGAAAAGAACAGCTCACAGAGAAAGTCTGCTATTTGCTGAATAGTGGATTGAAAGGTATCAATACCCTTTTCTTCACACCAGTCTGCAAATCTGTTAACCTTGTTGTTATATGACTTGAAGGTTGACCTCCTTCTCGCAGCCGCGATGAAATCAGCAGCCTGTTGAGAAAAGCCTTCCGACGTGGAACGTTGTTTGACAACATCCACGCAGTCAATTTGAACATTTCGGGACGCTCGTGTAGGAAGCGTCCCTTGGCCTGGGAGATTATGTTCGGAATCTCGGGCAGCTGCACAGGATTTTCCACCAGCAGATCTAGAAGATCCGTGAACCACGCCCTGCTCGGCCAATACGGCGCTATTAGTAGGACCAGACACGGTTCCTCCCTGACCTTCACCAATACCTTCGGTAGAAGAATGGTGGGTGGGTACGCGTAAGCGTGCATCCCTCTCCAGCTTATCGCCAGAGCGTCTGTATCGACGGCATTTGGATCTGGAATCGGCGAGACATATGTCATGATTTGAGCATTTTCCTTTGTGGCGAACAAGTCCACGTTGGGTTTGCCCCAATGCTCGAAGATCCGTCGCAGAACCGGAGGGTTGAGGGACCATTCTGTTGGCAAGATTCTCTGTCTGCGAGACAAAGCATCCGCCAGAATGTTCAATCGGCCAGGAATATGAGCTGCTTTCAAAACAACCGAGTAATTCCTGCACCATTGAATCAAGTGCCACACCCTGATGCACAGAGTAGGCGACCTGGTCCCGCCTTGGCGATTTATATATGATACTACTGTCGAATTGTCCGACCGTATCAATATCACCTTGCCCCTGATCATCGGAAGGAACTCTTCCAACGCCAGTTCCACTGCCATCATTTCCAACAGATTGATATGCAGCTGACTCTCCGGGAGAGTCCATGTGCCCGAGACCTGGTGTTCTCCCAGGCAGGCACCCCACCCTTCCAGCGATGCATCCGTGTAGACGGACAGCTGGGGGTGGGGTAGGTGCAGCGAAACCCCTAATAGGAGATTCTGACGCTGTTTCCACCATAGAAGATGCGATATTATCGGCTCCAAAACTGGCACCAGTTTTGACAGGGGCTCTGTTCTCTGTTTCCACAGAGACACCAGATACAACTGGATAGGCCTTCGCATTAGAGCAGCGTATGGGATAACCTGCACCATGGAGACCATCATGCCCAGCATCTGAAGGAACCGCCTCGCCTGAATGTGGTTTCCCACTCGAAAACTCCTGAGGATGCCTAACAGAGACACCACTCTGGGCTCTGACGGGTAAACCCTGCCCTCCTCGAGGTCGAATCGCATCCCCAAATAAACGAAATGTTGAGTGGGCGTCAACTCGGATTTCTCCTTGTTGACTATCCAGCCTAGATCTGAAAGTAACTTCAGAGTCAGAGCAGTATCCACGTTCAACCTGGCTGGCGAGTCTGCCTTGAGCAGGCAGTCGTCTATGTAGGTGCGTAGCGGCACGTTCTCTTTTCTGAGAAACGCTGTCACCGCAAGGACCACTCTTGTGAAAACCCTCGGAGCTGTCGACAGGCCAAACGGGAGAACTGTAAACTCCCATACTTGATTCTGAAACGCAAATCTCAGAAACCTGTGCCAACTCCGATTCATAGGAATGTGGAAATATGCATCTTTCAGATCGATCGATACACACCACATTCCTTTCCTCAATCCCGCCATTACCGACCTCGGCGTTTCCATCTGGAACCGAGGCGTATGGATAAACCAATTTAATGGCCTGAGATTGAGTATGGGTCTCCATCCCCCTGTGCTCTTGGGGACAAGGAACATGTTTGAATAGAAGCCTGGAATGTTTCGGTTTGCTGGTTTTATTGCTCCCTTCAGAAGCAAACCCGACACTTCCTTTTGAACGGCTTCTAACTTGTCTGGCTCCCTTGGTACGGGTGTCCAGACAGGTGCGAAAGACAGATTTTGTGGTGGAAAGTCCCACCACTCCGGCATGTAACCCTGGGATAACCATCCCAGGACCAGACTGTCTGACGTCACACCTCGCCAGGCCTCGACGAAACGCATGAGCCTTCCACCCACCATAGACGCCTCGACGTCTAACGGGGTTGTCCGGCTCGCAGTCCGCACCCCTCCCCTTTCTTAACGAGAGAGAGTGAGAACCATTTCGTTCTAGGCACGACAGGTATAACTGGCACCGCTGTTCCTGTCGCACAGGCGCGGTCCAGGCGGATATGAAGGGAGCTTTTGTACCCTCAGGTACGCTTCGGCCCCTTCTGTCCGCCTTTTGAGGCCTTACCCTTCCCCTTGCCCTTCCCGGCCCTAGGGCGGTCAGGAGCAACATTGGGGAGGGTAGGCGCCTCTACAACCTTCCTGGGCTTCTTCGCCGGCGGCTCTGAAAACCCAGCTGAAGCAGAAGTTGCAACAGGCCTGGCTTTCGCCTTGCCCTAATGCTTCTTCTGCTTCTTTGAAGGCTGTCCCGTTAGCGGTTTCCCCACAGCCCCTAGTGCGTGCGCTTGCCGCACTAGCTCTAGCTGTAGGTTTACCGCTAATCGATTCTGCGCGATACTGGCGGTGTCCTCTAAGATGGCCCGCGCTTGGCCACAGAAGATGCTAGGCCCTGTCAGGGGCGTCCCAAGAAGACGCTCCCTGACTGCCGTAGCCTGACGCATGTGGTCAATGACCATTTGCCTCCTGGACTTCGTCACTTGCGCTTGCACCCTTGCCAATGCGTCCATTGACAGCACCAAGCCGTCATTAACACATGAAAGCGCCACAGGTGGCACAGGGTGGCCTGCCCCCGCTTCAGCCCACACCGACTGAAGGAGACGATAAGAATGATTGACAGCGCTCATCGCTGCCCTCACACCCTCATCGCATAGGGACAGGACTTCTTCCTGGTGTACTTGAGATTTATCCACTAGTGCCGGACCGGGGCCACCCGACCCGGCACTCTGGACTCCCAATACCAATCGGTCATCCTCCGTGACCGATGGAACTACACCATACCTGTCGTATTCCGATGGAACTACACCATACTGTCGTATTCCCCCCGCGGAATACGACATCTTGCCCGCACCTCCCTGGAGGCCGCAGGGAGCTGACCCTTGGTCATTAGTTGTTTGCTATAAATAGCATCCAACAAATCTATGAACCGTGGATCCAGTCCCACTGACTGGATCCGGGCCGCGGGCAAAATCCCCGTCCTAATCGACGCAACCGACGGACGGGGCGCATCTTCATCGGCCGTGGCCGAAACCACAGACGGGTCAACCCTGGCTAGCCATGCCAGAGCATCCGACCAATCTACCTCCGACGAAGACACCCCCGCAAACACGTCACCCGTTGACGTGCTCACGGGTCTGCCAGCCACGGCCTCCCGGCAAGGAGCCACGGCTGACACGCCAGGCACTCCGCTACCACACGGTTCCGCCGCCACCCCATGAAACACTCCGGTCCATGGGGTAGGTCCGCACGGAAAACCGTACGGACCCGTAACAGTCGCGGAACCGTAGCCGGACACGGGCGCCAACGGCACCCCACGTCCGGCTGCCGGACCAGGCGAGATAGGTGAGTACCACGCCTGGCCCGGCACACCCGTTCCCGTGACGGCTGGTGACAAACCAAGCCGCCCGGAACCGGTGCACGGTAACGGATTGGCCTCAGCCGCAGGCGGAGCCGCTGACCTGGCTTGCGCCAAACCAGACAAATGGAGCCCGGTTCCGTCCAGGACGGAATCAACCTCCATATTCTCCACCTGCGGCTTCACGGGCCGCAGCAACCTCTCCTCCTCGGCCTCCTCGTCTTCAGACTCCGAAGAGCCGTCACTAGACGAGTCAACCGTGGAGCCGTCCTGGCGAACGGCTCCCACACCTGACGGACCGGCCACCGCTACTGGACCACCCGGAGGTGGCCGCAGAGAGACAGAACCCGTCTGCCCGAAGCCAGGCGGGACTGCCAGGGGGCCGTACGAGACGGCCCCCTCGGTAACCAGTCCAGAATCCTGTCCGAGGACAGGATCCGTACCAGGCATGGGGAGAAACTGCCCCCCAACCTTTGGTAGCAGGGACGACACCAGCGTGGGCAGAACACTATGCAGAAAACCCTGCATAGCCGGACCAAACCACGCCGGCGGTGCCATCTCCAGCTGGGGACGTGGAGCACCCCCACCGGCTGAACCGGGCGCTCCACTATTTCGTCTCGGACCGTCTGACCCCGCGTCAGACCCAGCCAAGTCCTGGGCAAGGAACTTAACCATCATCTCGACGGACTACACTGCACAAACATTACACCTATGATCTATATTACTCAGGGAACACCTAAAACAAGCATGGTCCTTGAACATTACACGGACAAACTTATGGCATTCGTCACATGATGGCGGGGCTGGCTTGGCCTATAAAATAAGCACAAACCTACAATAAACAAGCGGAACGAGACCCGGATGGAAGGCAGACAATTAATTTTCAAATAATTTTGACTCATAAATTAACCGTAACCTCCCCGCACCCCACCCCGCCACGTTACAACAACGATCGCATTGATTATGACGACAAGAACGTGGCGGGCATCAACCACACCCATAATAGATCCTCCAGGATGTGTAACGGCTCCAGGAATCATATCGCATAGCATTCGTGGTATATTTACTATCAATATAAATTATACTCCTAACGAAAGCAGCACGATATGTGAAGAAAACAACAAAATGTATAACAAACTGCTGTATCACACGGTAAAACCGCAGACCACGCATCTACTCAAGAATTTTGAAACCACCGATCATTGCAAACCGATCGTGATCGCACGTAAACTTGATCATTCTAAAGTTTCCGGTACCATTTTTAGTACGCAGCACCCAGAACAAGATGCGCGAATTAATGAAAAATTTTTCTTCACATAAACATCTGAGCGACCGGGTGTGACGTCACCCGCTCGGATCCTACGGAGAACGACGTCAGCCGATATTCGTGTTAGAAATACCGTAGCAAACACCTATTTTCATATCTGCCGATCGCCTGTTGGGGTTTAAAGAAGGCGATCGTCTGGCATATATCGTTGTTAGCACACGTCCCAGATTCTATGGGGTCAGAAATTGGAACATGCGACACAACGAAATTTAGAGACCTAAGTCTTTTAACTATGGATAATAAAGAACGATACAACCTGGTTATCTTCGGCGGTATTCTCCATAGTCCTTTCACGAACACACAAACTATCACAGATTAAAGACTTAGATCTTTTGTTTCACAAAAAAACCACTAAAATCCTTAATGCAGAAAGCATGTATCGCTCTTGTTGCTATGCAAACAAGAATGAGCTCGATGGCAAACTGCCGAGTACCCGGTTCCCAGGAGTCGGTAAAGCTTTCTACGTCTATAATCCTAGAGCCGCTGTCAAGGCCAGCTGTATATCAGAAAGTAACAGAATGGTGAGTATTGATCGAAGGAGAAGAGCATTACCCTACCATCCTTGATGTGGCGGATTCGATAGGTGTGGGTATACCGAAGGTAGAAGGCGTTCTGAACAGTCCACAGCTTCTCCACGATCCGACCTGTAATGTTTCCTAGCCCTCTGAAGAATGTCCAGCATACTGTTCGCCGTCGTCTCTCCTCTGTGTGTTGTAATATTTAAGGCATTTATATGCTAGTTCCCAATGCTAGGGTCTAGACTCACGTAACATTCGTTGAGAATCTGCTGACCTTCTCGCCTCATACTCCGGCCTAGGGTTTCAGATCTCGGTCCCCTCATTAATCGTCTTCTGATTCGGTCAAGAAGAGGTAGCCGTTCTTGTGGATGGCTTGCCATCCGAGTTGCTACAGCTTTGGCCCGTAAGCTGACATTCGTCTCCTCAGACAACTGACGACTCTCACGGAGCAGCTGTGCTTTCTTGTGAGGGTTCCATGGATCCTCAGAGGTGAGCGCCGGAAACCTCCCTGTCTGTTTTGCTCGGGAGAGTCGCTTTAGCCACTCCTCGGCAAGGGCGGGGAGTCGCTTTCGCCACTCCTCGGCATTGGCGTGTGCAATCATCTGGAGCAGGTCTGCTTCGCGGGCCTTAGAATAGCCTCTAAGACCGAATTGCTTTGCCATCACTCGAAGCTGTGTTACAGTAAGGTCTATATTAGATCTTAAACATTTCTGACCATCTTCGAGGGTGTTACAGTAACCATGATGCAAGGTCTATATATTAGATCTTAAGCATTTCTGACCATCTTCGAGGGTGTTATAGTAAGTGACGATCAGTACCTGTGGGTGGTGTATATCCCTGTGGATGCCTGTCTCTAAAGGGGCATTCAGACCCTATTATGTGTGGCGATCAATACCTGTGGGTGGTGTATATCCCTGTGGATGCCTGTCTCTAAATGGGCGTTCAGACCCTATTATGTGTGGCGATCAGTACCTGCGGGTGGTGTATATCCCTGTGGATGCCTGTCTCTAAATGGCTGTTCAGACCCTATTATGTGTGGCGATCAGTACCTGTGGGTGGTGTATATCCCTGTGGCTGCTAGAGCTGGGCGGTTTCCCGATAAAACCGGGAAAATCGCGATATTATTGTTAATGTTATCGTTGTCTCATTTCTAAAAACCGCCAATATCGTCAAATACCGTCAGTGACGGTATTGACAATTTATATATTGTAATAATTTGATAATAAAGCATTTCATGCGAATTTGACGAGTCTGGTCTCTTCATTTCCGTATTCATGGTAGTCAAAAGCAATCATTTTCGGCACTATTATTGCAGTAAATATATGTCCATGTGTTATATACATAGCCCTACTGTTCTTAGTATAGAAACCCTTCCATGCTCAATTAAATGTTGTTCCAATGAAGACAAGTTAAATCTGAAAATCGTAGTTGCTGACAACGTCGAATACGCAAAATAGCAGCCATTTGTAAAACAAATAAACTTAACTCAGCCTCGTTTTGATTATATTATTGGAATACCACCTTCGCTTTCCATAGCTGATGACGCGATTGACGTCATTACAAGGGAATAAATAAAACAATGACCATCCAAATATCCTAGGGGGATAAATTCACTCGCTAACTATGACGATAAATTCAAGCGATCTAACTAAACCGGTGAAGCCATAACCGTAATCCCTCTATTCTTCGCTTGTTCAAGAATAATTCACCCCACACGTGTGTATAAATGCACGCTTGGGTGAGTATTGATCAGTCTTTACCAGTAATACCATTGATATGCTGAATGCACTAAAGGCAGCCGCAATATGAATGAAACGAGCCCGGCTGATTATATTGAAAATGATTTGATTAAAACTTATTGCGCCATGACAATAATTTCCAATCAAATTGTTTCCAAAACATTTAGCTAAAATCGGTCAAGTTATTAATAACTAATAACCTCTTAGATCATCTTTTCTAGAAGACAGCAGATCTTATAGCGTGGAATGTGTTGTATTCACTAATTTCACGCGTTCTGGGTCATTGGCTCAGGCAACTATTGCGCCATCGATCTATAGGGCTATGATTTAACCACTTTCAAGACGAATGCAGAGGCTTTATGGAAATATAATTTAAAGGAAATAAATAAAGAGCTGATTAGTTTGAAAACTTTATGACCCTATTATGTGTGGTGCTGGCGATCAGTACCTGTAGGTGGTGTATATCCCTGTGGATGCCTGTCTCTAAATGGGCGTTCAGACCCTATTATGTGTGGTGCTGTCGATCAGTACCTGTGGGTGATGGATATCCCTGTGGAGGCCCGTCTCTAAATACGTGGCATGACACCTTTTAAGTTCTTCCATAACTAAACTGAACTTTCTCCTGGTACAGACCTTCTTGTAGTTCATTCTGTTGGAATTCTGTTGGGATTTTTACGACCCTGCATGCTTTACATAGTTCACAGTCTGTATAAATACCTGCCCCGCATCCTCTGCACGGCTTCGGCTCAACAGCAGCCTTCTGAAACTGAGCATTGTGTATCGCACAATATTCTCCAACACAGTTCCTTAAGCATCGAAAAGGCTTACCTCGCATAAGCCATTTGCATGTATTATAATGCATGTTTGATAAAGTCTATATCAAGATCTTAAACCTTGGCCTGATGGGTGTGGTTCAGTAGGGCCTGGGTATCTTGTATGTATTTGTGTGGCTCATGACCCTATGCCTCAGGAACTGAGAGGGTGGTGGGAGCCGCGGATCACGGAACGGTTGCCTGTGGAGGGAGGTGGTATTTTTCTACTACCGGCTATACTACTACATTCAGAACGACCCTGAACAGGTTGTCTACTGAAAAAAAATATATGCAACAAAATTTTGAATTCCTTTGATGAATTAGTTATGTGTAAGTGCTGGCACCTATCCAAAACATAAAAAACCATCCAATCTCTGAATTGAACTCCCAATTGAGAAGGCAAATTTAAGTTTCCGAATTTGGAAACTTAGTGTCTGAATTCAACATCGTTGCCTTTAAGACGACTACTGAACAAAAGTTATGCCAGAAAATTTGGAATTCCTCTGATGAATCAGTTTTAGCCGAGGGCTGTCACCTTTTTAAAACATAAAAAACATCCAATCTCCGAATTGTTGCTCCAATTGAGATACCAAATTTAAGTTTAAATTTGGAAACTTTAAGTGTATTAATTCAACAACATAGCCAAATTCGGAAATGAGGTGTATCTGAATTTGGAAACGTTTCTGAGATTTCCCGAACTGATAAACTGCCTATAAATAATGCAAATTTAGCAATGCCAAACTTATAGTTATCAGTTTCCTGGAAGATATTTTGACAGGGTTTGTTCAGAAATGTTTCCCGATCCCATCATCGTGTTGGGGTTCAGAAGTCCTCCACCAGTTGGCTAATTTCCAAGTAGACTTATAATTTCCCATTATTGTTGGTAATCTCATCATCTTTTTGCCGATCTGAGACCTAGCAAATTCGGGCGGAGATCACCAAAAGAGTTAGGCGGAAATGGCCTGGTGGAGATAACCAAAGGCGGCAGGGCTTCCACTAGTGGAAGTCCGGGAGTCATATACTCCCAAAGTTCATGTTTGGACTCCCCAAAAACATACCAAGGAAGTGAAGGACTTCCTCTTTTTTGGCCCTGACATCTCTAAAAACAATGTTGCTAACCAAATTACATGTATTTGAGCAATTTTAGACTTCCATGTTTCTTGCTTGGACGCCCAATAGCATTACCCTGGAAGTCCGGGACTTCCGGTGTTTAGAAATTAGTGGAAGCCCTGAAAGGCGGAGATTACAGCACAGGCATTTGAAGTTTACCCGCCTATTTCATATTATTAGTATATTTCATATACTACTATATATATAATACGAAATATACTAATAATATGAAATAGGCGGGTAAACTTCAAATGCCTGTGATTACAGTAAATCGACTAATCCTGTATAGTACTTAAAGCCCCATGGCACTCTAATTAGCACAGCGTTGTGGGCACACCCTTCCTCGTCGTGATACCCGATAGGGGTTTTGATGAGTATTGAACATAGCATAATAACTAATTTGAAGAGGTCGAATGTGAAAAATTTCAAAATTAGACGAAAACTGGTACTTTAGATACCTGTATACATAGATTGGGATAATCCATATATTACGCCTCCTGCTACAGCGAGTAAACCGGCTCCTGCACCCAGCCCCTTTCCTCCACTCTTCAACCTCCCAGCCATATCGCCTAACTTTTTAGGATCCATTTTCTGTCTTATGCAACAATACTTGATAACATGTGCATGTCAAACTTTAGCCCACGTGTTACTTGATAATCAGGAATTCTGTCGATCCGCCCCGAATCCGATAGGCCTTTGTCCGTGAAGCTAAACTTCTACTTTGGAGTTTGTATGGAGTTCGGAGCTCGGGATGTCTATCGATTAACATCGTGTTTTCCTTTGACTATGGCAGAGGATTATGTTGTTACTTATATTAAGTGCAAGTTAAATATTGTGGTATAAATCTTTTCGACAAGTTATCTGTAAAATTAATCGATGGGTAGGCATTCGAAAAAGAACATCATACTGCTCTAACATCTATGAATCTGCCTTTCCACTTAAAAATATTAAGAAATTTAAACAAAATCCTACTAAACCCTGGATTACAAGAGGAGTGATAGCTGCCTGTCACAAGAAAAACTAGTTATATCTGAATTTTATTAAATATCCGACAAAGTATAATGACTCACATTTCAAGAAATATAGAAACAGGCTAAATCAAATAATTAGGACAGCAAAAATAAATTTTTTTCATCATAAATTTGATGAACAAAAAGATAATATAACGGAAACATGGAAACTGATTAAATCATTACTAAATAAGAAAAAACCCAATACTGAAGCATCACGGTTTATTTATAATAATAGAGTCATTAACGACAAAAAAGAAATAGCAGACAAATTTAAAGAGTATTTTACTAACATTGGTCCTAATTTATCACAAGAAATTCAACCCAGCTCGAACATACATATAAAGGACTTTCTAACAGGTAGTTATCAACACTCTATTTTCCTAAATCCAACAGATACTCACGAAATCTACAAAATACTAATGCAAATTAACACAGCTAAAAGTGGTGGAATCGATAATTTCAAATGGAACATTTTTAAACACTGTGTAACAGAAATACTAACACCATTGGACCACATCTGTAATCTCTCACTTACACAGGGAATATTTCCATCAAGATTAAAGGTTGCACGTGTGACACCCATATACAAAGCTAAAGATGTATCTGACTTTACTAATTATCGGCCAGTCTCGGTACTTCCACTTTTCTCAAAACTCTTAGAAAAGCTGTATTTTAGTAGAATTACTAAATATCTAAACAAAAACTCAATCATATATCCTTCTCAATATGGTTTCAGAGAAAAACACTCTACTATGCTTGCCATTGTGGATATGATAGAAAAATTATCAACCTCCCTTGAGAATAATGAACATATGCTAGGTGTATTCTTGGATCTTTCCAAAGCCTTCGATACAATTGATCATACAATTTTACTGCAAAAGCTTGTATACAATGGAATAAGAGGTACTGCATTGAACTGGATACAGAGTTACCTGTCAAACAGGGAACAGAGTGTACAATTCAATGGGGCTATCTCTGAATACAAAAATATAGTTTGTGGTGTTCCCCAAGGTTCAGTTCCTGGGCCCCTGCTGTTTCTCCTATATATGAATGACATACCCAAAGTCTGCAAACATCTCTCACTAATACTTTTTGCAGACGACACAAATGCTTTCTGCAGCCACAAGGATATAGAAATTCTATATAATAATGTCAATAATGAAATGGCGAAATTAATAGACTGGTTTAAAGTAAACAAATTGTCCTTAAATGTATCAAAAACTAATTATAAACTATTCACAAAATCTAAGAAACTAAAAGAAATAGCTCTCCCAAACCTCTAAATCGACAACCAGATAATTCAAGAAGCACAATATGCTAAGTTTTTAGGAGTATGTCTGGACAAAAATTTAACATGGGAGAAGCATATTGAAATTATTACTACCAGGGTAGCAAAAAGCATTCGCAACATTCGCAGACTGAAACCCTATCTAACACCTAATATTATTAAAAACCTGTACTGCACAATGATACTTCCTCACATCACCTACTGCAATGCTATCTGGACTAATACATCTCAAGCTAGACTAAAAAAACTAAAATCTCTGCAAAAGCAATCTATTAAACTATTTTCACAAACAGCAGGTGGCCAGGATATCTTTAAATCAGAAAAGGTCTTAAAACTTTAGGACATAGGAGGGCTCCAACTATACACAATCTTAAGGGACTTCCACAATGGCAATTTACCCTCATCCTTATCTAACATTTTTATGCTCAATACACATTGCATCCTCACAACACAAGAACAAGAAATAACCTCCATTCAACACACCACCAAACAAAAGCAGCACAACAAAAACCCTCATACAAAGCAATTCAGTTATGGAATAATACAGACACAAGCACACGCATAGACATCATAAAGCTACAGTACTTTAAGCAGAATATCAAAAAGAAGATTATAGAAACCTACTAGACTCTGGAAAACACTCACCATCATGGCATGCCATTAACTGCTGGACTGCTGGAAGCGGACAATAACTCCAATTTGCAATGACTCTGGATTGGCTGAGTATTTTAGAAAAAGTTTGACTGAAAGTTGCTTGTGGCTTAGCCACCAACAACGTTCGGTCAAATATATATATTTTTTTAGAGGTACTCAGCATACCCTGAGTTAGGCTCCATGGAAAATGTAGACTGCAGAGGCTTGGCAGCGAGACAGTTAACTATATGTATATATAGGACTATAACATGTTAACTTTATGTATTCAGTATTCTCATGTCCTATATTGTTGTTATATGTTATATGTAGGGGTCCACCGCCACATAGGCTCTGCCTTTGGTGGACTACCTGTTGTGAAACTGTAAATGTATATTCTATATCAAAATAAATAATCTTGAACTTGAACTTGAACTTGAAGCAACCAAGAAGTCCAAATGAACTTGTTCCAAGTTCACCAATTTCGGATCAAGTGCTGTCGCCGTCGCCTGATATTTTTAGAGATAGATCGCCTATTGTTAAGTTCGGTGATATGTTGGACAGTAACAACTCTATGGAAGATGACGGTTCCCAAGAGATGGTGGAAATAAATCCTATTCAACCATAGGCAAGTGGTGGTGCGCGTATGAAAACCCTGGAAACTGTAAGTAACACTGACAGTGCAAATTCGGCACTTATTGTTAATACAATGATGCAGTTAAAGAGGGATTTACTTTCGGGATTTCATGACCATAGAGAGGAAATGTCTTGTGAGTTAATGTCCATTAAACAATCTGTTGATTTCATTGCTAAGGAGATTAGTGACATTAAATTGAAAACGGCCACCATTGACAAAGTTGTTGTATCTCTAAAAAATGAAAATATGAAAATAATAGCTGAAAACAAATTGCTCAAAGATCGAGTTTTGGCTATGGAAAGATACTCTTACGACTTCAATTTGCTTATATATGGCATTCAAGAGGCTCCTAATGATGACTGTATTGATATTGTTAAGAGATTGTTTAAGGAGAAATTTCGTATTCCTAATGATGTTGATATTGAAAACGCTCATCGCATTGGTCCCAAGTCAAACAGGGTGCAGCCGATAGTATGTAAATTTATTAAGAGACCAGAGAAGAAAATGGTTCGTAAACATATTAAGGAGATAAACGATTCTACAATTTATTGTAAAGATCATTTAATTAAGGAGGATTATTTAAAGAAGAAGCAGTTTCGTGGTGTAATGGAGTCGGCATGGAAAAACAATCAAAAAGTAGTTTTCGCTCGCGGAAATTTGTATATTAATGATGAAATTTATAATGGGTGACTGTTTTGATGATAATTCCGTAATATTGCTTATTGATTGTTTCAGGTTTAGGGAAACTATATCGTAAGTTGTTCACTTTTTTTTTCTTTTTTTTTGCGCTTTTCTTTTGCTTTGTAAATGGTTCAATGCAAGAGCAATGATTGTGGCTAATTAATGCTTTCACTGGTTTTTTTACTTGGCTTGGAGTGTTAATGGTTAACATTATGTATGCTTATTCAAATTAATCGATGGGATCAGTGTTGATGTGGTCCTTTACAGTTCTGCTTGACTCCGCCCACTTTTTACATGTGTTGGAATCAATGTAAGAAATTTAATGTTGCTTAAGTCATGTTAGAGAATACTTTGAAAAAGATTGACTGGGTGTTGTCAAGGATGAAGAATCTGATTACAGTCATTGGACTCTCCCCATATTTTACATGTGTTTGAAACAATTTTAAACAGTTAATTTCATGGTGTTTCAAGTAATGTCAAAGAATATTTTGAAAATGAATTGACTGGGTGTTGGCAAAGATGATGAAACTGATTACAATTATTGGGCACCCTCCTCTTTCTACATGTGTTGGAAGTTATTTAAAAATTTTTAATTTCACGCTTTAAGTCATGTTAAAGAATATTTTGAGAAAGAATTGACTGGGTATTGCTGTGGATGAAGATACTGGTTGACACAATTGAATGTAAAGGATGGGGTCAGTTTTTGATGTGTTCCCTTTCAGTTCTGACTGATTCCACGCACTTTATATGTGTTAAAATTAATTTTAGAAATTTAATTTTGTTGTTTAAGTCATGTTAAAATATTTTGGAAAATGTGGCTGAGGGTGGCCAAGGATAAGGAACTGATTGCCATCATTAGACTTTGCACACTTTTTACATGTATTGGAATTAATTGTAGAAATTAAATTTCATGTTTAAGTCCTGCTAAAGAATATTTTGAGAAAGAATGACTGGGTGCTGCCAAGAATGAAGGAACTGATTGCCACCATTGGACTCCCACCCCCTTTTTACATGTGTTGGAATCAAGGTTAGAAAATTAATGCTGCTTAAGTCATGTTAAAGAAGTTTTGGAAAAAAATTCACTGGGTGTTGCCCAAATGAAGGAGCTGATTGCCACCTTTGGGAAAAAATATTTTTACCCGTAAGCACTTGAATTCTCTGACAGATATTAGTGATGTAGAGGCGTGAGCTAAATAACTATTGCAGTTTGTATCTATGTTTTATGCTTCTTGCTTGTTAATGTTTTTTTACCATTTATGCTATTTGCATGTGTTTTGTCTACTGATTGTTTGCCATCTTTTTGCTGATTGATGTCATGAATTAGTATTTGTCAATGTTCTGGTGAAGAGTAATGTCCTTCTGGAGTGTGGGGTAGAGCCATATCTGGAACATCACTTCTGGAATGGGAGGTGTCTTATGGACATCTGTCATTTTGGGGGTGAGGTTTGGGATGTTGTTCTGCCTTGTTACACAGGAGATAGGTGATTAACTGAAAATAGTATTATTGGTCATCAAGGACTGGAGTCATTTGCTTAAGTGTTGAATACGTTTACGGAAGTTGCATCGTATAACTTTCTTTGTAGATAATATGTACATTATAAATTTAAGTTTCAATAGTATGCAGATATGCTTTCTAAATTAATTAGGGAAATTGGCTCTTGAGAAAGTCTGCTTTGGTTCTGTTTGAATTGGCCCACCTTTTATGAGTGTTGCAGTCAATTTAAGTTTTGAATTTCATAAATTTTAAGGTATGGTATAGATTATTTTGAAAATGAATTGTTTGGGTGTTGATAAGGATGAAGAGTCTGATTACCACCATTCGAAGGAACTAGCTTAACCCTTAAACACTTAATTTTTGACAGATATGTGTGGTGTAAAGGTGAAAGCTAAATAACTATTACAGTTTGTATCTATGTCTTATGCTTCTAGCTTGCTAATGTTTTTACTATTTATGCTATTTGCATGTGTTTTGCCTGCTGAGTGTTTGCCAGCTTTTTGATGATTGATGAATTAATATTGGTCAAATTTCTGGTGAAGAGTAGTCTTTCTGGAGTGTGGGGTAGGGCCATATCCTGAACATCACTTCTAGAATGGGAGGTGTCTTATGGACATCTGTCATTTTGGGGGTGGGGTTTTGGGATGTGGTTATGCCTTGTCACGCAGGAGACAGGTGATTAGTTTTATTGATCATCAAGGAGTCATTTGCTTTAAGTTTTGAATACATTTGCAGAAGATGCATCGGTTTAACTTTCTCTGTAGATAATATGTACATTATAAATTTAGTTTTCAATAGTTAGTCCAATAGTATGAGGATATGCTTTCCAAAAGTAATGAGGGAATTAGTTTTTGAGAAATTCTGCTTAGGTTCTGTTTGGATTGATCCACTTTTATGTGTGTTGGTATCAAATTAGTGTTTAAATTCATGGAACTTAAATCATGGTATAGAAAATTTTGAAATATAATTGACTGTTGCAAATAATAATGGTATCATGCCTCTTTTGGAGGGATCTTTTTTTAACCTGTTAGCACTTGGTTTTTGGTTTCTAAGCATCTCATCAAAGTTTGGTTGTGGGAGCCTGGGTGGACCATTTTTGGCAGTGAACCACTTGAGGGGCTGGTTTGGTTATTGGGTTAGTCATTATTGTGGTTGGGTGTCAAGGGTGGCTTTCCTTTGGTCTGCGATGAGCATTGTTTATTGAAAATGAGTGTTGTAGAGGTTTGTTTTTCTTTTTGTAAAAATTTGAATTTTGATTTTATTGCACAAGATTTTTTAGATCTGCCTGGTCGAAGTGAAACACTGATGGGCATTCCTGGAACGATATCCTTAGGATTTTCATATATATATTTTTTGTTTTTTTGGCATTTTGTGTGGGGTTGTTGCTTTCTTTCCTTTTTGAGTGATTCTGTATGACATTAAAATTAGCTTCCTACAATGTTCGAGGGTTGAGAGACCGCGTAAAAAGGAAAAAAATCTTTTTATTTTGTAAAAATCAAAATTTAGATATAATTGCTTTACACGAGACGCACAGTATTGTTGGTGGTGAAAACTTTTGGATAGCCGACTGGGGTGATAAGATTTTCTTTGATCATGGATCAAATGTTACTTGTGGTGTAGCATTTTTGTGTCTAAATAATAATGTTAAAATTGTAAACTTTCATAGTGATGGTGAAGGGCGTCTTATTTTGTTAAATATAGAATTTAATAATGGGAAATTTGACATTATGAATATTTATGCACCAAATAATAGGGTAGAAAATGAAACCTTTATTAATACATGCTCAACATTTTTGCAATCTTTCAGATCGGGTGACATTTTATTAGTTGGAGATTTTAATTCTGTTCAGTGTCCAATTAAAGATAGGTTAAATTCTGCTAATTCATATATATATCAGTTAGCCTTCAAGATTTGATAACCAAATTTAATCTAGTAGATGTTTGGCGTTGTTTAAATCCTTCAGTACAAAAGTTTACATGGAAGCTGTCAAATAATGTTCAATCCAGAATTGACTATTGGTTGATTCAGAGGAATATTCAGAAATTTGTTTGTTATATTGACATTTTGCCTAGTATTCAATCAGACCATAAAATGATTAAAATCCAGTTAAACATGCTTCAGGGTTCATCTCCAAATATAAATTTTTGGAAGTTTAATAAGAGTTTGTTATGTGATGTTTGGTATACTGACAAAATTAAAAAATTTCTTTTGGGGGAAGTTCGTTTAATGAAAGATTTGTCAAATCATAGGTTTAAATGGGATTGGATTAAGTTTTCCATTAAAAATATTTCTATTGATTTTAGTAAACAAAAAAGTAAAAAAAATAAAGAAAAAGAAAGAGTATTAATAAAGGAGATTTCAGTTTTAGAAAATTATTTGATTGATAATGTGGATGCTGTTTCAGTTGAAGCATTGGTTAAAGCTTCTCAAGAGTTAGAACAAATTTATGATAAGAAAGCTGAAGGTTCCATTATACGCTCTAAAGTTAATTGGACTGAAAAAGGCGAGAGAAGCTCAAAATATTTTTTTAATCTAGAAAGACAGAGACAATCTAAAAGTGTTATAAATGAGTTGCTTGATTCATCAAACAATCCTGTTTCAAATCCTAAGCTAATTGTGCGTGAATTGGAGAATTTTTATTCTGTTTTATTTAAAAGCAAGACAGATTTTTCTAAAGGTGAATTTTATAAAATTTTTAACACTCTCACATTGCCCCAACTTAGAGAAGCTGATTTGATGAGTCTGAATGCTCCTCTTGAAGTAGATGAATTTGATAAAGCCTTATCAAGTATGCAAGGGAATAAATCTCCTGGCTCGGATGGTTTATCCGCGGAATTTTATAAATTTTTCTGGGAAGATATAAAAGAATATTATCTTTTGTCTATTAATGAGGCACTGGATGAAGGGGAATTGTCAGAGTCTCAAAAGAGGGGCGTTATTACTTTAATTCCCAAACCGGAAAAAGATAAAAGATATCCTCAAAATTATAGGCCTATTACATTATTAAATATTGATTATAAAATTTTTGCAAAAGTTATAGCATATAGGTTTTATGGAGGTTATTGCAAATATAATTCATCCTTCACAGACAGCCTGTATTAAGAATAGATTCATTGGCGAAAATTTAAGATTAATTTTGGATTGTTTAGAAGTAGATTTTTTACATGGTTATATCTGTATGCTGGACTTTGAAAAAGCCTTTGACTCAATATAACACGAATATATGTATGAGTGTTTGAGAGCTTTTAATTTTGAGGAATCTTTCATAAACACTTTTGAAATTTTTTATACTAATTCCCAAAGTTGCGTCATAAATAATAAGGTTTCGTCAGGTTGGTTTCCTAATAAGAGGGCCATTAGGCAGGGATGCCCTCTTTCACCCTACATTTTTATTATTTGTGCTGAAATAATCAATAACAATATAAAAATAAAACAAATATTGACTTTCTTATGATTAATGACCATTTTTTTCATGGAATTTATTATGTGGATGATTCTACTTTGAGTTTAAAAGATATCAACTCTATTCAAATAGCAATTGATTATTATCAGAAACAAACACCCGTTTCTGGACTCAAACTAAATATTGATAAATGTGCTGTCATTCCGTTTGGAAATGTTGATGCTAATATAGTTATGCCGTATAATTTAAAAGTTGTTACTGTATATAAATATTTAGGCATACTATTGAATGACAATGATAATTTCCAAAATGTTTTAGCCAAAATTAAGACCAGATTTGATATTTGGAGTCAGAGAGGTCTAACTATTTTTGGGCGCTTGATGCTTGTTAAAGCTGAAGGTATATCGCGACTTGTTCATTTGTTGTGTGTTTTGCCATTATCTGTTATTACAATGAAAAATGCTAATAAGTTTTTTTTTAAATTCATTTGGGCGAGCAAATGTGAAAAAATCAAAAGAACACAACTAAATGCACCTATTAAAAATGGGGGTATTAATTCAATGGATTTAATATATATGAATGCATCTTTGAAGCTAGTTTGGTTAACCCGCTTTTTCTCTTCTCCCGATGGCCCGTGGAAAATAATTCCAGAAATGTTGTTCAAATGTATTGGAGGACTGACATTTCCGCTTCATTGTCAATTTGCTGTTAAGAAATTATCTATTGAAATTCCATCTTTTTATAAAGAATTATTAGAGATTTGGGTTAAATTTAAAATGGTAGCAGATGTAGATGTATTTGATGAAATTATTTGGAATAATAAAAGGGTTTTGATTAATAATAGATCGTGTTATATGTCATATTTGTTTGATGTAGGTATTATTTATATTAGAGATGTTTTTGATGACTATGGCGTCTTTCTGAATTATATTAAATTACATCGTAAGTTATATAGGAAGGAGGATTTCACATTTAGAATATACGAACAATTGAAGAGAGCGTGTTATAGGGCTGTAGTGTGCAATTTATTTAATAGGTTCCTTCCCAGACTCGACATAAATATAAACCAAGTACCTTTATTTAATGGCATACGTTTACACGATGGTGTCCAAAAATCCAAGACTTTTTATGGCAGTTTAATAGCTGCAAATATTGTAACCCCTGTGTCTAAGTTTTCTCTAAATTGTCAAATGCCTAAACGTTTTAATGTGTGGTCCTTTTTTCACAAACTTCCTTTAGAATTTAAAATTAAACAGTTTCAATTTAAGTTATTGCACCATATACTGCCTTGTAGAAAGTTTTTATTTAAAATCAAAATTGCTGATGATCCTTTTTGTAATAGATGTCAAAATGTTACTGAGGACATTATTCACTATATTTATAGTTGCCCTATTATTCTTAATTTTTTGGTATTCAATCTTTAATAGATTAAATAGGATTGAAAATGTAGTCAATTTTAGTGATATGGAGGAAATCGTAATTTTTGGATTTCACCCAGTATCTAAATATCCCCATATAAATTATTTATTATTATTAGTAAAGTTTTATATTTATAAATCTCATGTGACTGATAAATCTGTTTGTCTAGTTGAGTTCAGAAACGGTTTAAAGATGCAACTTCGGGTGATGGAGAGGGCATCTGCCAGGGCTAAGGTTGACATTTGTGCTTTAATTGAAAAATGTATATAATCTATTATTTTCTGTATTATTAATATTTTCCATCTTTTTATCGAGATATATCTTAATTGCTCATCCCTCTGAGATACAGGATCGCTCGTTTAGGGAGTCGGGTTGGGTGGGGGTGGGGTTTTATATTGATAATTAAGAAGTTGAAATTGTATTTAATGTCTGTATATGCACTGAATAAGTAGAAACCTTAATTGTAAATCTTGGAATAAAAAAAGAAGAAAAAAGTTTGTATGTGTGTTAGAATCGATCTGTACGCATGGTGTAATCTGCTGGTATACTATGAACCCTGAATTAACAGAACCCCAAACATGGCAGCAGTTCTCAATCAAGCTAGTATCAATGTTTTTCTTTTATCTGTGTCTTCCTAAAAACTTAACAATATTCTTCATGACTGCATTCCAATTGCTAGTTTATGCCTGACCTGTTGATGCCACCAAATACTTTTAGTAACTCACCCACAACTCTTATTTATTGCAATTTGACACGTGACCCATCTCATCCAGTGTATCCACTGGTTAGATGGTGTCATATACAATTAAATCACGATAATAACCAATATTACAGCCAAATAGAGAAATCTATTCAGTCCTCCAAATGACCCCAATAACCTCCCTCTCTTCAGTAGTTCCCTTGCCTTATTTCCTCCCTGTCCATATTCCCACTAACCTGACCCATGGCCGCTAAATTCCCTTGCTCATCTTGTAGGAAACCTGTTAAGAATAATCAGAGAGCACTACTATGTGACTTATGTAGCACATGGATTCATCTAAGTTGCTCCAAATTAACAACATCTGACTATCGCAACCTCGAAGCTGACGACACATGCTGGTGCTGTACCAACTGCAACAAGTCACTTTTCCCGTACCATCATTACAATGACAATACAGACTTCACACTGGCTGTTCTAAATCCATACTATAACCCTACTACCACTGAGGCTACTGACGACAAAAAACCCACTCTAAACTCATTCGAATTCATCCTATCCCAATTTAACCATGCTGACACTAGAAATGATCTAAATATATCTGCACCAACCTGTGAATACATCCTCCCCAAAACATTCAATGACACCCTACTAGGAAACAAAGAACACATAGCCTTCTCACTTCTATTTATCAACATGCAGTCTCTCATGGGGAACATCGACAAGTTACACCATCTCCTAGATATGAGTGCACATGAATTTGGAATTATTGGAATTACAGAGAAATTTATACATGCAAATTCACCTACTAACCGTATCAATATAAAGAACTACACATTTGTTGAAAAGCACAAAACCACGGGCAGGGGAGGTGGTGTAGGCATGTATGTTAAAGAAAATGTCCAATTCATTGAGCGAGATGACCTTTCTAATATTGAAGAACATATTCAAACAATGTTTATCGAAATTCAAACACCGAAAGGAAAAAACTAAATTGTAGGTACAATTTATAAATCACCTAAAGGCGATAAGAAATGTCTTATTGAACTAGTAGGAAAAACTTTGGCAACTATTCAAAAGGAAAACAAAACTGTCTACCTCATGGGTGACTACAATATTGACCTGATGAGACAAACTTGCTTTCATACACAAAATTTTATAAACTTACTAAATGCTCATTCATTCTACCCAACCATTACAAAACCGACTAGAATAGGTGATGTTTCAGCCACAATTATTGATAATATATTCAGCAATAACATTAACTTCAGTAAAAAATCGGAGGTAGGAATTCTCGTTACTGACACATCAGACCACCTACCAATTTTTCTTCTCGAAAGACAGCTGACCTGCACAAAGCCATTCAAATATGAAAGAAATTTAATGCAGAGAAATAAATCAGGTCAATATTGAACAATTTAAAAAACACATGTCTGAGGTGGATTGACATGCAGTCACAGACATACAGTGCTGCGAAAATGCCTACACCAAGTTCCACGAAATTTGCACGCACATCTTCGAAAACAGATTTCCTATGAAAGAAAGAAGAAATTTAAACACAACCCGACTAAACCATGGATAACAACCGGACTGATAGCTGCCTGTCATAAAAAACATAAACTTTATTTGACGTTTATCAAATGTCAAACAAAGCATAATGAACAGAAATTCAAGAAATACAGAAACAAGGTGGACCAAATAACCAAAACAGCAAAAAAAACTTACTACCATAACAAATTTGAACTATGCAAGAATGACATAAATGAAACTTGGAAAATAATTAAATCACTTTTGAATAAAAATAACCGCAAAGCGCAACAAACACAATTTCTTTATAATAACAAGATAATAACTGATGATTTAGAAATTGTAACAGGATTCAATGACTATTTTGTTAATATAGGTCCAACACTTTCAGATAAAATCAAATCAACATCCTCTAATAGATATAGTGATTATCTCACAGGTGACTATCAATCCTCTTTTTTCACTAACCCGGTCACCAAGGAAGAAATCTTTAGCATTCTTAACAAACTAAACCCTGCAAAAAGTGCTGGCTTAGATGGTTTCAAGTGGAGTATTTTCAAACACTGCACGTTAGCACTACTACTACCCCTTAGCCACATCTGTAACTTATCTTTCACTCAAGGCATACTTCCATCAAAATTAAAAGCAGCACGAGTAACACCTATATGCAAAGCAAAGCATTCATCTAATTTCACAAACTATAGACCTGTCTCAATACTTCCACTTTTCTCCAAATTAATGGAACGACTTATGTACAATCGGCTTATCAGCTACTTAGATAAAAAGTCAATCCTCTATACATCACAATATGGATTCCGTGAAAAACATTCAACAATGCTAGCACTAATTGAAATGACAGAAAAAATAATAGACTCAATTGAAAAGAAAAAGCACATGATAGGCATTTTTTGGACCTTTCAAAAGCTTTCGACACTATCAATCATAAAATCCTACTAGAAAAACTTGCCTATTATTTATGGAATCCAAGGAAGTGCACTCATCTGGTTTGAAAGCTATCTAAGTGACAGAATGCAATGTGTGCAATTCAATGCAACTTGCTCTGAAAATAGGAGACTAACTTGCGGTGTCCCTCAGGGGTCCATCATTGGCCCTCTGCTGTTCCTCTTGTATATGAACGATCTGCCTATCATATGCAAACATATGTCACTAATACTATTTGCTGATGACACCAATGCCTTTTGCTCTGACGAGGACATAGCTAAACTAAAAAAAAGGTAAATAAGGAAATGGAAGAAATTACTAACTGGTTTTCACTAAATAAATTATCACTAAATGTGGACAAAGCAAACTATATGTTATTTTCAAAATCTAGAGAATTAATAAATAAAGAAGTTCCAAAATTGTACATTAGCAATAAGGAAATTGAAGAGGCCCCCTTATGCAAAGTTCCTAGGAGTATATTTAGATAAAAACTTGACCTGGGCCAAACAAATCGAAACAGTTACTGCAAAATTAGCAAGAGGAATAGGTGTCATCCAAAGACTAAAAGCATATATGACACAGGCCACGGTTAAAACACTGTACAGCACCTTGATCCTCCCGCACCTCACTTACTGCAATGCTGTTTGGATTAACACCTACAAAAACAGAATATCCAAAATTCAAGTCTCCAAACAAAAGCATCAAACTATTTTCTAGGCCAGCAGAGGGCCAAAACATGTTCAAAGCAGAAAAATTGCTTAAGCTCACCGACATAACACTAGAAGCAGACATAAACTACATGAGCAATACACATGGACAGACATAGGAAAACACCGAATATCATTTGCAGCCACTAAACTATGGAACAACATAAAACAGGAAACACGTGAGAAAATTCTATCAATAAAAGTGTGCAAGAAAACAATAAAAAAAACTACTTGATTAACACATACTAGTATTATCTAACTCATGCAGTACAGCTCAGAAATGGCCCGACTCGTCTACAAAACAAGGTAAAAAATTCTGTTTTATGCTCGTGCATAATTGGATCCTAAGACATTGCTGTCTAATAGGACAGCGATGTCTATCGGTCCAAATAATTTTATATTATTTGACAGAAAATGTGTTCTCTATATAACATGCTTCTTTTCTTGTTTTGAAAAAAATATTGACCTGCTACTAATACTGATGCTACTTCTGCTGCTACTAGTTGGAGTGGGGTGTGTGGGTGTGGGAGGGTGCTGGGGGTGTGGGGAGGGGTGGTCTCCTCTTGACCCGCGAATTGACATCTTTCCTTTTTGAAATTTAAACTGTTTATGTGGATCAAGGGTCAAAGGGTTAATAAGGAAGTAGTAAATGTAATGTCTGAATTTATAATTGTTTGTGTAAGTACTGTCTTGTCTAATTTATATGTACCTGTATATATGTGCGTAAGGTGTCCGCCATAACAATAGGCACTGCCTTAGGCGGACAACCTGGTATGATTCGTGAATACGTTTATGTTGGAATTATTGAATAAATAATCTTGAATCTTGAATCTTGAATCTTGAATCTTGAATTCAAGATTCAATATTATTTATTTGCTTCTTGGATACAATTTTACATACTTTCAATACAGGTTGTCCGCCGAAGGCATTGCCTATAGTGGTGGCGGACACCTAACATTAAACATACATATACAATTACACACACAGCTTAGCATAGAATGTGAGACATACTTGTGAATGTACAGATACGGTACTGAGCCAAGTAGACATAGAAAAAAGAACAAACGATACAATACATCTATGTTTTTCCTTTTAGTTATTGACATTAGAGATTTATATTTTGGAGGGGGGGGGGGGCGGGGGTGGGGGGGGGGGTGTCATGCATGCTAATTACCCCAGCTCAAGCTTTCGATATAGTACCACACAAAAGACTTCTAAAGAAAATGAGAATGTACGGTCTAGGAGAGCAACTAATTAACTGGACTGAAGCATTTCTAACCGATAGAAAACAGTGTGTAAAGATCAACGAAGCAACATCCAACTGGACAGCCGTCACTAGTGGCATGCCACAAGGCCGTGTTTTGGGACCTACACTTTTCCTTCTGTATATAAACGATCTACCCGATTCCGTAACCTGCCCTTGTAAGATCTTTGCGGATGATACGAAACTATTTGGTTACCCTAACACCATGAACCTTCAAGACAATATAGATAATGTATGTAATTGGTCTCAGATTTGGCAGCTTCACTTTAATACAGACAAAACGCATGTAATACACTTTGGTTCAAATAATCCTAGGACCCAGTGTTATATGACAGACACTACATGCCAGTCACAAACCATTGAAATCATACCGTCCACAAGTGAAAAAGATCTTGGCGTACACATAGATGAAAATCTCTCCTTCGATACCCATATAAATGCAATTGTATCAAAGGCTAACATCATAGTTGGTGTAATTAACAGAACCTTCAATTACATAGATGAAAACACCCTTACCCGGTTATTCAAATCACTAGTCCTACCAATTTCGGAATACTGTAACTGCATATGGTCTCCTCGTTTTAAAAGACAATCTTGTATAATCGAAAGGGTCCAGCGCAGAGCCACTAAACTTGTTCCCCATTTGAGAAACTACTGCTACACAGACAGGTTAAAGGCTTTGAACATCATGTCACTAAAATAAAGGCTTAGAGGAGACTTAATCGAAACATAAAAATTTATCCATGATGATTACAACATTGACAAAAACAAATTCTTTGACCGATCAAGTAACACATGCATTAGAGGTCACACATTCAAGTTCAACACTAAACACAGCAGAAAAGAAATTCGTAGGCATTTTTCCCCGAACCGAATTATTAACACATGGAACTCACTCCCTTCTTTTGTGGTCGAAGCACCAACGCTCAGCGTGTTTAAATCAAAACTAGATATGCACCTAAGTGACATAATATACAATCATGACATAACCAACTAATAGATATATAATAATAATAATAATAATAATAATAATAATAATAAGACAATCTAGAAATATACCCAAATGCTAGGCGCAGAAGGGTGTAACCGTGAGCGTAGGCGGCATGCCACAGCTGACGCGGGGATAATCCATCTACCCCACAGCACCTCCCAAAGTCAACCAGGGTCCTGATTACTGTCAATGAATAATGCCAACCAAACAAATAAACAACTGTAACTAAACAAAGTACAAGCACTAGTAATACAATACTAACACAACTCCAGAGGCAATAACAAGCCAAGGGCTTATGCCTCGTAAAATGATGATGATGATGATGATGATGAGTAATAGTAGTAGTAGTAGTAGTAGTAGTAGTAGTAGTAGTAGTAGTAGTAGTAGTAGTAGTAGTAGTAGTAGTAGTGGGTGGTTGTTATGATAGTAGCTATGGCAATGATACAGGAGTGTGTGATCTTAGTTAGCTTGGCATTGTGTTTTCCAGATCTAGTATGTATTGAGTATGCTAGTTTTAATTATGTCTTTGTATGATTTTAGTGTTAGTATTTTTTCACGTGTGTGTTTATCTATACTATTCCACGCTTTGACGACACCACCTGAAATTCTACGTTTCCCTGTGTATGTTCGTGTGTATCTAATGTGGAGATCATGTTTGTTCCTAGTGTTATATGTGTGGATTTTGATGTTCTTTGCAAAGCTGTGGGTTATAGATTTAGGTAGGATTTTGTGATGAAAGGCTCTGGAAATGTTGATCATCTGTGACTTGCATATGTCTGGGAGTTTAAGAAGTTGTTTTGACCCTTTGCTGTTTTTGAGAAAATTTTAATGCATTTTTTCTGCATGCTTTGCAATTTTGTTAATTAGTTTTTTGTGTGTTAGTCCAGATGGCATTGCAGTATGTTAGGTGTGGAAGGATCAATGTGGAATACAGGGTTTTAATGGTAGCTTGTGTTAGGTATGGCTTTAGTCTTGAATGGGCCCCCCCCCCCACATGCCTCTTGCTACTTTAGCTGTGACTACCTCAATTTGTTTGCCCCAGGTCAGGTTCTTGTCTAAATAAACTCCTAAGAATTTAGCAAAAGGAGCTTCTTCAATTTCTTTTTTATTAATATAGATTTTTGGAATACTATTGTTTCTCGATTGTCTAGACTTTGAAAATAGCATGTAGTTTGTTTTATCAACATTTAATAATAGCTTGTTTACTTTGAACCAGTGAATAACTTCTTCCATTTCTTTATTTACTCTTTCGTATAATATATCTAAGTTCTTGGCGGAGCAAAAGGCATTGGTGTCATCGGCAAACAGTATTAGTGACAAATTGTGGCAAATTTTGGGCAAGTCATTCATATAGAGTAAAAAAATCAGAGGGCCAAGAATTGACCCCTGAGGAACACCACAGGTTAATTTCCTGTTTTCAGAGCGGGTTGCATTAAATAGCACGCATTGTGTTCTATCAGTTAAATAGCTCTGAAACCAGGCAAGTGCACATCCTCGGATTCCGTAATAGGCAAGTTTTCCTAATAATATATTGTGATTGATAGTATCAAAAGCTTTTGAAAGGTCCAAAAAGATGCCCGGTATATGTTCTTTCTTTTCAATTGATTCAATTATTTTTTTCTGTCATTTCAACTAGTGCGAGCATTGTTGAGTGTTACTGGCGGAATCCATACTGTGAAGCATATAAAAATTTTCTTTTTTTCTAGATAATTGATTAATATATTATACATTAATCGCTCCATTAATTTAGAGAAAAGTGGAAGTATTGAGACAGGCCTGTAATTTGTGAAGTTGGACGAGTCTTTTGCTTTATATATTGGAGTGACACGTGCAGATTTTAGTTTTGATGGAAATATGCCTTGTATTAGTGATTGATTGCAGATATGGTTGAGTGGCGTCAGTAAATCAAATATGCAGTGTTTAAATATGCTCCATTTAAACCCATCTATGCAGGCACTTTTCGCAGGATTAAGTGAATTAAGTATAGTGAAGATTTCTTCATTGTTAACAAGATAAGCAAAAAATGAAGAGGATTGATAAGCGGAAGTATATGTGAGGTAATCACTGTATTTAATTCCTGATGTAGATATGATTTTCTTTGAGAGATCTGGACCTATGTTAACAAAATATTGATTGAAACTGTTTGCAATTTCATTGTTATCCGTGATTACCTTATTATTGTAGAGAAACTGGGTCCGTTGTGCTTTTCTATTGTTTTTATTCAAAGGTGATTTTATGATTTTCCATGTTTCATTTATATCATTTTTGGATTGGTCAAATTTATTCTGATAATAGTTCTTTTTTGATATTTTTAATATTTGGTCCAACTTATTTCTATATTTTTTAAACTTTGTCTCATTATAATTTCTTTTCTTTCATGGGGAAACTGTGCTCAAAGATGTTACCGCATATGTTGTGGAGCTTGGTGTAGGCATCATTACATGACTCTATATCTATCACGTCATTCCAGTCTACCTCAGACATGGCCTTTTTAAATTTTTCAATGTTGACCTGATTCATTTCTCTACACTTAATTTTTTCGTTTTTAAATGGTCGACTGTAGTTTGTCTGTTTTGTCGAGGATAAAAATTGGTAGGTGATCTGATGTGTCTGTTACGAAAATTCCTCAATGTGTTTTGTTGATGAAACTGATATTATTACTGAATATATTATCAATAGTTCTAGCCGAACTCTCAGTAATTCTGGTTGGCTTAGTTATGTTTGGATAAAAGGAATGTGCATTTAGCAAATTTGTAAAACTTTGTGAATGAGAGCAGTTTTGTTCCATCAGGTCAATATTGAAATCACCCATGGGGTAGACCGTTTTGTTTTCTTTTTGAATATCATCTAAGGTTGCTCCTAGTAGGTCAATAAATTTAGACAGAGAAGCTATACAGGTTATCACGAAACATTGACATAATACGGTGGATAAGGTAATCAACTAAAACAAAGATAATCTTGGACAGCTCTATAAATAGACATGAGATAGAAAGAATAGTCCACTTGGGCAAAATAAACATTGAAGCATGTCAGCTGGCAGCAAGGTTAAGAATGGACAAGTAAAAAGGAGTACTTATCAAAAGAAAGCAACACATAACATGCTGATATTACCCTGACTTGACCTGTCTGACATCAGTACTCCTTATGATTCAGTGGCTGTAATATTCATAATTACCTATGAAGTAGAAGCAATAGTTATAGCATCTATACACATAAAGACATGTATGCTGTATGGTTACTTGATCTTGAGATTCTGGAAAATCCGGATCCATAGAATATCAGTAGATTTCAACACACGTACAGACTAGGTGGAGCTTAACTAGAGTTATCTTGTGGTGATGGATGGTCTCAGATTAGAAGCACTAATCTAGGCCAGCTGTTGAGTATCTTGAAACTAAGTTAACTGAAAGCCGTTACTGCCTTAGGCAGCAACAGCTTCCAGGTAACTCAGTTTTCAAAATATTAACCAGCCTACCTCTATAGTTAACTTCAAGTTTTACAATTTTTCATCAGCTCACCTCGATAGTTTCCATTGAAATTGGGATTCTGGAAATTCAGTATTCAAATATATAAATTGACTTCAGCGTGCATAAATAGTAGATGGAGATCAGCTATGGTTACCTGTTTGTGGTGGAATGTTGACATTGGAAAATATTGGCTAAAATAGTTATAATTTGGCTAAGAGAGAGTATGAACAGCAACAGCTCCCTGTCAGATTAGTCACATAATGTTTGTGAGGTCTGCAGGTGTTAGCCAGAGAGGCTATACAAGGTTATCACAAAACATTGACATGATATAGTGAATACAGTGGATAAGGTAACAAGTAATTAATTATATAATGTTTTTGTTGTGATCAGATAAACTTGTGGGTCCTAATATCTCAGATTAAGAGTATTCATATGGGCCAGCTGTTGAATATCTGAAAACTTATTTTTGACTGAAGGCAGTTGCTGCCTTAGGCAGCAACAACTTCCAGGCAAACTAACTTTCAGAACAATCAACAACTTACCTGTATGGTTACTTTATATTGAGTTTGTGGAAATTCTGGATCCATGAAATATCAGTCAATTCCAAAACATGTATAGAGTAGGTGGAGCTTAGCTAGGGTTATCTGGTGGTGATGGATGGTCTCAGATTAGAAGGACTCAGATAGACCAGCTGTTGAGTATCTTGAGGCTAAGTTGACTGAAAGCTGTTGCCGCCTCAGGTAGCAACAGCTTCCAGGTAATTCAGTTTTCAAAATATTCACCAGTCTACTTCTATAGTCATCTTGGAGTTTCAAAATTTTCACCAGCTCACCTCTATAATTTCCATTGAGATTGGGATTCTGGAAATTCAGCATTCAAGTATATAAGTTGACTTCCACACACATAGATAGCAGTTGGAGCTCAGCTAGGGCTACCTGGTGGTGGTGGATTGTTGACATTAGAAAATATTGGCTAAAATAGTTATAATTTGGCTAAGAGAAAGTATGAACAGCAACAGCTCCCTGTCAGAATAGTTACATAATGTTTGTGAGATCTGCAGGTGTTAGTATACATAGACAGAGAAGCTATACAAGGTTATCATAATGCATTGACATATTACAGTGGATAAGGTAATCTGCAGGATTGGTAAACTCATAATAATAATAAGTCTGCATAATCATAGTGATGTACTGCTTTGTTATGTAAGGAATAATCTGTTGGATAGTGAAATGTGATGCTGGATGACTTCGAAAATGGTTTGACTGAAAGCCATTAGGCAGCGACAACCTTCGGACAGACCAATCTCGAATAAAACAGCAAAACATCCTCTATGCGATATAGCACCTTATCTATCTGTTTTGTGTTGATGAAATGTTTTCCAGAAGAAAATTTCATTCATCGTATAGGGTCATGCAAAATAGTGGCATACTCAGCAGGATTGGTAAATTAACCATCCTGCTGCTGTTAGCCACCGGGGAACAATTTCATAAGCAAAACATAATTTTTGGATATGCAAGCAGCATGAAGTAAAATTTAAGCGGTAAAATCATATATTTTGGCTATCAGGAATGAATAATTCAGTAGGATTGGTAAATTAAGCAAAGTAACAAGGTTTGAGGATTGAGATGGATTATACTTTTCAGGAATTTGTCGGTAAAAGGGCTAAGTTATTGGGAATGATAACAGAAGGAACAGAATAAAATGGTATGTATGTGGTGGGTAAATAAGATGCTATTGAATGTAAACTTAATCAAGGTGAAGAGGAGCATTAAAACTAATAATGGGATAATTAAAGTATTAACATTGAGCACTTAAGCAACTAAGATGGCTTCGCAGTGCCTGGACACAGCCTGAGCTTGTCAGCGCTGGGACGGCGAGCCGCGTTCTCGGGGCAGCTTCCATATGCGAAATTACCCATATTAATTTTCACATGATACTGTCGCTACAGATAAGCATGGACACACTAGGCGGGAATAACAGTATGTTGAACACAGACGATCGTACTTAAATCCAACAGCTATCAACTGCAGCTGACACCACACAGACGCTCTAGACGCAGACATCCGGTTGGCAGCACCCAGACACTTGCCTCGTTTTCAGGCTGTTTATACTTGAGATTCTTTATGATCGTTGCGCACGCCATGTAAGCTGATATGTCTACTATGTTAAAGCAAAGGACACTATGATTTATACAAGAGAGGTTGAGATAATTACGCTAAAAACAATTTGATTGAAAGTTATGTTATTTCTAGCTGTTATGACGTACGATGCTACTATTAGTAGAAGAAAGGCTGAGCTAAATATGTGGACAACAATTTGATCGAAAGTTGTTGCTGCCGTGGGCATATCGTATATATCCAACAATTGTCTTTATGATTATTTATTATAAGAAAGAGTTTCAAGGAAGAAGAAGAGAAGTAGTGGCGAGAGAAAGAATAATTCTCCAATTTATCATCCTGCAAATATAATATGTGCTGGTCCAACTCAGTCAGGGAAGACAGAGCTGGTTAAACAACTGATCAACAAAAAACATCTCCTATTCTATCCCTGTCCTACCCAGGTAATTTGGTGTTATGGAGCTTGGCAGGACAGTTACATGTCACTTCAAAATGATGTTGAATTTCAAGAAGGTTTTAACTTCGACCTTGATCGAGTAACTCCTACACTTATTGTTATTGATGATTTAATGGAGTGTTGATGAACGAGTTACACAATTTTTTGCTAAGCGTTCCCACCATGAAAACTGTAGTGTTATTCATATCATCCAAAATCTATTCCATAAAGGTCGAGAACATAGGGATATCTCGATTAACTGTCACTATCTCATACTCTTTAAGAACCCACGTGACATATTAAGTATAAGTGCTCTTGCTAGACAGATGTGTCCAGGAAATGGTAATTTTTTACAAGAAATTTATAAGGACGCAACTGAACAACCCTTCTCATTTCTACTTATAGACTTGAAACAGAACACCCCCAGATACTCTAAGATTAAGAAGCAAGATTCTACCACACGAGACTTGTGTTATTTATAGACTGAAGAAGAAGAAGAAGAAGAAGAAGAAGAAGAAGAAGAAGAAGAAGAAGAATGGGTAGAAAGAATATGATGAAATACAAGGCGATTTTACAAAAAAATGGCGAAGTCATCTCCATGTGTTAGGAGAATAATGATAAGAAACGCTGATAAAGTGTTAATTAAAGCCATTTGTGAGTGTTGTCTTGACGTGCTACATGGTAACATTAAACTCTCCAGCAGAAACCATAAAAAATTAGCAAATTACAAGTCGGAGTTACATCGTTTAAGTAATAAAAGACTAGGTCTTCAAAAGAGACACAGCATTTTACAAAAAGGTGGATTCCTGGGAAGTCTTTTAGGTGCAATTCTTCCAACAATTGAAAAAGTCTTTGGACTGGGTTAAAAAACATGGAGTCAGTACAGAAGATGGCAGTTGTTCCTTATGAACTACTTGACAGTCTACATACAGAGTCGAAAATAAACCTAATGAATACCAATCCATATATATGGAAAGCTGTAGGTTTAGATGATGAAATTAGAGGAATCTTAGCTAGAAATGATATTCAAGCATCATCGAAAGCCGATCTTTACTCAGAAGCACTTCAGAAATTTAGAATATTCTATGAACAGTCAGGGGTTGCTATGGGAAATCAGCCAGTATCAGTTGATTATTCCACTCCAAATTACAACAGGTTATCAGGTGGAGATACTGGTGACAGTGTAAAAACAGGAGGTTATTCTAGAGTCTTCACGTCTATTATCTAAAAGATCACATGATAAAGGGGAGCGATTACTTAAATTCCTTCAGAAAACTGGTGGGATTCAAGTTGATAAGATAACCAAGTCTCAATTAATAGGGAATTTTCCCCATGTAGCAACTTAGTTGATCTCATAGCACGCGTGTCAAACTCAGGATATCAACCGGGTAAACATTCATCAAGAAGTTCTGATGATCGAGTGAATAGGGTATTTAATGATTTTTTATGATCTGTAAATGTACCACATCAAGTGATTGGGAATGTAGAAAGTTGGAATGATATTCTAGACCAGAACATTGGACATAGAAGTCGAGCTCGAGAAAAACCTTCTCATAGAAAGCCAGCAAGTCCCTCACTCGAACCACATACAAGACAAGTGAAATCAAAGCAATCCGCTAGAAAGCTTCGATCTAGACCTCGAAAACCTCTATCATGGTTAAGTCTCTAACAAGGTCTACAATGCTGGATAGAAATATATCGAAAAAACTTTCTAAGAGATATTATAACACAAAACATCCAGCTAGTTTTAGTGGTGTTGAAAAGATATTCAAGTCTTTTAAAGGGACGATTTCACGTGACCGAATTCAAGAATGGTTATCTAGTCAGAGAGCATACACTCTACACGAACCAAAGAGAGTGATATTTGAACGTGACAGAATTAAAGTGTCAGTCGTGGATCAGCTCTGGCAAATGGATCTCAGTAACATGGTTTCACTCAGTAAAGAAAATGACAATACGAGATACTTGCTTTCTGTCATTGATGTTTTTTTCAAAATTTCTATGGTTTATACCTTTAACTTCGAAAACAGTGAATTCTATTATCAATGGAGTTAAATCGCTATTTATTTCAACCAAAAGACGCCCGAGATCAGTACAAACAGATAAAGGTGGGGAAGTTGTAAACTCTGGTCTTAAATCATATCTAAAAGAAAATGGAATTCCTTCTATACCTCTCAGAATGAGACTCATGCAGAAGTAGTGGAAAGGGTACAGAGAACATTAAAAAATAAGATCTGGAGGTATATCACATATAAAGGAAGTTTAAGTTATATTGATGCTTTACCTGATATAGTTAAAGGTTACAATATCACAGTAGTATAAAAATGAAACCTATTAACGCCACAAGATGAGCTGAGTTTCAGATAGGGCAAAATTTATTCAGAGAAAATAAGTCAAAGAGAAAGAGGAAAATAAAAGTCTTTAAAGCAGGAGAGAAAGTTAGAATTTCAGATTAATAGTTATAAACTAATTGATTACGATAATGATCCGATAATCAGTACGTTTTACTCCAAAGAACTTCAAAAAGTTAAAAGTGAAAATAGTGAGAACCCTCTATACATGATAGAAAAGATTATTAAGACTAAACGAGAGAAAGGGAAGAAACAATATTTTGTCAAATGGTTGGGATTCCCTAAGAAGGTTGTTAACTCATGGGTGACTGGATTTCATAATACAAAGTAAAAAAAAATTGATGGGAATCAGTCTGGAAGAGGCACTAGACTCTGGAATATATGTGGTGAGGAAATACCAAGGAAGAGATTATGTATATAGCACAGGTGGGGCTAATTTACATTGTTATCATTACGTGTATATTAAACCTCAGTTTACACAATGAGGATAAAGGAATTTGGATCTCACTATGTTCAGGGTGTCTGGGATATATTTTACCTGCACCTACTATCAAAGCCATTAAAAGAGTTTCAGCTACAGCAGCTACAACACCCATTTGAAAGAAAAATTGAGAGTAACCATTTCTACATTACACTACCAAGTGATTCATCTATGAATTACTTTCCTGCCAACTCAGTTGCCAGGTTTACTACAAAATTCCCAATTAACTTGGATATATCAGGTTCATGGGAGGTGGGTTTAGTTGGAATTCAGTACCCAAGATCATGGTTAACCCTTGAAAAGGATGCTCATGTGAAATTTACTTCACCAGCTAACAAAAAAGGGAGATTTCTCACAGTGCGCAAAGGGTTTTACACAATTAAAGAACTCATTAATCAACTTAAGCATGATGTGAAAGTACAGCTTACTGAATTTGTTGAAAATATTCAGTTCATGTATAATGAAGATAAAGGTTTTAGAATTTCTTTAATGATTGGACCTGGATATTCAGTTAAGTTTGATCCCCAATTGGTTCAGCTGTTTGGATTCAAGACAAAAACGATGAATGGTACAAAAGGGCGGGTGTTTTTTGGTTATTCTAGGGAATCAACTACTAGAGCATTACTTTTTGTTTATTCCGACATCGTTCAACCAAACATTATTGGTGATACCATAGCACCCCTATTACGGGTCTTACCACTAGTGAAGAAATCTGCTTTAATAGAGCGTGAGTTTGTAAACGTACATTATCTTCCTGTTGCCAAAACATCACTTGACACTATTAAAATCAAGCTAACCAATTCATATGGGAAGCCTATTCCATTTAAGAGTGGTAAATCAGTCATAAAACTTCATTTTAGACAAATTAAAAGTTAGTTTTACTTTAACCGTTGAATCGATAACATCAGAAAACAGCAAATAGAATGAGACCCGTCTATAAACCTGATAAAATGGCATTACGTAACTATTACGTAACCCAAGCCAGACGAGGGATATCTGTTTTCGTGGGTGGTCATCATCAAAGAGGTCATAGGTTAGGTAACATTTTTGGGAGTTTAATGCGCTCTGCTATACTACTGTTAGGAAAGGTGGGAAGATGCATAGGTAAACAAGCATTATCGGCAGGTGTTGGTTTAGCCAGTGATGTATTAGCAGGAAAAGATTTTAAATCTTCTGCTAAGTCAAGAGCATTATCAGCTGGAAAAGCCTTAATTCCTGAAACAATTACAGGGTTACGCGATCGACTAGGTGTTGGAAGAGCGGTTAAAAAGACAAAGTCTCGAAGACAAATCATCAAACCGCTGAAAAGATCGAAAAAACGCGGACGTACTAAAAGAGTCATAAGGAATACAGTAACAGGAGCAGCGGATATTTTCTCATAATGGATTCTAGAGATTGTCTTTGCACAAAATCAGAACACGACTTGTTTACTGTTAAACCTGTTTTAGCTACTATGGAAGAGGGTTCATGGCAGCTTTACCAGCCAGTGAATACCATTTCAAACTCCAACTCAGCCCCATTAGAATTTTTTTATCTCAGGGAATGGACAAGATTATTTAGATTTATCTCAGAGTTACCTTACTGTAAACGTTAGCATACGGAAAGTTGAGGAAGGGCGTGATTGTGATGTTGCTATGGGGGATCAGGTTGCTCCTGTGAATTTACTACTTCATTCACTATTTTCACAAGTAGATGTCTTTTTAAATGGCCAGCGTATATCGGATGCACATGATACCTATCCATACAGAGCTTTTATTCAGACGATTTTCTCATACTCGTCTGATGCCTTATATTCTCAATTATCCGCAGCTTTATGGGCAAAAGATACGGCAGGTCAACATGATTCTCTGACAGAAGCAAATGTCGGTTTTATTGAATGGAAAGAATGATGCGCTAATAGTAAAACAATTGAATTAGCCAGGAGGATACACTCTGATATATTTATGCAAGATCGTTATATACCTAATGGGGTCTCGAAAAGACTCAGACTACAAAGAAGTAGTGATGAGTTTGTTCTCATGAAAGCTGGGGATAAGGAGTTTAAAGTGGTGATTGATGATGCCACATTCTGTGTTAGAAAAGTGAGACCAACACCTGAGTTGCTAACTGCGCATGCCGAAGCATTATTGAAGACACCGGCAAAATATCCAATTAATAGTGTTGTAGTGAAAAGTTTCACAATTCCTGCAACATCATTAACATTTAATGCTGATAATACACTAATTGGACCTCTACCTAGTCATTGTCTTGTTGGAATCGTTAGTAATGCTGCCTATAATGGTGACTATTTAAAAACCCATATGCCTTCAATCATAGTGACATTTCATACTTTGCTTGTTATTTAAATGGTAATCAAGTTTCATCAGAGGCATTAACCCCCGACTTCAGTGCAGGAAATTATATAAGATCATACCTAACATTATTTGATGGCACTGGATCGTTATTCAGTGATACTGGACCACTGATTAATATTGCAGAATGCGCAAAGGGCTATTGTTTCTTCGGTCAAGACTTCACAGCTGACTTAGCAGCTGGAGAACATACATATCCATCAAAGCAAGGGAATCTATGTCTACAGTTCAACTTTAAAACAGCATTACCTGGGACTATGAATGTAATTTTATATGCTGAATATGATAATCTGATTGAAATAGATTATGCAAGAAATGTAACAATTGATTATTAATTGAAGAGAGATGCTGTATACATCAGATTTACGTTTTCTACTATCTAAAGACAACGCTGCAAAAACAATGTTCCGTGGAGTGTATGCTAAGGACATAATTCCGAAAAGGGTTAAAAGACCCGGATTCTTAATCATTAATACAGAAAAACATTCACACTCTGGTGAGCATTGGGTTGTCATGTTCTTATGGGTGAGATCGCGAAAAGTTACAAATGAATTCTTCGACTCATTCAGGCAACCACCTTGGAGAGAACTTGTAACAGCCACTGTACATAAGAATAGTCTTTATAATGACGGGATTGTACAGGACATATTCTCGACAAAGTGCGGTGAATTCTTCATATTTTATATTATACACTATTCGAGAGGCGTTTCATTTAAAAACATATTAAAGATGTTAAAAAATACTGAGCTCAATGATGGAATTGTAACAGAATGTTAAAAAAATCTCTTCAATAAAAGTATTCATTCTTGTAAAAATATGAATCTGTTTTCCGACTTTTCAATACATTTCAACATAAGGATGATAATTCCGCCAACCTATATATCGTAACAGAGTTCTCTCCCATGTATGTAATCCCCATACCCGGCTAATATAATGTGCTAGGTTACAGTGCTTCTAGCGTGTCTGATAAGATTCAGTATATCGACTCTCTATCTTAGCTTGCTAAAGTTGCTGTTTCAATGAGAGCAGTGCTTGTATGCTTTACTGAGTCAAAGAATCATCAACTCATGCTAGCTATGAGTGAGAGCGATAACTAGCCTATTTCTGCTATACAGCTTCTCTTGTCTATTAACCATTCAAGTGTTGAGATTTTACAGATGACATATTTCAATGGTTATATCACCGGGTGTGCTGAATATTTTGAAGATAATTTGACTGAGGGTTGTCGGCAGCTAAGCCCGCAGCAACTTTCAATCGAATTGTTTTCAAAATATTCAGTGGATCCAGAGTTATTACCCATTGAAATAATTGTCTGTTGGTTTGCAGCTATGAGACAGTTAAAAACAGTCCAGTTGACTGTGATGTGGTGGGAGTAATAGATGATAGAGCAGAAAGCCAGAATAATTGATATAACTCCATTATTACTACTGGCTGTCTATAATACTACAGTTACCAGATCCGTTACGATAATGAAAAGTTTATTAAAGCCTAAATGCTGAAAATCACTATTATCACACTAGAAAATTCTCCCTCTCCTAATAGAGATTTTCAGCTAAATTTCAATAAACTTTAAATTATCAAAGACTCTTTAGCTGAAAAGGGTGTTGACCTTAAATGGGGAGTAAAATACATATGTTCCCGCTTGAAGCAAGGGGTTGGTGAGAAAAAAACCGAATGAGAACAGTACATTTTCATATTAATATTCTTACCCTGTAAGCAAAGTGAAATTCGCTTTATTAATTCGGTACAGTATATACAGTTTCAAACATTGTGGACGATTACATTGAATTACATCAAAGTTAAGAAAAGTATGTTAGGATATCATAATGAGAGCATGATGTTTAAAAAATCTAACATCACAAGAAGTGAAACAGTAGTACGTTCAAGTGAAAACCTTCATGAATTAACCCTTTTCATGCTGTACAGAGGGCAGAGTTTTTTCTAGACAACCCTTAAAAGTGTCCAGAATACTCTGACTATTAGATAATTTTGAAAACATGTTGACCGAAACTTGTTATGATCTAATTTAACATGAAGCTGGAGTTAAAATGTTTTCAAAAGATATTTATTGTAAACACTTCTCAGTAGAGGAATAGTTAACCACCCGACTGTTGAGTATTTACAGGTGCCATATTTCAATGGTTATATCTCCGGACATGGTGAATATTTTGAAAATAATTTGACCAAACGTTGCTAATGACTAGGCCTGCAACAATTTTCAGTCAAATTGTTTTCAACATATTTAACAAGTTCAGAGTTATTACCCGTAGAAATAATTGTCTGGTGATTTGTAACATCGAGATAGTTAAGAAGGTAGATAGCCAAATGGAAGTGTTTCAAAATTCCCTCTGAGTACTCTTTTATCATAAGTAAACTTAAATGTTTTAGATAACTTCTTAGACAAAATGCTGTGATTTGGACCTCGCGCAATTGAGTTAGGATAATCAATAACCATCTCTAATTCGTGATTATCTATTGCTTGATGAATTGTATCAAAGCCTATAAAGCTATTTTTAAAGGAAAGTGTTATTCCCTTCATTTTGATTCCGACCTTCTCTTCAACGCCATTGGATAATTTAAGTGAATATGATTTTGATCCACTACATACATATTCTGTAATTTTTGTAATCTCTCTGAACCTCATTTGTAAATTTACCTAGTCTATCATGGGTAGAAGGAATTATTCTGAGAGAGTTGAATCTTGATAATATATGATCGAATCCGTGTCGTAATACGAGGTCTGTTTCCCTGTTTTTTTAAGGTTTTCGTAAAGTAGTAATCACGAATAACTAGTCACAAAACTAGCCAGAACGACATTAGATTTATTTCCACATGTTTGATAGTCTTCTGACCAGTCAGTTTGTACTAGTAATAAATTCTCGCTACACAATGTAACATTCTTTATCTTTTGCGTACGGTCAAACAATAATCTATTTAAAACACCAGGATTTGTAATGTACTCGCATTTACCGAAATTTCTGAGGGCAAAATAACCCCAAAATGCGTTCAAAATAAGTTTTCCCAGGGCTCTGAGTAATGGATTAGACTTAACTTCCATTTTTTCCGAGTAATATGCCCTCAGCGTTAAAGTATTCCTCAATATACCGGTCTTTATCAGACTCAGTAATGACGTCATCTGGGAAACCACTATAGCCGACTGTTTTATTTTCAAAAATCTCAAAATATATTCGGAGAAAAGACTGTCTGTCTGACTTTTCAGAATAATGCCGTATCTCATGAAAAATAATAATTTTATACTTTAGCTGGACTGCTTTTTGTACCTCAACACTAGGCCAAGTACCAATCAAACTACATTTATTATTTTTAACACTTTCATACCATTTTTCAAAAGCCACTTTAACATCCATAGTCATATTTTCAATACCATATTTCTTAGCCGGTAACATCGGACCTTTAGATAATTGAAATTCAGTTGTGTTTGCGAGATAAGGGAAGTAACACGTTAATGTTGAAATATCAAACATTTTCGAAAAATTTTGTAAGGCAGTTGGTATCATCATCATCATCATCAATTTACAAGGCATAAGCCATTGGCTTGTTATTGCCTCAGTGCTAAACTGGTAGGGCAGGCAGCCCTGGTCTGGATACAACACGTGTAGCTATCTTCATGTGTGCATGTTCATGTAGATGCACAGGCTGTTTCAAGATTAGTCCACTGTGATGTAATAATTGTATTATGACTTTGGGAATTGACGGCTCACATATGTTGTATAAGCATATGTGTAACAGCAACGTCCAAAGCCACACCACAATTAATTGTGTTCAGTCGAATTCAAATATTCTTTCTTTGAAAAAGATGTCTAGTTTGCCCTTGAATATTTCGACTGTGGTTGCTTCGACTATTGTTGTTGGCAGTGAATTCCAATATGGCGCCACTCTATTTGCGAAGGAGTGCTTCCGAATATCTTTGCTGCTACGTTTTATGTTGAGCTTGAGCCTATGACCTCTGGTCCGTGTAACATTGGACAGTTCGAAAAAGTAGTTCTTATCAATATTATATAGATCTTTGATGAGTTTGAATGTTTCAATCAAATCTCCACGAAACCGTCTATATTTCAGTGACATTAGATTTAGGGCTTCAAGTCTTTCTGTGTAGCTATACTCTCTGATTTGTGGGACAAGTTTTGTTGCTCTGCGTTGTACTCTTTCTAACAGCTGCGATTGCCTTTTCAGTCTTGGAGACCATGCTGAGTTGCAGTATTCAAGAATGGGTCGCACAAGTGATTTGTATAGTAGCGTGAAAGTAGATTGATCAATGTTGGTAAATGTTCTCTTGATTAGTCCTATTGTACTGTTTGCCTTGGATACAATGTTCCCTATATGTATGTCAAAAGAGAGGTTTCTGTCGACATGAACACCCAAATCTTTTTCTACATCTGATGTTGATACAGGATGTGGATCAGGTGTATCTGTCATATAGTATTTGGTTTGAGGGTTATTTCTGCCGAAGTGCATGACATGCGTTTTGTCTGTGTTGAAAGATAGTTGCCATGTCTGCGACCATTTACATACTTTATTTATGTTTTCCTGAATCTGACTGGTAGCTGGGTTGCCGTACATCTTTGTATCATCTGCAAATATTTTGTAGTGGCAGGTTAATCGATCAGGTAGGTCATTTATATATATATCAGAAAATGTATAGGTCCTAGAACACTTCCTTGTGGCACGCCGCTGGTCACCTCAATCCAGTCCGATGATGCATCATTAATTCTAACTCTCTGGCTCCTGTTGCTTAAGTAGTTCCCTATCCATTTTCCTAAATTTTCGCCAATACCATAGCTTCTCAGTTTTGTTTGGAGTCGTTGGTGTGGCACAGTATCGAAAGCTTTTGAAAAGTCTAAATATATTGCATCGACAGGTTCGTTTGAGTCAAGCATGGCTGTTAAATCCTCCAGGTATTCTAGTAGTTGAGTTTTACATGATCTTTTACGTCTAAATCCATGCTGACATTTGGTAAATAGATTAGCCGTTTCCAGGAAATTTACAATACTGTCTCTTATAAAAGATTCTAGGACCTTGCATAATGTAGAAGTGAGTCTGTAGTTGCTTGGGTCATTCTTGGAGCCTTTTTTGTGTATGCAGCATACATTTGCCATTTTCCAGATGTCGGGTAAAATGCCTTCTTCAAGAGACTTGTTGAAAATTATGCATAGTGGTGTACTAATTTCTTTAGCAGCTTCTTTTAGTATTCTCACTGGTATTTCATCCGGGCCATTGCTTTTGTTGGGGTTGAGTCCTTTTAGTTTATTTTCGATGGCAATAGGTATTATTAATATGTCTTTTAGTATGGTACCATTGTTTCTGGGGTTAATGATTGGTGTAGAAAGAAGATTTTCTGGAGTGAACATGTTTGAGAAAAATGTGTTGAGAATGTTTGCTTTTTCTGTATCATCTGTGGTCATGGTGTCGTTTGCAGGGTTACGTACCTTGCTAATTGATTCACGTAGAACTGTTTTACTCTTGACATAGTTCCAAAAGGCTTTAGGATTTTTCTTACTTTCAGTTGCCACTTTACGTTCAAATGTCTGTTTTGATTTTCTGATGCATGCTGTTGCTTTGTTTCTAGCAATTTTGTAGAGTGTGTAATCTGTAGTTTTCTTAGTTTCATTGTTTCTTTTGTATGCACGCTTTTTGCTATTGAGTGAATCTGTTGCCGCCCGATCAATCCAGAGGTGCTTTTTCTTGCCATGGTTTTTTGTTGTAGGTATATACTGTTCTTTCACTGTGTTCAATGTTTTGTGTAGGAAGTTCCAAGCTTCTGATGTATTAAGTTGGTATATATGATTCCAGTCAGTCGTTCCTAAGTCTCTTCGCAGTTCGTTATATCATCCTTTGTTCAACAGTAGTTTTGGCTTAGCTTTTTGTTTGCTTGTGCTTAAGATGTCAGGATGTAGTGATATTTGTAGAATGTCATGATCACTTTTACCTAGCGGCGGTAGGTGAGTTATTTCATGGACGATGTTTTCGTTGTTTGTTAAAACTAGATCCAAAAGATTTGAAGTCTGATTTATTCTATGTCGAGTCGGATTAGTAACTAGTTGCTGTAGAAAAATATCGCTGGTAGTATTAAGAAAAGCGTCTTCTTCTTCTTTTGGAGAAAAGCCTGTGTTCCAATTTATCGATGGGTAGTTGAAGTCCCCTACTATAAGAATATGGTCTGTATTTGCTGCATCAACTTTCTGTAGTAGATTTAAGAGGTTTTTGTTATTTGAGCCATTTGAGCTGGGACTTCTGTAGATGCAACCAATGATAATTCTTTCCTTTTGTTGTGTCGTCCATGTACTCCATACTGATTCGGTAAAGTCATCGTCATTCAAGATGTCACAGGATTGAGCATTTAGTGATACATGTGTATATATAATAACTCCCCTTGATGGTTTATTATTCAGTGATAGTTGGTACTCATCAATCTGTAGTTCACTAATGTTGATGGTTGTGTTTTTAGGTAAGGCTTCCGTGATTAATATGATTGCAGGGCGAATATTCTGTACTAGTGTTTCGAGCTCAGCCTTTTTATTAATCAAACTATCTGCATTTGTGTATATACATGGGTTCGTTACTGTTTTAGAATTTCCATTGTTGTTTGATTGTAAATGTTCTGGCAATTGATTTATGCTAATTTCTGCCTGGGAATGTACATGCAGTTCAGTATTTGTGTTTGTATTGCTGTTGATAGTGTCTATGTATGGCTCATCATCTGGAGTGGCTATGGACTCGTTGTGTAATAAACTGAAATGGTTTGATAGTTGTATTGGTACTTGTTTATATATGACTGGCCGTGTACCGGATTGATCGCAAGATGGTAAAACTAGCACCTCCATGTCCTTCCATTTCGAAAATCCTGTAAAAGGTAATAATTTATGTAATCTTGGATGTTAGTGGATAGGAGATTTATTCCTGATTTGTTGGGATGGACATTGTCCCAGAATAACTCACCATATACTTGGCCCTCTTCGCTGCTGAAAATAAAAGAATGGTATGAATGATATCGAATCTTTAAAGTGAATACCCTTAACCGAAAAGAAAATTACTTTACGACCATTCATGATTATAGATTCTGGATTAATTTCTGAATTTTTATACACCCACTGTAAAATAAAATGCATGTCAAATGCTTTACCATTGTAAGCAATACAAATATGATCAATATGTTTGAAAATTGGAGTAGTGTTTTTCGCATCCGGTTCAAAGTGTTCGCTTAATTATTTCTAAAAGCCAGTGCATAAAAATAGCCGCCAAAAACGAATTCACGGTTTTCAGGACCATAAGTTAAACATGTTGAAGTAATTCCTTCACTCAAACAATTTGAACATACTTTATGTGCTACGATGAAATTAACCTCATGAATACCAGAACTCCCGTACGTTTCGACATCCCAAAAAATTTATTTTTGAAATAAGTCATTAGACGCTTTCACAGAATCACCTAGCCGACCTTCTTTCAAACTCTCAAGTTGATTTGTGAAATTTTGCATAAAACATATATGAAATTTTTCCACAAAATCATGGCAATGAACACATTTAATTAACCCGCAGTTATGCTCTTTCAAACTCGAACTTGGTAAAATTTTATAGCATTTCTGACATGTCTTTCTACTGATCACAGACCTCTGTTAAATGTCTGTTATAACATGTTGAATTCGTAAACCAGCAAGAACATTTCTTGCAGAAAAGGTATTCCTCAGTACAATAATTACTACCATCACAAGAATGGCAAATGTATTTACAATTATGCCCCCAGCGTCTAGAAAACATTTTATCGCAAGAAAAACAGTAATTACGTGACTCTAATAAAGCTGTTAGATTCCTAATATAAGCGAAGTGATTATTAAAAATATATATGTTCAACCTTCTTGCTGAATCGCATGTAACTCTAAATATACACGCAAAATTATCGGCTTCACTGAAAACCGAAATACCAATGTTATCGGGTAATATATTCTGAAATTGACTGACCTCTTGCAGACCACATGGACCTATTTTGACATTAGCTTTATGATGTAAATCAGTAGCTTTTTCCAGCTGGTGGTAATTATCTACCTGTCTGTTTAACCCTTTTTTAGGTTGTCTAGTTATTTTTAAAAGTTCAGATGTAGGTAATTCCGGATCGAGATAAGCTAATCCTATTACTATTGACCTAGCCAAACAGGTATGATCATAATTTGCGACGGAGGTCAGACCTTTCTTTTTTCTGACTTTTTCTTCCAAGTCCGACAAATAGTACCTTTTTAAATCACCAAACCCGCTACCTTCGGGTAGAACAACATGTAAAAAATTAAATATGAAATTTTCATCTAACCTCACACTAGTGTTATTCTGTACCACCCTTGAAAGCTCTTCCAAGATACGTCCGCCGGATATGTCATTAACTTTACTGAATTTTAAAAAACCTGGTACATTCAAAGCTGGGTGTTCCATTGTGATTCTAATATAATCATGGGGTTGGGCTTTCACTAAAATTTTTAATTTTTCTAAAATTTGATTGAAAATCGATTCCAAATCCGCGTCAATATCAACTAAATCATGCACTCTGAGGTTCTGAGAGATTCTAACTTCATATTCAGATTCTGTAGTTTTAAATTTACGTGAGTAGAGTGATCTACATAAATTTATTTTGAAATCGCTATCATCTAATTTGGGCAAGATATCGTTATCATCATTATCATTATCATTAACATTATCACCAGCAATATCATTAGTATTATCATTATTATTAACTTGAACCCCACCCCCTGATTGATCACTATTTTCTTCTGATCAGACATTTACTTCTAAATACATGTTCTCATCATTATTTTTCGTCTTCATAACAATCCTATTAGTGGGTGAATTGGAAATGAGTTACTCGTCCGGTATCAGACACTCTGAAGCCATGTAATCTGGCTCTGAAAAAGGCTTTCGACTCCCTACTGAATCTGCTAAACCATGGAAAATATCCATTGAATTACATTGGGGCGATAACGAATCACCACATTCCATAAATTGATAAATATTTCCACTACCCGACCCATCTAAATCGTAATCCATGGGAGGGTAAGTGGAGGGAGAGACACACTGTGAGGAAGTAGATTGCATAGATCGATCGAATGTAGATTCAATTCTGTTATTATCCTCCAATCCTGATCTGAATGAGAGGGGTCGTGAGAGTGATGGAAATTCATCTGCTGAGGAAGGTAGCGAAAGTGGGGGTAGTTCATCAGTTGAGAGAGGTAGCGAGAGTGACGGTAATCCATTTCCGGAGTGTGATTGCCTCCTATTGAAAGCTGGAATATGGAGATCCAAGGGTGTCTGATAAAACAATGATTAAGTAAATGTATTCTTGATAAAAAAGAAGAAATCCTAGCAGAATATAATAGTGGTACATTTTTTTTTAAAATGTATTAAACGTAACAGCCATTTCAATAGTGAATTTAGAAAATTCATTGTTGTATTGATTCAATAAGTTATTACAATGGTAAATTTTGAAAATTCAATGTTGAATTACCTGATTCAGTTATCGAAATAGCGAATTTTGAAAATTCAATGATAAATTACTAAATTTACACAATACAATAGATTTATAATTTAATTAATTAATTAATTGTAATAAAAAGTATATTATTTCTATTTACTCACTTACTACAGAAGGATTTCGAGAGCCATAAGTCCAGTAAGAATTTTCTGAAACAATGCCTGATCAAAGTTTTCATCATTCTTGACATCATCTTTCTTTTCGTTGCTGCCCGATTCCAGTCTTACAAAGCCCGGCATCGAGATATTTGTCAATTTCTCATTCAAATTAAAAGAACTCGCTGTGTTATTTCCAGTGCGGTCTATCACCGACGATATCACCTCAAAGGTTTCCCAATATTCATATTCTCTTTCTCTCTTCTTATTACTACATTCCCGCCGCTTCATCAACACTCCCTATACGCTGTTTCAATGTTGAGGAAGTAGCCATAGCGCTATTTCTCAGAGTGGAATCCATTTTAATATAGTTTTACTTTAAGAGTGATCACCCTACTAGAAATTAGGTTCCTTTTTATACCATCTTTTATGCAATCCAAAAAGGCGCAAATATTTCCCCACCCTGTCATGGAAAAAGCGCCCACCCGTCAGAAGAAAACATTCTCCAATTTTGGCAGGAAATTCTGGTGGGCAAAATTTTTGGCGCAATAACTGTCAAATGAGAAGTGATCAGTTATCCTCTTTCAAGTGCAAATGTACTCCTGATAGTATGACGACACTTTGGTTGAATGTATCATATTTACAAAAACAACTAATAATACTGTGATTATGAAACTTTTGTTAATTAGACATCTCCCACCGCTCTCTCTTTTCATCCCTCTCCTCCTTCCTCTCTTTCTTCCCATCCTCGGCTTTGACATTCATCTCTATAGACTTCATCTTTTTGTCATATAGAAATCTAAAAATGGAGTGGGGGTCAATACAAAGTCTTTCTTCTTCTTCTTTTCGATCGCTGGTATCGCACTTGGAGAGCCGTTCTCAAGATGAAATCTGTGATTTTCTGCAGTTCTTCCATAGGCACATACAGCTTTTCAAGAAAAGCGGTTGACAAAGGCCAGATCTCTTCTCTCAGCAGCTGATACATACTGCAACATTGAAGTATGTGCTCTGTGGTCTGTTCTGCTTCTCCACAAGGACAAGCGGGCGATATCGTAAGGTGGAACCGCCTGTACATGTGTTGGTTTAGTATGTTGTGTCCAGTTCTGAGACGAAAATGGTCACTTGCTCTGGCCTCCAGAGATGATGGTAGGCATCTTCTGATTGAGGTGTTCTATAGAGTGACTTTATGATTGTCTTCATTTCTGTATGGGTAACCATGTTTTCTGTCTGATTCTCTTCTGCGCCCACCTTTGCCATTTTGTCTGCTTCCTCATTTCCTTGGACTCCACAGTGTGAGGGGATCCACTGCAATGCTATCTGCATTTGATGGTTTGTAGTGCTTCTTCAAGTTGTGGCAGCTTACCTTTGGTGATAGCCTCAAGGACGGAGCGGGAATCGGGATAAAAAGACAATCTGTGCAATAGGGTCTGCTGTTCTGCTGATGGTATTAGCTGCACGAACCAGTGCTTCGACTTCAGCTCTGTAGTTTGTGCAGTATTTGCCTGTCGGTATTGCAGCTGACTCATGTTGTCCGTTTGGATACTGTATGTACTGACCCATTTGTGTAGATCCTTATCCATGTCTCCTGAGGGTACATTTCTTCCAGCATGGCTAGGGTCAGGGCCTTCTTGCTCACATCACTGTGTTCATCTTTGGTTGTGAGATGAGGTACTGTGGTGCGAATAGCTATGCTCTCTAGTTTGTTTTCCCAGGGTAGAGGATCAAGTGTGTGATTTGGGTCTTCTATTTGTGCTGGCAACATTTCTTGGTGTTTCCTTTGAAGTGCTTTTGCCTCTTTCACAAAACTTGATCTTTTAAGTCTTCCTGATGACAGCTGTGCTTGCGTGGTTTTCATCGGGTGGTTGGTGAACGATTTGAACTTTGCAGCTTGGATCACTGCGTTGCATTCCCTCCTTTGCTAAGTGGGGGGGGGGGGAATGCCTGCTGTCTGCTCCATTTTTTCTATTGGTGTCGATCTCATTCCACCAGTGATGATGCGCAGTGCCTGGCCTTGTACTCTGTCGAGGTTCTGTTGATGAGATTTAGATGCTGTCATCCATGAGCTGGATCCATACTCAAGGTGTGGTCGTATGGCACCTAGGTAGATGGTCTTGAGAATCTTTTCATTGGCACCCCACTTTGTTCCTGCCAGCTTCCTCATGATGTTTAGCTTTCTTCTGGCTTTTACCTCTGCGTGCTGGATGTGCTCCTTCCCTGTTAATCTTCTGCCATAGGTGACTCCCAGGTATGTCTGCTGGTCCTCATACTCGAGTACCGCCCATTGTCAGATTGCCAACCTTGGTTTTGGTGGACAGTGAGAATAGCATGGCTGATGATTTTTCTTTGTTGATGGTAATACACCAACGATTGGCCCAAGCTGTGATTCTGTCCAAGGCGAGCTACATTCTGTACGTAGCAGTCGTTGTGTACTCCTGAGTGCACTAAAGTACGAGGTCATCTGCATAGAGGGCTGCTTGGATCCCATTGGGCAGCTCTGCTACAATGTCATTAATGAAGAGTATGAACAGAGTTGGTGATAATACTCCGCCTTGTGGCAACCCTTGTCTCAGCAATATATTCTGTCCAGATTGTCCATCCACCAGCACCATAGCTCTGCGATTGTGTAGGTATGACTTGGTCCATCAGAACATGTTGCCACCAATGCCTGTGCGCCGTAGCTTCACGAGGAGGCCATCCTTCCACACCTTGTCAAATGCCTTCTGCAGATCGATAAAGGCAGCTAGCATCACCTTCTTGGCTTGAAAATTGTCCTCTATGACCTGTGCAAGATGTGTTGTTTGATCTTCTGTGCTCCTGTATCTTCTGAAGCCGGCCTGCTCTGAAACTATAATGTTCTCCGACTCCATGGTCTTGCATATGCAGCTTGTAAGACTGATAGGACGTTAGCTGAGCACTTTCATCTTATTCTTCCCTTTTTCAGAATAGGGGTCATTCTGGCTTCTATCCAGCACTGAGGAACCTCTCCATTGGTCCAACTGAGATTAAAGATGTCTAGAAACTTGCGGAGAGATGCATTACCAAGGTGTTGGATCATTTCATTCGTAATGCCATCTGGCCCAGGAGATTTCTTCTTCTTCAATTGGCGGATAGTCTTCATCAGTTCTGCTAAACTAATGTCAACGCTTATGATCATGTCGATAGTCACTTACAGGACTGGCGGTATGATCAGCGAACGAAAAGAAGAAGATGTCCACTTTCATTGCATCATGAGTGTTTGTGTCTGTTCCTTCCTTTTGCTCTTTTCTAACCTCTTTTTGACGCATTCGTGGTATAGAAATGTTGCTTTCTTTTGCATATGCCTTCGCAAAGGCATCTGCAGCCATCTTTCCTGCCAGTGTATGTCCATCTTCTTCAAGAGTAATCTTCTCTCCCCCGACACCCTCATCATTCAGTGCTTTAGTCAGTCTCTATAGCTTTGTAGTGTCTCTCTCTCTAAATTAAACCCTGCCGTCTTTTCCCTCCAGCTTCTTCTTTTGGCCTCCAGCTTGGTCTTTAGATACCTGACTTTAGTTTGTTGTAGCGTGAAGTGGTTTTCATGACAGGGATTACCCTCTGCATCTTCTCTGGCCTTGTCTAGTTTATCATGTGCTGCTTGCAGTTCTGTTGTCCAGTAGGGGCAGTAGTTTTTCCTGAACCCTCGAGGAATCGCTTCGTTTGGCAGCCTTGAGGATACTTGAATTAAATTCCTTGACCACATTGTTGATGTTTCTCCCTTCTACTGCTATATTTTGGGTAAGCTCATTGGAACGAATGCCGAACAGACTCCAATTTGCCTTTTTGTAGTTCCACCTTGTATGTTGTGGTGAACTTGTCGAAATACTTCCAGAAATGGAGAGGAGTACTGAGCAGTGGTTGCTTCCTCTTAACTGCGATCCGACCACTCTACTTTTTCTGTAGAGGTTTCTGTGAATGTCTTCTGTACAAAATGCCAAGTCCGGCGTTGCTGGTGAGTGCCGCCGGCGCGTGTAGAAGGTAGGCTGATCTGTGGGATCGTTGACAAGTAAAAGGTGCTTTTCATCTTGCCATGCTTCAATGTCTTTTCCTCGTTTATCAAGTGTTCTGTATCCCCAGCTCTGGGACTGGCTATTAAAGTCTCCCGCAATGAGGAAGTGGCAGTCCGGGACCTGGGTTGTGTCAAGTGAGAGATTCTTGTCATTAGGGCAGTAATTATTGACAATGTCAATTACAGAGTTGCTGGTTGTTACCTTGATCTTGATATATTCTGCCTCTTCCATAAAGGTTTTGATCTGGCTGGCGTTCATGCTGTTTCAGACCAAGGTGATCACCCCGCCTTTCTTTCTTCCTCTTCGATCACACCGGAAAATCTGGTAACCTCTGATCTTAAATGGGTTTCCTTCTTGCAGGTGTGTCTCTTGGATGCAGCAGATATCAATGTTGTTTTCGTACAGGAACTGTTCGAGCTCTGATTTCTTGTTGGTAACCCCTTCTGCGTTCCAGTGCATGATGTTGATACTGGGGTTCTCTTTGGGTTTGGTCTTCTCTTTCGGTTGGCCAGTAGCTCTCCATCCTCGTCCCCTGGCTCCACCAGACGAGTTGATGGGACCTCCAGTAGCTGAGGGTGGGCTCCTTCGAGGTGTGGAGCCCGGTGCTGCACCTGCCTGGCGGATCCTCACAGGGTGAGCACCATTTCGGTTGATTCGATCTCCAAGTGCCATTTCATTAGCATTGTGCATAATGCTCTGGTTAGCCCCTCCAAATGTCTGGATTGACACCCAGTGGGTTACGTTGAGGTCGAGCATATAGTCTTAAACAGGGAAAGTCTTTTATTTACAATACGACAAAATTCGAGACAGGATAGTATATTTCCGAATGTGATGCCGTCTTCTGTGAAGCATTTTAGAAATATACCCTCGCAGATTTTCAAAAGCTCAAATTCATTCCGGATTCTTGGCATATGATTGAAAATTCTCACTAAATCAGTGTTCATTTCCTCCATGACAAACATTTTGAAGAGAATTGCTGGATACATCTACTCTCATCGGCGACAACATGGGATTATACTTGTGTTATCATCTGTACAGAGGTGTAATTCAATGGGGTAAGTGGAATTTCATTATTATCAATTAACCTTCCAAGTCCGTATAGATGATAATTTCCACAAAATATTATGTAAAGAATGAAACTTGTATAATCTTTTGAAAATAATTTGACTGAGAGTTAATATGGAAGAAGGTAATAAGGATTCTCAGTTAAGCTCCTCTCAGATATGTAGTAATAGGAACATCCTTCTAACATAGAGAAAGTAATATTTCATTTCAGACTAATGTGTTTATCACTTAAATGTGCGCGTGCACCAAATCCTTTAGTGCTTGAATGTATATAAGCGCCAAATCTAAAGCATGCGCCAAAGCTGTAGGCATAATTATAATGAATGACATGTACAGCTCTCACGCGGGGGTGGAGTGGAAAAAGTTATCGTATTTTACATCAGAGCAGAGCGATGCTGGCTAATACATATGCTCTGCGGTTAATAGTATTCTATCTGTAACAGTTTGAGTTGAAAAGGTTTGGATGAATGTAGCTATATATATATATATATATTAGATAGCATTTCTCTCCCATTATACAGCATTATATCGAGAAGGCTGACTCTCACGAGTGCGAACCGTCGGCTAATAATTTCAATGAGTAAACACTTGTAACCTAGCCAAATTGAAAACAATTTGACTGAAAGTCAATGATATCTTAACGAAGATAATTTTCAGTCAAATCGCTTTCAAGATATTCAAACAGTTCAGTGATATAACTCGTGGAATATAATAACTGCAAGAACTTAACATCCAGATAGTTGATACCATGATGATCAGACAGTAAGCATGAACATCTAATGCGCTCTCAGCGAGCGCTGATATGCACGCGTTCTTTGAGAGCGGATGATTTGCAACGTGTTCTCTGTGAGCAGATGATGTGGAACGCGCTCTCTATGAGCGCGTGATACTGAACGTGCTCTTTATGAGCAAAGTATTTTCAAAATACAATAATTTAAGTAGAAGTACACTTTTAAAGTAGAAGTGTCCGAATCATAGTTTTCTGAATAGCTCACTTGATCAGGCTTTCCTACTCATTTCTATGCTCATAAGTGTAAGTGAAGTTTTAAGAAGAACTGGGTTTCTTAGTACATCTACACCAGATCATTAATTATTAATCATAGTTTTCCCTTTACTCATTTCCCCCTTAACCAATCCATACATTTCCCCGCTCAATTCTCCTTACCCAATCTATAGCTTTCCCGCACATTTCTGTACTCATGAGTATGGGTGTACTTTTAAGTATAACTGAGGTTTCTTAGTGCATTCACACCAGATCATTAATCATAGTCTTCCCACTCATTTCCCCTCAGCCAATCATTAGGGGCGCCTACCGCTCGTTCAATCAAATTCAAGCACGAATGTAGGTCATTTCGCCGTAGCCAATCATTAGGGGCGCTTACCGCTCGACCAATCAAATTCAAGCATGATTTTTGATTGACAGCTCAGCCTAGTATATAAGAGGGACGTTGCTTTTTCAAATCACTTGATCATCAGAACTCAGTGAACACTTCGTGGTTTAGAGCTATACAAGTTCACTACTGAATATCTCTTCAACTAGGATTCTACTTCACAGAATTTCACTATACATCCTTTTACTGAATAAAGTCTTAATCATATCATGTTACATTCTATTTCTGTTTTCATCTTTCAGTTATTCTTTTCAGCCATCGATTGGATTTTATGAATGGAAACTTTACCCACAATGTCAGTAAACTGTAGTTACCAAAAAACCATCAATTTCTTATGGTGGAAGGTATATGGGCGGGAGGGGTGGGGATAGATACATCAGGGCTGCCTCTACCCCAAAATACTAACCAACGCCGAGCGGTAAGCACCCATCTTTGATTGGAGGAGAGCTTTGTGACGTCACTTCATTAGCATATTTAAATGATATTTCGTCCATGCCAATATATGGAAGTGGGCGTGGGAAAGATGTGTGACGTCACAAAGCTCTCCTCCAATCAAAGTGGCGCCTACCGCTCGGCATAACTAT